>JACAXG010000097.1:991862-1026862 GCA_018881555.1 Amblyornis subalaris
TTCACACCTGAGATCTGCCATTCCCCTGTCCACTTATTCSTGGATGCCCAGCAAGGTGTCACAGCATTTCACAGGGGCAGTCACAGCCACACAAAAGCAATGGAAGCAAGGCACAAATGGGATAACTGGCACTGCTGGGCTGCATGCCAGCCTTACCTCTCAAAATACATTTCCTTATCCCCCTTTCCCTGCAGGGAGACTGAGGCACAGAGAGATTTTTGCAAGCTCTACAAAGCTCACAGAGACCCAGGAATAATAATTTTAAAAAAAGGCTTTTCAAACTTTCAGCCATCTGTGCAGAGTTTCAGTGTAATTTCCCAATTTAAAAAATAATGGCCATCTTCCCTTGGAAGGGTTTTAACATCACCTTGTTCTTCCTACCTTTAGAGCAGACTTGGTATTTGGCAGGGAAGTGATCAAGGGTATATGTCCTGGCATTCCCACAAAAGCCCATCTAAAGTTGGTTGAGTTACAAGCTTTTGGAAAAAAATAATCAGTCTACAGAAGCTCGGGAGGCATTTAAATCTCTCTAAATTTCATGAAGATTCCACTTACGCCGGGCGTGGATCCAGCTTGGATGCTCCATGGTTGCTACTCTGAAAGCTTCAGGTAGTGCCAGGTCCAGAGACTCAGCTGAAAAACCCAGCAGTGAAGGGATTGTCCCTCACATCCCCAGGAGCTGATCCTGCCCCTCTTCCAGTGCTGAAGGGAAGCTGCTTGGTTTTCTGGCARGGGGAAATAAGAGATGGATGGTTGGAGGCTGAGCTTTGCTCCAAGAACAGGCTGGAATAGAATAAAATGGATCAAATGTGGSAATAGTGTGAGTCACCAGTTTCACCACTACTGCATGTTAAGGTGTCAGGTAATTCCTTTCCTCATGCCCTGTCTAAGTGGGAAAAGTCTGGCCCATTGGAACAAACCTTTCCCTAGAGCCTGAAATAAGATCTGAGATATCTGTCCTGCCATTTACTTCTTGCAAGGAAATATTCTGGGAAGTAAAACTGCCCACACACTGGTCCATGTGCATCCTGCGGGTCACAAGTCATAGAATCTAAATAATTCTGTGACTCTGTAACACTTTTCCTGGGGAGCCTCATCCTGCAGTGAAATRGTGTGAGAAGGCTGAGGGATCCCACTCAAATCGACAATGGCTCTGCATGGATACAAGATCTTTTTCACTGCATTAATTGGGCAGAAGGCAACAAAAAGCACTGATCTTCAGGAGAGCAGCTCTGGACTCCTCAGTGCTTCCAGCTTGTGATGTAGCAAATCCTTCTTGGAGTGCCCAAATGGGATGACAGCAAATCTGGGGGACAGCAGCATGAAATGCACCGGCCCTTTCCCCTCCTAGAGTTGAAAGAAAAAATATTTATGTTACTGAAATAAAAATACGAGTGGTTATTAAAATCTGTGGAGTAGGTATTTATTCCTCATAAAAAGGTGTGGGTTAGAATTGGACATGGCCAGGCTGCTCCACAGAGAAAATTGCTGCTTCTCTTGGCACTCAGAGGTTTTCTTGGTGGAGTTTTTCCATCAGAACTTTGATTTGCAGTATTTCAAATTCCCATTCACTCCTGTTTCCCTCCAACTCTCTAGACCCTTTTGCAGTGGAAACTAGAAATTGGGAAGAAGAAAACCACAGGAATTGTTTTGTTGAGTGGTTGTTTTTTCCTTTTTATAAACATCACAGTGAACTCCAGCAACCAGGACAGGGCAGATGACAATAGCTGCCAGCCTTTGACACATCTTCTTGAAACATAATACAAGAAAATTCCAGAAATTCCTGCAAAACCTGGAAAAAACCCCATGGAATATGCTTTGGCCAGAGCTCAGCAGCTACATGGTGTTTATCAAGCCTCAAAAAATCCTAAGCAATTATTTTATTTGTTAAAATGCTCAATGTCCATTTTATAAATCAGTGTTTAAAATTCTCTGATGAGCTAAGGAAATAAATATCATTCACTTTTTGGAAAGAGGGTAAATGAAGAATTAACTGACTTAGAAAAAGCAACGATAGTGGAGGTCAGGCCTGAATTCATGAGCTTCAGTCTCAAATTCAGCCATACTGAGATATCTCAACATAAAACAGCACCAAGCCAAATAATCTGGAATTTGTGTTATTACAGTTCTGTCTTTAAATGTCTTTTTTGTCATCTTTGCACACTCTGATTTCTCCTGGAGTAGACAGACACAATTAAGAAATTGCCACTCTCTGCCACAACAATTCTAAATAGTGGCAAACAGAGCCGAGGAGTGAGAGAACAGAATTYGGACTCTGTTGTTATGGTGATAGGTGACATTTCTGCCTGGCTGTGCCTGCTCCTCAACAGCTGCACAGATGTGAGCCACTCAGCCACGGTGAGATGCTGTGCAGACCAAGAGGCGTTTTACATTCCTTTGGCAGTGCCTACAGCTGGTCTTACCCCTCAGATCAATGTTTGAGCCCAGCCAGCACTGCCAGCCCCCAGCTCTGTTTGAATCCATGCTCTCTCCCAGTGTTCCTGATTTTTAATTTAATCTGGTTCTGACCAAACACTTTTGCAGTGAGGCAGCCAAACCCTGAAATAGATAAGGATTCACTCTGATGACCTTACTCCTGATACCCACTGTAGTGCATCCTGCAATATCTGGATTCCATAGTTTCCATCTTTCCACTCAAGACTTACATCTGGTCTTGATTTAATCCTTTTTGCTGGTTTTGTCCCATTAACCATTATGCCTGTCAGCTCACTGGCCAGGTAACCACACTGAGGTTCTGGTTAAATCCTGATGTCAGACTGACAAGGAGTGTGATTTTAGGGAAGAGGTTGAGGAATGGCACAAGCAGGGTTCGAAGGGGTGGATGCCCAGGTTGAAGGATGCACTGGAAGTCCGAAGATAAGGCAGAGGAAGGAATCTTGGGCTGGCTTATTCCTGTCCACATGCATTTGCTGGGATTTGTTTGAGGAAGTTGCACAAAGCCACCAAGAACAAAGAGGATTTGAGTTTTCGGCTGAAGGCGCTGAGATACAGCACAGCCCAGCAGCTTCAAACAGGCCCCACATTYAGCTGCCATTAAAACATTCTGGGAAGATTCTTTTCGGGTTTCTGCCTCAAGACTGGGCCGATGGACAGCCCACAAGTCAAAAGCCACCAGAGCTGAGTGAGTGGCCATATATTCTTGCTCCTCACGTGTGACCACAGCCAGGAGGGATTGCAGGCGACCACTGACAGCCCCAGGTCCTCTGCTCCAGGAGATCTGGCACTGAAAGCATCAGGGGCTGTTTGTGTGGGTTCCCTTGCCTGGCTCCTCCCTCGTCACTTGGCATCCTCTACATGGATCCAACAGAGGAGGAACAGGCAACTTGTTCATGTAAAGTTCTTAAAAATGAAAAGAACAGACCAGGCCTGGCATTATGGCCGCCGTGGATTAATATTTAAGCACATATCCCTCCTGCAGCCTGTCACACATCCCTCCTGCAGCCTGTCACGCTGTCACCTGCATCACCATCCTCCATCAGAACCCTCTCTAAATCTCCCTGCCGGAGCTGACACTCCACTCCATCAGGGCAGTGCCAGGCTGGGTGAGCTGTCTGCAGGATGTGCCCCGGGCTGGAGSGCTGGGCAGGGCTGCAGAGGAGTCCTCCTGCCCCTGGGCAGCTCAAAAGGGGCACGTGGACAGCCCTCACACAAACCCAGACAGAGGTTGAGCACCGGAGGGCATTTGTGGGGTTTTGGAGGTGCTCACCCAGGTTTGTCAGGATTTTGTCACATCTTTTGCTCCTCTAACTTGGTCCAAATCTCTCTGCGCTGGGACCCACCTTGCCACCAGTCCCAGGTTTGCTTGTGGTTCAGGCTGTGCCATTCCACAGACGTGTCACAAGTGGAATTCTCTGGTGATCCCTGGGAGAAGTCAGACAGAAAATGATGCTCATGTAGAAAAGGGTCCTTTCCGTTCTACTGCTATTCAGCCAGAGGAATTTGACTGTTGGATCTACAGGAGAGAGGAAGCCCATGAAAAGCCTTGGTTAAATTCCGGAAGCTCCTTACTATGGACTYAGGATTTGCCAAAGCACGGAGGAAAAACAACTCTCTCCTTTTCCTGATATCAGCTCCTGATACAAAGGGTCTGAACGTGTGTGTGTGAGAGAGAGAGTGAAATCTGACAGCCTAAGGATGATGTAATTCAAGTATTTTGGTACAGCAAAATGGAACAGAATTACTTTTCCYATTATCTTCCAAAAGTTATTGAAGATGATATGAAATATATTCTCTAGGAAAAAAAAGTGAAGTTTTTTTTTTTTAAATGCAATTTCTTTGGCAGTTTATTCATTCGTTATTCATTCACCCTCTTTCACGTTGTGAAGGCTTCCTATTATGAAACATTCTGTGAAAAAAAATGAACAAAAAAAAAGTATACTACTTCTTTAAAATATATTGCAAGAATCCTCATTTCCAGATTTTTATTGCAGCACTAGCTGGTATTCTTGCATGCAGTTTTGTAATTTATTCTGAACATTCCACTTAAACCTTTTTTCAATAGCATGATTTTATTAGAGTCAGCTCACTGGACTTTCCCAAAAAGGTATTTAAGATCAAATAAAACCAGTGCTTGGAAAAATATCATTACAATATGAAAGCAGTTACAAAAACATTAGTACTGCAAAGTTTTATTTCAAATGGCTGAGCCTGCTGTACCCCAGGTTATTGCACTTCTACTTCCTCAGACACACTCACTGGAAAAATGGGAAAAACTGTCATCTTAGCAGTTTTTACCTGTTTCTCAAAAAAAGCACCCAATTTATAGAGAGGCAGCAATTTTTTTCAGCACCACCATTAATAAGAACAGCAAACTGTCCTTTGTTCCTGCATTCCTTGGCTTTGCAGGGGATCTTTATCCCAGTGCCTTGGCAAGTGAGGGACTCCAGGGAGCCCGGTGATGGCCCAGTGAATGGATTTGGGGGAAATGGAAGTGTGGCTTGGGAAGGAGGGCAAATCTGCAGCTGCTACAGCCAAAAAAGGCTCGTTTGAACAATAAGTGGAGGCTGATTTTACCTGTATTTCACACAAAGCACCCTCTGCGCCCCAGTGCTCCCAGTAAGCACCAGCACCGCTTCCCACTGGTGCTGCAGCTGGAAAATGCTCCCAGACCTGCATYTCCCCACAGCCAGGCAGCCAGGGCAAATATTTTCCTCCTTCAGTTGTTATTTTCATCCCAGAATCACAGACTGGTTTGGGTAGGAAGGGACCTCGAGGATCATCTCATTCCAAACTCCTGCCATGGGYAGGGACAGCTCCCACCAGACCAAAAAGAGGTGAGAAAGGAGATGATTGACAGCTGGCACTGGTGGAACTGGAGTTCAACCGGATCCTTGTTTGAATTTTACTGGATATATTTCAAAAGAGTCTTTTGGGGGTGCTTGTGCATGTAACCTCCTTTTAAAAATTGATGGTGGTCAGTGGAAAAAAAATCCTTGCACTCGACTAAATTAAAACCTCATCTAGAGTATAAATGAAAATGAATAAATAAAATGAAGGCAATCTTCCTTGCTGTATCATCAGATTCTGTGGCCCACTATTATATTTTCTGTTCTCTGTATTTAATACTTATATTTATTTTAAGGGGCAAATCTGAGGGGAAAGAAGCCATTTGAATAGCACCCCTTATTCCCGTTTTCCCAACCTTCTTCTGGGCTAATTTTCCCCAAGAAATATGTGGAGCAAATCAGCACCAACACACTTAAGTTTGAAGATTTGGTGCTATGTGTGGACTTTTAAATCCCCTTTTAAAATCACAAGTTACTGTTCATATTACTTTTCTAAGTAGAAATATGCTTAAAAAGTAAAGTCTTTATTGCTTCTTAAAAGGCGTAGTGCTCTGTGATAAATTCTCATATTTTGACTGTTAATATGTTTGAATGAAAATTATTTATACATTTTGGTGAGGTTGAATGGTTTTCATTTGATTGCTGCCTCTGGAAATGAAAGCAGAGTAGCAGGAAATTTRCATGTCATGCTGTGATGTATATCCAGATTATGAGATGATTGTGCAGCAGATGAACACCAAGTAAAATCATTTGCATCAAACTGTGACAACTGCAATTCCTGACAAGGCCTCTTAGTTTTTTGGGCTATTATCATTGTACAAGAATATAATCTATTGACAGCAGGGCTGTTTAATACATTTAAAGGCAGACAGTGGAAGAAATCTTAACTGTTTTCATTCACCACTGCACAAGGGTGCAGATCAAAAGTGAATTATATTTAAAAATATGCATGTATGATGATAAGATGCATGACATTCATCAACCTGTTTAGTCATGGTTAAGCTGTGATGGTGAACATCCAATATTACTGCCATATGTGGTCTGAAATAGAGACGTGAGACTGAAAATTATATTATTGCCCAGCAGCAGTGAATAAACAGGGGAAGACATTCTTTCTCAATCTTTCTTAACCTTTCCTCTTGCATTAAATTCTGCCCTTTTGTACTTTTGTGGATGTATTTTGTCTTAACTGCAGCTAAGCAAATTGAAACTTTTTAAATCTCCGGGAGTTTTATTCCCTTTTCTGTGGCAAAAAGCATTCCTGTGGTTTTTTTATAATAATAATAAAAAGAGTTGGCTTTGAAGGACTTCTGATATCAACTGGCTCTGGAATGTGATCCAAATAAACGCTTTTTTATTAGAATTAAATAGTTTATGCCTTAATTCTCTCTTTTAATACCTGAATTAATTTACCCCAGTAATTGTAAAGATCATACCTGACRTAGGAAATGTAATGCCTTGGTGACATTTCTCACCTCCCAGAGCTCCCAGCAGGGCTGAGTGAAGTGACCAAAGTATTTCTGGTGTGACATGGAAGGAGTTGCTGCTCTCCAGCCACCTCAGCCCAGATTCCCACTGGAAGTCCATTCCCACCTTTTTGTGCTTTCTGTGGGTTCTGGAGCTCCCCATGGGATGTTGTAAGCTGTAAAAATGATGAGAAATAAAGAAAAGACAGTCAATAATGATGGAAATTTAGTTTTCTACAGAAAACCAGGATATGCTCCTAATGATCTGCCTTGCCACCGTGGAAATTCCATTAAAATTCATACATGTTTTGCTTCACCAAACTCTCCAAATATATGTAGAGCTCCATCTTCTGCACAGTGTTTAGGATAAGGATAAAAAGGGGTCATTTTCCTGTGGATAGGAATGTATATCATTCCTACTTCAATAAAAGGAGTAAAGGAGAAAAGGAAATTTTACAGGTGTTCGTTTTGATGAAAAGGAAAATAGTAGAGAAAAATATACATAAATGGTTATGGACAACTGGATTTCGTGTTATCCAAAATMAGAGAATCCTTTCCAAGCATTATCAGACTTCTGCCCTCATCTAGAGAACGTTTTGTTGCCAACAAACACCACATTTTCTTCCTGGTTTTCCCCTGTAGGTGCTCACGTTGTTTCATTAGTGCTCAGGCAATAGGAAGTTTCTATTTTTAGTACTACAAAAYCTACTTTTGTAAGAAGAAGGATGAGAATGCCAAAAAATACCTCATTGTCATTAAAAAGTGTGAAAAGCTGCTGGTGCATTGAGGCCATTTGAGTACCCCAAGCCTTGTGGTTCCAGGGTTCATCCCTCTTGGAATCCACTCAGGGGAAATTTATTCATTTTTATTCCCATTATTGATTCATCTGAGACCAATATTCAGCTCTGTGGGTCTGGGAGATCACACACAGAGCATGGAAAACCTCTGGGCTCCAAGAGATTTTGTTTTTCCCCTAAAATCTGAGTTATTACCCCAATTCTTCCACTGCAGAAGACGATACCCCACAAGTCCTGCCTTGGGGTGGCACTGGCATGGCCCGAGCTAAAACCCACAGCAAGGCTGGAGCTCCAGAACATTCCCACGTCCCGGATGGAGGTTTCTTCCTGCTTTATTTTGCCATCGGAGACATTTCTTTTGCCATTGCTGCGTCGGTAACTGAGCTCTACCCATTTGGGGGTCTTTCAAATGTCAGCCCAGCTCGAATATGAAATCAAACCCTCTTTTATTGGATCCTCCCGATCCACCAGAGAAAACCTACAGATTAAAAAGTTATCAGCTTTATGATGTCGTCCTTTTTGGAGCAGAGGAGCAGCTGTTGCTGCATAACAGCTCCGAGCGTGATGAACATTTTGGGAGAAGGGGTAATTTTTAAATAAAAAAAAAAAAAAAAGGATGTAACTCTTCTGGAAGGAAATCTGGCCACTAACTTCATTTGACACGTGCAATGGAGTGTGAGAGTTTTTTTGGGGGCTGCACGATGCAGAGTAAAACGAAGCTGGTAATAAGCAACTTGGCATTTATTCTTTATGTAGGAATATTTGTTCCTCAAAGTCAGGCTATGTGGAATATTAGCATTTGAATAAATTATTCAACACTTTCTAGAGAACGCAAGGGGGAAAAAATCTTTTCAGCATTATAACATGACAATCTACAGCGTAGTAGAAAAAGAAGGCTGTCATTTTTTCTTCAATTACAAAAGGCAAATATTTATTATTTATAAGTATTCGCCTTGTATAGGCTTAAATGTTATTTATGAACCTGTTGCATAGTGATTTTCAATGTAACTCATTATTTTTAGCCTTAGGGTGTTGTAAAGGAGCATGGATATATTTAATGACACTCTGCTAGTCAGCGCAATTACACTGTAATCATTATGTAAAATGTGCTATTAATTAAACCAATTTCTAGTTAGAACATTCTCTTCTGCAGGGCTTAATCTTAATCTCTGGCAATCTTTCTCTCTGTTTTTCACCCATTAATTATATGATTACTTTTTAAGTTACATGTGATAAAATATGTTTTTATTTTTAAGCTTAATACGCTCAATTATTTGTATTTATCAGGCCATTTGCCTGCATTATTGAAAAGGCTTTATTTGCCAAACAAAAGGAAAGAGAAAAGAAACAGAAGATCAGGCAGTTATCTGGGAGTCAACAGTAGCTTGATGGTTGGCAATTGCTTCTGATCTTCTCTGTAGAAGTTCTAGGGCTGAATTTAATTTCAGTTCAGAAACATCTCCTCTTCAGTCTTCTCCTTTTGTCCTAATCACCACACAGAAATCTACACTTATTTTTAAATGCTTCATTTATACCCAG
Source organism: Amblyornis subalaris (assembly GCA_018881555.1). Lineage (NCBI taxonomy): Eukaryota > Metazoa > Chordata > Aves > Passeriformes > Ptilonorhynchidae > Amblyornis > Amblyornis subalaris. The sequence continues at coordinate 1,000,971 of JACAXG010000097.1, forward strand.
AGGTAAAACTCTCTATTTCTCCCCATTGGACTGGCTCTTTATTTTGTTAAATGCAGTTAAAYTAAAACATTGCTCAGTCTAAATGGAGTTGACATGAACACCAACCAAATAATTATTATTAAGGCGTTCTGGGGTTTTTCAGCTACAAATTAATACTGTTAACAATTCTACTTAAAATAATTGCATCTGAACGTCTACTTCACTTCAGAAAAGGAAAGAATCATCTCGTTTTTTAAGTCATCCTTGCTCTGCTCTGCAATGACCCCTTGTGGAAAAAACACTTGAAAAGAGGAGGAATCGACTCTAAAATCTCTGAGTAGTCCCTGGAAATTCAATGTTTTGTTCTTGCCAAGCCTGATGGTTGGGGGTTATGGACTAATAAGCCTGAAAAGCATTGGTTAAATTTTTTCTGGATTCCCAGGGTTTTGGGGGATCTTCAATTCAGGGTCACCACGCCAGGATCTCTCTTGCAGCTCCTCCCGGGCCCGTGATGTCCAACCCCACCTCTCCATGGTGCTGTGTGAGAAACCATCTCTGCTGCTCAGCCTTTGCTGAGGAGCTCACGAGGGCTGGTGTAAACCAGAAATCCCTGTTTAAAACCCCCTGGATCGACACAGGGGGACGTGGAGGGAGATGGCCCCACATGGGGGGGCTGCCTCATCCCGTCCCCTCTCCAGGGTTGTCACCTGCACCAGAGAACGAGAGGCAGACGGCCAAGGCTCACACAGCCATCAATCTCATCCAGCCCCTGCAGCCTCCACGGATCCAGCTCGTGCCAGGAGGGGCCCAGCAGCAGCTCAGGGCCCTGGCCCCAAAGGGTTAACACCCTCTGTGCTCTGGCTTTAATCACAGGGGTAAAAACCTCTGGAGAAAATGCTCCCCAGCCACTTAACAAGGTTTCTCAGGTTGTGGCAGAGCCACTTGAATATAAACTTCTTTCTCCTCCTTCTCCTCCTTCTACTCTCCTTTGAGTAGAGGATATCATCGATTCCCTGAAATCCCCTTGCATTTTCCAAGATAAATTCGAGTATAAAGAACCTGAACAGGAATAAAGTGACCTCACRCTGCAGCAATATTCACTCAATGGGACACACACACCGCTCAGGAGGGAAGGGTGTGGTAGGAGCACAGATTTCTCTCACCACCTGACCTATTCTGGTCTAAACATCTCGAAAGGCAGCCAGAGAAAATCAGGATTGGAAGGTTTTCCTTCCTGGAAAGGAGGAAAGGGGACCTCAGGTACCACRTCTCTCATTCTGGAATATTTCTTATGCTGCCAAACAAACCAAAGGTGTGCTGTGCCCTCCAACGCTGCCYAGCCCCAGTTTGCCACCTTCCCTGGCACAACTCCAGCAGTTTTGGGGAATATTTCCCTCGCCTGTTCCACTCTGACAGCTCCAGCTCAGCCAGAGCAGGCTCCTGGGGCTGCTTGGCTGCGGGTGCCCTCGAGCAGTTGGTGGGTTTGCTGTTTTTATGGAACTCCAGCACCCACTGGAAACCCTTACAAGCCCCATTACAGCATTTACTGGTTTCTCAATGTTGCCTGAGGAGATAAAACCAACTGGAAGAGAGAGGAGGGGTCAGTCCCAACCTCCCTTGCTATGGTCACAGGACAGCACCACTCCAAACGTGCCCAGTAACAAAGGTTGTGAATTCCACGATGGAAAAGTAGGAATTATGGCTTTGGGGCTCAGTGCAGACCCACCGCGTGTCTCCCCAGCGCAAACCTGCCCAGCCCCAGTCTCATCTCACACAAATACATGTATGAGTAGGAAAATATATAAGAATAATGTCTAAAAATAGTCCATAATACAAATAGGTGAGGGATCATGAGATGAAGTCTCTGGGATCCCACTTTTCATCCCACMAAGCTGTTATCCCCCTGTGCTCAGGGTGCAGGAAACAGCCGCTGGAGCATGTGGATTCTTGGTAATTCTCCTTTCCCCATTTCTAACTTTATTTTGAGGCTGCTGTTTGCTGGRTGAGCCCAGCCTTGTCTCCCGGGCAGCCCCGAGCTCACGGATCTGGCTGCAGGTACCTTGCAGAGCATCCCCRGCGAGCAGTTCCCTGCAACTCTATTTTTAATATACATTGCTGACCCTAATGATGGTCTATTGAGATGAGGGCAAGGAATGTCTGATCAAGTGGAGATTAATTTTTGACTGTGCTGTCTGGAAATGCATGAAAATGCACTCCTTYTTCTATTTAGACTCACAGGATGCTTTGATTGATTGACTAGTTTACAAATGAAGGTGATAAAATTAGGTTGAAGACCACATACATTTCTTAAAATGAGTCTGGCTGGTCGTGGAGACAATGAGGTTTGGACAGATTGTATTGCTGGTTTAGGCAATCTTCTGAACATGTCAAGATTTATAGACCTGTACTGTAATGTTACAATTGCAGCTCACTGATATAGGTTTCTTTGCAAATTCTTTCCCATTTTATTTGAAAAAGGCCATTAGAGAGTTATAGACTATTGAAAAAGCTTTTTCTTTGCTAACCCTTAATAAACTCTTCCAAACAAGAACTACTGCATTTTTGTATTAAATTTAGACCAAAATCTATAAAACATGTTCTCCCAGGTTTGGATAATTTGATTATTATTATCTAAATGGAGTTATGGTTCATATTGGCTTGCAGGAGCATACATAGTAAATAAAAGGTAAGTTAAGGTTTGTACAAGATCTTAGGACACCAAGGATTTTTCACTCATTTGGATTACTGGATTTTGGGGATGGGAAGTATATTTCCCCAGGTTGAGAAATTATAAAAATAAAATCCTCGTAATACGRTGCTGAAATTAATGTTGCATTGAGCTAGAAACAAATCACTATTAATATTTCTTTATTTTTATTGTTGCACAAATACCCGCAGAAGCCGCGGGATTTTCTTAATAAAACAGACAAGGTTTACCAAACAAATGAAAACAGACGACGATGGGTTTCATGCAAAATTAAAAACCATGATGACATTAAAAATCATTACAAGAGAAGAGCAATAGATAAGATATCAAAGCTCTTTATGAATTAATAATAAATTCTATTTTATACATTTTGCCGTCAGACTAATGTTATCCAAGAAGTTTGTCAGCCACGGCCTAGAGAGGAGGCCTGGTACGTTTTTATGTGAGCTCCCAGATTTTGTTTTCATGCTTTTTCTGCTGGAAAAGCCACCAAAATGTGATACTTCCATGTGTTTGGAGTGCTTGAAGACAGTACACAGCTCTCAGGATAGAGATTAATATCCTAAAAACAGAGCTTGGAATGTCCTGTCTCACGGAGGAGAGGGGTGAGGCTGTCCTGACATGGAATAAGACTGGCTCCCTTTCCAGCTGCGCAGTTGGGTGTAAATTGTGGGAGCAGCAGAAGCCTCAAGGGAGGTGCTGGATGCCACCACGACCCATCAGGCGGATGAAAGAGGCTGCTTTAATGAAAGCTCCKTGGGAGCACCTCCTCCTCCCATGGAAGCTCAGAGGTGGGAGGACCAGACACTCCACAAGCCTCCCTCCTTCCCTGGGCTGCCAAAAATGTGTGCTTTGTTGGGGGATGGCATCAAAACCCCAACTCCAGCTGCCTCAGGAGCAGCTTCTTCCTCACCCAGCAGTGCCTGGCTCCCAGCTTTGGCAGAGCTCCCATTCCACCATCTCCCTGGGATCTGCCAGCCCATGGGGCAGGATCGTCACTGAGTTAATTTACCTGTGCCTYCAGGGGGGGATTCGCCTTCCCCAGCCTAAGCACAGCAGCCCTTCCTTCAAAGCTCATCCTTAAAACCCAGCACTGATGGGGATTTGGGAAGGAGGTGAGGATCATAGATCGGGATAAAGGTGAGGAGGACACATCCCTGYACAGTCCCTGTGGGCTTGGCTGCTCTGCCTGCAGGGGGTAAGTTTTGATTCTCAGTTATCCAGTGAAGARCTGCAAGGGGAGGAGTGGTGGGAGATGTGCCTGGGAAGTTCACAGTGCCAGAAAATTACTCATCCAACACTGGGATGTTGACAGCTGCTGCTTCTCCATCGTCCCGASCTTGCAGCCAGCCCTCCACAGCTCGTGGGATGCTGCTCTATTTCAACCAATCAATGTGTGGTTTCTCTTTCTTTAAAAGAAATTTTCTGTGAGAAGAAACATTAAGTCTGAACTCAGCTGGTTACTAAAGACCCAGTGAGTGTGGGGGTTGTTTTCCTGTRGGGCTCTGACAATGTCTATAAAGGTTGTCAGAAGAGGGGATTTCTCAGACTGGACAACCGACCACACTTTGCACCTTGCTGGTGGTTTTTATTATAAATTAAACCCTGTGCACCGAGGAAAAAGCAGCATTAAGCAGTAGAAAAAATRCCCTCTAAATCTGATGCTCAATTTCTGATCAAAGGTGATCCAATTTTCTGTTCTTTGCTTAGAAAAAGAGATTACTTATTAAAAAYACAGCATTAAAGCAGAAGAAAAGCAAAACTGGCAAATCAGAAAGGACTTTGRTATTCCTGGCTGGAACATGGTTACTTCACTCTATCTGTTGTAATGCACTTGAAGGCAGGTTTACTCTCCTCACCACCCACCRTAATGGGAGCGACTCCTGTRATAGCTCTAAATGTTTTCTAGGAATGTCTGAAATCTTCCACCAGAGGTRTTTAAAGGTTTAGCTATGTTTGAAATACAGCTATTTTTCAATCTTCCRAGCCAGCCAATCCAGGTGCCTGTTAGTGTCCAAGTGTCTGCCATCTTTCTCCCGTTGTCAGTGGAAATAGACTGATGGATCACTTCCCTGTGTCACCGCTCCAGACCGGTGACAATCAGGGAAATGATTGTGTCTGCCTCTACACATATCTGTAATTGATTGCCTAAACCCTAAGACTCTCTTCCCCAGTTGATATGATGGAACATTGGACTGAAATCACTCTCGATGAGGAGGAGTCAGGACCATTTGTTATTTACTTCTTTCCTCGTGCCTTCCCTCTCCCCGGCTTGAATTGTCCCACCAGAACACATTATGGTAATCAGACAGAATGTATGTATAGGAATCAATCAAAGGCAGAGCCGTCACAAGAGTTATGACATTACAAAGTCTGTTTGTAACTTTTGATTTATGGAAGATTTTCTGGTTTATAAATTGAGAGTGAGGCATGTTGGGATGGCTTAACCCTTGAACTCCTCGGTGAGGATAAAAAAGCAGGGGAAAAGGAATTAAAACAGGATGGGCAGAGCCAGCCTTCCCTCGCTCATAAGCACTCAATTAGAAAATGAGACTAATGGTATTTGCTTTGGATTTCCAGCTTGCAGTGTTTTTGTAAGAAAGGAGAACGCTTTGCAGGAAAACAAATAAATGCACATCCTCCTAGAAACCTTTACAGGCAAAGGCGATGAGCCTGCTCAGCCTCCACATCTGCTTAATTCTTGTGCTGTGGCATGCAGCAGCCGTCCATCCCTGTTCCCCCAAACATCTGCTTAACTTCAGCTCTGGGCCTGCATCTGATGGAACTCTMTGGGTTTTAAGCACACACTTCATCCTCAGACTTCAGCAGCTTTGCTCATTCTGGTGAACTTAAACATCTGCTTCTTGTCACTTTGCTTTTCACCTCTGCACCGTCCCACGGCCTCCAGGTGTGACACCTGGCTCTTAAGCACCTCCTCAGCTACACAGACGTGGACAGAAAASTTGTACCAAATCAAGTAAAAGGTGTGAAGAGTTGGGGCCTAAATACAGTATAATGTGTCAAATTAATGCTAAAAAAGATGTGGAAAAGATATATTCAACAGCTCACGTGGTTGTTTACATCTCAGGAGATGTGTGTGTGAGTTCATGAATGGCTCAAGGTATACAAGAAGAATGTTTATATCTATATTTTAAACTTGCATATACTTATTTTCTTCTGCAGTCTGAATATCTGCATTACCTCTTTGATGTTTTAAAATATATTATTTTGGGGTTTAAATGTACATTTGCAAACTCTCATCCCCTGTCACATCTCTATCTGCCACTAACCCTTCCTCTTGCAGGAATTCCCTACACCACCTCGTTTCTAATTGGATTCACCCCTTTTTTCCTCTGATTTAATTTCTGACTCGATGCTGTCTCGGGTAAGCAGTTGTTTTGCAGGGGGAAAATTGTTTTTCCATGACATTTTTCTTGAACGCATCCTCATAAACCAGGCTGTGTTAAATAACTGCTCTGTTCTAGATGGGAATGGATTCCAGCAGGGATGTGACGGCTTCTGAACGTGTCTATGCAAAGGTCCAGATCCCCAGGCATGTGAGAGATGGATGTGCTGGTAAGACATTGAAAAGCTTGTGTCTAATTCAGACCCAAAACTTCATGGAAAACACTACAGAAATTGCTTTTTGGATTCTTTGCTTCGTGAGATGTATCCAAAACACTGGAAAATCTAAAGCCAGAAATACAAGGTGGACACCCCTCATTTTTTATGGGAAATGTTGTAGCTTTTACCACTTAAAAATTTTAGAGGCCAAATGGGCAAAGCTGAGAGCAGCAGCACTTCGCCTCCTAGGAAGGGCTTTGGGAATTTAGGAGGAAACTTGTGAAGTGACATCGCACTAAATTCCAGATATAAATCTGGAGCTGCTTTGTGTGACTTCAGTGGGATTAGAATTTTATTTTTGTTATTTATTGTGGCAAAAACTTGAAGCTTTGGTAAAGGACCAGACCCTACTGTGCCAAGAGCTGGATGAAACCTAGTACAAAGAGGCTCTTCAAAGGCAATCCCCAAACCTGTGGGTTGCAGTATCACGATCCCAGCTTTAAAAGTCACCCCTAAGAGCAGAATTTAGCTTCTCCCACACTCAAAAACTTGCATAATTTTCAAATATTTACCTGCTAATCTTCACTATGTAATATATTTAGCCATTCTGCTGACAGCTGTACTCATTTTATTGGCTAATGGCTAGGAGAAATCAGGTTTTCTGTTTAATAGCACAGCAGTCCTTCTCTGCTTAATCTCCTCCTTCAGCTTCAAACTGAAAGCTAATCAGATTGCAGATCCCACTGGGCACACTCTGTGTTTTTTTAATACATTAGGAAACCTCTATCACCATCACTGGAAAACTTATAAAACCATTTAAAAACAAAAAAGAGGAATAAATGAAAATGTTATGAACCTGGAAATGTTAATTAAGTCATTTCCAAAGAAAAGGGTTTTGATTCAGAATAAAATGCCATGTCACTTATTAAGAGTTAACATTTTTCCCTCAAAACAAAAAAGATTCAACAAAGAATTCAGAATCATTAAAAAATTTAGGCAATATAAATGGATGCTATGAAGTTCTGCTGTAAACTATTACAGGCAAGCTAAGTGTCAAATAAAGGCCTAGTAGAATATTTTTATCGATGTCTCTGTGCCAAGATATCACCTTTGATCTTTCAGAGGCCTCTTTCACCCTCATGGACAATACAACAGAGAACAATCCAACCTCTTTCTCATCATCTTTATTTTTGTCCTTTTTAGAGGGTCCTTCTCCTGTTTTCTCTGATTTTCCCCACCATACACACACAAATTCCTGCACACCCTTCCCTGGCAGAGTGGATCAGGGAGCCACAGGGACAACCAGGGATTCAGCAAATCCTGGGTGAGATCCTCCTGATCAGCGAGTGCCACATCCTCACATCAGTCTGGGGAAAAATGAGCCCCTTGTCCAGATACAAGAAATAAAATAAAATAAAATAAAATAAAATAAAATAAAATAAAATAAAATAAAATAAAATAAAATAAAATAAAATAAAGGCCAGAAAACAATTGTATCAGAATCAGCAAACAAAACTGCAGCATCACAATAATTTGCTCAGTGCACACGTGGCATTGTCAGAGAATTAACCAGAGAATTTCCTCTTCCATAGCCTGTGACCAGGGCACTGTTACACGCTATGCAAGAGAGGAGCTGCCCTCTSTGATATTTCATTATTTTGGTTAGCTTGGGGTAATAATGAACAAGTCACAGCCAAGTGAATTAATCGCCCTGGCTCTCTAGAAATGAAACTTCATGTACAGCAATTTGGTCTTCATTGCTTCTTCACCGTGCCCTTTCTCTAAGATTCTTCATAAAAAAGTAAAATTAAATTAAAACCAGTGGAAAGTGTGTTTTAACCGCTCCAAAAATGCTCGTAGATTTTCCATTAGGCACACACCCATTCCAGCAGCAGGTAAAATGAGGAGTCTGGGGTGAGCACATTGCACAGGGTTTAGACTTATCCAAACAGATCCCACGTGTTGAATTATCCTCCCCGGCTGGGGCTGTGTGTGTGGGGTCCAGTCGTGGTTGTGGCAAACTGGAATTTATGGCAACACCAACAGAAACAGTGAGAATTCTTCTCGGCACCAAGACATGCCCAGGAAGAGCAACCAGCAGGARCTCCTGATCACTTGACCAGGTTTGAGACCCTTCCAGAAGCCCTTCAGAMTTTTGCTTCTTATGCCCTGCCTATTGCTTGGTATTTCTGTGATTGGGTTCCTTTTTTTTCAATTTTATTTCTTATTCTGCAATTTCCTGGAAAATTTAATTGCTCCCCACTCGACGGCTCATTTCAGGCCCCGCTCACCTGTGAGCAGGTGAATTATCCTGGTAAACGAAATTCCAGTTGCTTGAATGTGTGTTGATTTAAGCCCTGATAACCACAGAATAGGAAATGTATGTTTTAACAGTTAGTTAGATCAATTAACCCTCATTAAACCAGTTGGTGCTTCATCAACATAAACCAAATATAATAAATATCTCCAGAGCTCCACTGTATATTGAGTACATGCCAATTAATTAAAAACGTAGTATTAGCAGTTTACCAATGATGGCATAAATATGTATCTATTACATCACTGTTAATCTCTGTAAATATGTTTTTAATAAGCTCGTGGTATTTAGTCAGCATACAATAACTGTCTCATTAAGCTTAAATTAAATGCATGGTTAAGCATATTAAAAACACTTAATTTAAAACGTTGCCAACATCCTTCATTTTAGTTTCCAGTGTGGCTATGGTTTCTCAGGATTTTAGGGAGCCTGGCAAAATTGGTGGCCCTGTGACTTTCTTCTCAGTGTTCACTAAGAGTCTGAGTAACTGAATGCTCTAATTTTATAAATACAAAGCCACTCAATCCATGTAAAAGAGGCTAAGTTTTATTTAAAGGAAAGAGTGCTTATGTGCAAAAGCTTTGAGCAGATAAAATGTTAACAACAAAAATAAAACAGAGGTTCTAATAATGAAAAAAAGAGGAAAAAGCCCTCTGTTGGAATAACAATAAAGGGAATGTTGCCGTACGTGATTTTTCATTTATGGATAGCTGGAGACATTAATATACTTGCCTATGGCTCGTGCATTGCTATTCCCAGCAAGGAGAGGTGATTTACAGCCCCGGGCCTTGGTGCTGCCCCAGCTCCTGGCRTGGCTTCGATGGATTCGCCGGGAATGCCCGGATGGAGCCGCAGCCACGTGCGGGAACGCGTGACCCGGGAATTTTGGGGTTTGTGTACCCAGCAAGCCGATGGCCTCGCAGGGAGAGCCACAGCTGAAGCTTTTACTACTCTTTGAGTTCCCTCCTGGATTCCGTCGCTGGCTGATTGTATCACAGGAGTTATTTAAAACACACATTAAACGCCAGCTAAATCAAGACTTTCCAGGCCTTTTTTCTAAAGCTATGAAATTCAGGACAAACACTCTCCTACGCATGGAGATCACCACCCGGAGAACAGAGCTCTTCATTTCACACCCTGTCTTTCCAAATGGAACCGGAATGAAGTCGTGTGTTTTATTCATTTTATTATTTCCCAGGCTATTTATATTGGCGTTTAGAAAACATACGGCAGAAAATTCAGATTTACAACAAAACCCTGCACGTCTGTACTGCCATCCATGGAATGAGCTCCCAAGGCTTTATGAACTTGGCTGCGCTTGAGCCTTATATTCCACACGGGGCAGTTCATAACAATGTATGGAGGAATAAATGGCACTGGGAATGATCCTCAGGGTGACTCTCAGAGGTGCGGAAAATGAGGGACAGAGAAGTTACAGGACCACGAGTTAGAAAAGCTGTGTCAGTTTGATGATTCCAACCAACACCAACAGGAGATGCAGCATTTCTCACCCTTGAAAATCAGAGCACATGAGAGGTTTTCATTTTGCTTTGTGTGATGTTTGTGAGAAGTGGAGATCTGGGATTTCTGTGTCTGGGCTTTCCCCCTGATCCCAGCAAAACTGGATGCCCATGGACTCCTCCTGCTGAAGAGATCACCACAAACACCTGGATGGAGTTTCCCACCCACAGCCTCCATTTGTTTTTCAGTTTATGACTTTGAATTTGTAACATTTCACCTTTTTCTTCACTGATACAGCACGAAACTTCAAAATCTGCTTCCCTTCAATGTGCTTCCTGTTCTCACCTGAGGCTGCACTGACATGGTCTGTGAAGTTCATGAACCTCTGTAGAGTCTGAACAGACTTAGACTGATTCCTGCACTATTACAGGAGTCTGAGCAAGCCAAATTTTCTGTGAGTTTAATTTTCATTAATTGTGTACACCTCAGTCCAACTGAACCCAGCTGGACATTCTGGTTTTCCTACTGCCTTGTCTCATTATTCTTTAAACCAGCAAATATACAGTAACTTTAAGGAGGATGATGAAGTCAACGGGATGATGGATGGACAGGCAGGCAGCTGGATGAGAACCATTTGAGATATGGGGCTTCTTACTAGGATCAGTTAATTCTGACAATTTGAAGTCATTCATGTAGCACAGATTAAGGTCTCAGTTCAATACTGTAAAGTTTGCCTTCTGCTCTTTGTGATAAAAAAAAATAGAGAAGAAAGAAGAAAAATTATCAGGAAAGTACAGTCAAAACAGAAATGGGAAATGTTATAAATAACCAGAAGATGGAATGAGTTGTGCTTGCACCTCTTCAGCTCCGTTACAGCCACTGCACTAAAATCCCCTGACTTTGCCCTTGGAGTTTCCCTGCTCAGAGAAGCCACTGGTGCTCGTGGAAGGAAGAAAGATGAGTTTCAGTGTTGGGCCTGTGGCGCTGATTCCCACCCACTCCAATGGACGAATTGGGATCAGTGGATTCTCAGCACCAGCAGCAGATTTGGCACATCCCTCTAAAATCCTTGTGTGTCTTTCAGTACCTGGAGGGGACTTCCTGGTTTTCACAAACAGGATCAGCTCAGGGCCCTGCTGGGGGAAGGGAATGTCGGAAGCATTCCCACTTCTGTACATATTATTTTTGTAAATCTGAGGTGCAAATTGTTTGTAGAATCTCAATTACACCCCTTATAAAATTGTCGTGTGCAATCAGCTCACTATGAAAACAGGGCTTTCAAAGGGTGAGAAAATCATTTGAACTTGTGATCTACAATGGATTTGAATATTCAGATAAGGTCACTGGTCAGAGCAGGGGTGACAGCTGCGGTCAATAAATAGGTTCAGTGAGACAAAATCTTTTTGTCTGTGTGGGAATAGGCTGAAGAAGAGAGGTCCTCAGGAGGGATCGGGGAGATTAAATCGAGCTGCGTCACCACTTTATTTGCAGGATGCTTAGGGCTGATGGGAGCCTTTGGTGTGGCCACCAGGCCAGGATGCTGATCCTGCTGACGGTGTCACTGCGGTGCCACCGGGTCAGACGTTCTGCTTGGCTGTGAATACGACACAGACCTATGGCTCGTCTGGCTTCCTGCTGATTGACTCCTGACAAGCCACAGGCAGCCTTGAACAAAGCCAACTAGAACAAAAATGACAAGTGGCCCTAATGTCCCCAATTCCTGGGTTCTGGGTGTGACACCTCTTTAAAGAGCCTGATAATCAGAAAAAGCTGAGACGTGGCTCCTGGCAGTCGGGGTCCTTCGTGTCACGGCTGGGCACCCAAAAATAGGGTACCTACCGATAATATTTTAACATCATGGCTTTCCTTTCAACATCCGTGAAGGATCTGCCTCCTAATTAACCACAACCCACAGCACTGCTGGAAACCCACTGGTAAGCACGAGCAGTACAGTTAAGATCACACTTAAGAAGCCAAGGATGATTAACCTTTGCCTAGGTTATAAAATGGCCCATTTACGAACTGTTGCTACTGAATATATCACCTGGGTATCAATTGGATTATTGAGTGAGAAGTTATACTTGATGTTTGGTATGATGATAGATGTATGGTTACAAACTGTTTATGAGAAGTGGAAAAGCCAATAAAAGATTAATGCAGATTTAAATAGATTTTCCCTCTTTGCCTTTTCCCGGGTTAATTCATGCATCTGGAAGTCAGCTTTTGTACACTTTAGGGAGGTGCCACCTTTGTGGTTGTACTCAGAGACATCCTGCTGCTGTTATCAAGCACATTACTCTGGGCCCAAGTGCTGACATTTAGTTTTTAATACGCATTTCCACAATTCCTGTGTTTTTACAAGTTCAGGATAAACTTTCCTGAGAGCTACTGAGAACAGGTTTTCAGCCCAAATTCCGCTTCCTCCACAGGCACTAATTAAAGACAGAATCCTTAATTTTCTGAGGCAAAGCTGTGGCTTCAGCCTGTAAACACCTTTGTTTCAGTGCAGCTCGAACAGACACATATTTACCTGCCGTAGGGGTTAGACTTCAGCTAACAGCAAAATTTTGACTTTTGGATTAAAAGTGCCATTTCAATGGGCTCGGAGCCCAATCCTGACCGTGCCACCGACCTGGATGAACTTGTGCAGGTCGTTGGGCGCAATCTTTTTCTACCCAGGGGAAGATCCTCCTACTTTGAGTTTGCCCCCAAGGACTCTATTTCGTAGCAGAACTAATGCACCCCATTAAAAAAAAAAAACAAACAAAAACCAGGACAATGATGGCACTGTGATGCTCAGGTGAGATTCCCAGTTCTAAAGTCCAGGAAGGCGACTGAAAAGGGAAATTTCGGTTCAGACCCATCTCTGCTAATATGTACAGTCTTAAAGCCTAAAGACAAGACAGTCTTCTTTCAAATTTACAACAGCCTGTGTTTAAAAACCTGACAAAACCAAAATGGGCTCTCCATAAACCATAGTGGCACGATTCGTGCAGCTGTAATGTAGGTTGTGTCAGCATTTCCATTATACTCTACACCGCTATTTTTCAGGGGTTTAGATCTGGGCTATAAAAATCCACCTAAGGCTGAGAGTTGGCAAGTTGGAATTTCAGCAAGGGGATTAATTTTTTCAGCTAAATTTGAAAAATAAATTCCATTAAAAGTCCGGACAGCCCAGACAAGCTGTGTTGGAGGATGCTCCTGTTTTCCACGGTTCCATTAATATTTTTCAAATTTCATCAGTATTTTTACCACCTGTTTTACAGCTCAGTAAGTAGATTCATTTTGGCTGGAATGCCATCCCACCTCTGTAGTTTCACAGCTAAAATTATTCTKGTCCCGTTCTATTATATTTTTTCAAACTGAGGGTTTTTTGGCATGTCCCTTATCCTGTTTCTAAACAGATCACAGTGATCCACAGGATTCCCTGCCCTGTGCTTTCCTCAAAGCTGTCAGTCTCTGGAATTACAATATTTCCCATATTTTCAGACTTTTGCCCTGTTGTTTGCACACACAGAGAGTAAAACTGCTCCCCAAGGCCTGTGGTTGTCAGATCCCTCTGTGGATCTGCTAAAATCTGGTTTTCCAGCACCTGTGGATTTGCTGCCATTTGTGTGCCTAACTGCAAGTGTTTGGGAGTCCTTGTAATTTTTTTTTTCCCTAGGAAATTTACGGAAAACATTCCAAACCAAGACCCACACAACCATCATGCAGTATGTACCATGTAACACCTATTTTTCTTCCACATTGCAAGGGTGAGGAGGAGTCTAAACTCAGAAAACAAAGAACAGGAAATAGAGATGAGGAGAACTCTCAAATTTACTGATGATTTCAGGCAATGTAATACCCAAATTTTGTTATATTTAATTTTCCACTAATGATCCGAGGTTCACAAGTAACAAGCTATTAATTGTCACTATTAATATTTTCTATTTTAATGATACCCCTATCCTCAGTGCTTGATCAGACATGGATGGAGGGAAACACAATGCAAATACACAGAATAAAGGTGTCCCTTTTGATAAAAAAGGCCACGTTTCACAACCAATCACAACTAGTGGCCATTCACAAATTAGTGATTTGGAAATATTCCTCTATTCCCAGTGGAATATCCAAGCAGCCTCTTGGCAGAGCCATGATTTTGATAACTTGCTACGCTTCTAAATCCCACTCTTCAATTTTAGAACAACGAAGATGCTGCAGCTCCTACCTTCCATTAGATTAATATTAGTGCTTGATTTCGGCACTACCACCGTTAGGATATTTCATTTAGATAAAGGATCTAAATCTGCTTTTCCCTTCAGCAGACCTCAATAACTCCTACCAGCGCTGCAGGTGTGGAAGTGAAGGATTACTCCGTGGAACTCCTGCTGCCGAGGTCTCCACTGAGCCCTGGCACAATTAAATTCGCTGYGCAAGGTCAGGATTTTGTCTCCAAGGCTGGAAGAGACGAGTCAGCAGAAACTCTTCCTGGCTCTGAGAGCTGGCCATGGAGAACAGCAAGGGAAGTGCTCGGAATAATGAGCTCCGCAAAGCCCCTGATAGTTTATGTCTGATTCATCAGGCAGTCAAAATGCACATCCACAGCCAAGGAACACATTTTTTTTGGAAGGGATCTACTCATAACCAGAGAAAGGATTGGTCTCCTGTGTGGCCACAGACCTTTGGCGAGCGTGCTGGGGCTGCCCTCGGAGCAGGCAACCTGTCAGGGTGGGTTTATTTAAATTCTCCCYAAATCACAGCCTTAGGTGTGCTTGTGCTCCTGTTTGGTGGGATCTTCTGTCCCTCAGGGCCACTGTTACATAATTATATGTATTTCAAGGCTGGTCTAAGCAAAATTAATCGCATTCTCAGCCCTTTGCTCCCACCTGGACTTTTGGGATTGCACGCCACTTGTAACCAAAGGAAATCTACTCCCGTGGTGCCTCGGGATTTGCCCATCTTCCACCTTGAATCTCCAACCTAGACCACAAACTATGTAAATGAACACCCTTCCTCTCTCTCCTCTGCTGTCTATATAGATTTTCAAGCACCACAGCTATATTCCATAGAGCCGCATCTCCGTTCACTTGGAACGGATGGAAAAACCTTTTCCGTTAATGGGTTTCACTATGTTGGAGACTCACAGTGCAATAAGGCTGCATTTCTGTTACTCTAACAAAGTCTAAGCCAGCATTTACATAGAAGGGTGGTGGAAAAGCATTTAGATGATGGGAGAGGAGAAAGTTAGGCTGGACAGGATGGCAGCAGGGTATGAAAGTGATAAATAGGGAGAGGGGAAGGCACAGGGAACATGGGCAGGTTATTACTGATAGTAGGGGAGGCAGCGGAGAAGAAATGAACTGGAGTTTTGACCGGATCCCAACTTTTCCAAAGTATTTTTACACACAGGGCTGGACTGCAGGTTCTTTCTGTATTTCAGAAAGGATATCTAAGATGCTGTAGGAAATAAATGGGTAGAAAAGGGCTGTATGGAGAGCCGGAAGCCAACCCACCCAGCYGGAGCAAGAAGGCAGAGGAGGAAAACAGGAGAGGAATGCAAAGGCAGAACTYGGTGGGACTGGTGTCACCTGGAGCTGCTCCCACAACCTTGTGTTTATAACCAGGACAATGGCAGGAATTTTTAATGCTCAGGATAACTCAATGCCTTGCTGAAGAGCTTCTCACCGTCCTCCCCYGAGACCCCACACTAATGGGGTCACGATGGTGACGTGCCCCTTGGCCACAACAACCTGTTCTGCACAGAGGGGCTCCTGCCTGGAAGTGTCACTGCCATCAGCAGAGCTTTGTGGAAAGGGACACCGGCRGCTGCTGATGCCATGGAAACCAGGCAGGAGCAGGAGGGGTGGGCTACAAAGTCCAAAGGTGCCAGAGGGAGGCTGGGGAAGTCAGAGCCTTGCAAACAGCCCCTCTTGCTCATGACAGCAGGTGGCAAGAGGTCGTGGTGACAGGCTCCTCTTGCCCTCGGAGCAGCCCAGGTGAGGAGAAGCAAAGATCTCAGAGCTGGTCAGAGAGACAATTCCAGCATTGCTCTGGGTGCTGGAAATCACTCCAGTCAGGCAGGGAAAAGCAGCAGGTAGTGCTTGGGGCCACCCCTGCTGATCTGTGAGTGAAAGAGCAAGCTGCCCTGCACCAGAGGTTTATTGGTCCTCACCTAAAAAAACCCCAACCTAAAAAACTTCAAGAGAGACAGACAATTTCAGTAAGTTCTGGAGGTTTTTCTTCAGGCTGAATAACAGGTGAAAGAAGGCAAGGAGTGCTAACTTGGCACTTTTGCAAAGGGTGTCTTTCCTAAAGCAACAAAGGCAATTTTTATTGCCAAGTGAATGCTTCAAAAGTAGCAACTTATTCATCATCTTGCATCATTTTTCTGTTCATATTGATTCAATGCAGCACACGTCTGCATAAAAACATTATCATTACTTCTAATTCCTATCACTCATTGTTAGGGAACCACTGTAGGCCAACAGATCTCTTCTGTCCAGGTGTAATGATGTGGGATAACCCTGCATCCTGGTTGTCGACCTTTGCCACACCCCAGCCTTCCTATGGCAAAGGAGATTCCCCTGGGAAGCAGCCAGGGGAGGCTGGGACTGCACTGCACCCGGCCGTCGGTGGGTTCCATGGTGTGGCCACACGCCAACCAGGAGCCACCAGAATGCAAAAAGCACCTCCAAAGGGCACTGCTGGCATTTYGGGGCTGTTCAAAGTGTCCATAAAGTGGCTCTGCAGCTGACATGGCCCCGGTGGAAGGCAGGCACTGCTCTGCTGCAGTCATCGCTCTTAYGCCGCTCTGCGAGCACCGAGACCGAGATGTGCTGACAGGACACCTTCAACATTTTCCCTGCTGCCAGCAGAGCTGTAAGATGTTGCTTCACTCTCCTTGCTCCTATTTTTCCTTTTCAAAGGTATTTCYCATAAAATTTAAAAAAAAAAAAWAATCAGCCAGCATTGTGTGGAAAAGCCCTGGTGCTGCTTCTACTCTCGCACAGAAAAGGGTCAACATAACCAGGTGAGAGGCTGAATTTCCCTGAGGTCTCAGGTGCTCCTACRCTGGGGTGCAGCCTCCCCAGTTCCCAACAGCTCTTTCCTGCTACCTCTGGCTCTTTCCACATGGGAATACACCCTGTTTTCCATGTTTCTCTCCTAGGGAATATTCATTTTACAGAAGACTCTTGCAGCTTGGTGTTAGGCTGGGAACGYTGGTCAGAAATTGCAGCTCCAGGATTCCTGTTATTTTATAGCACTTTCTTTCCCCCTGTAACACAACTGGATGTTGGAGCCAGCGGCGGGAAAGACCATCATCTACCACATTTGTCACCAAGCTTGATAGATAGTATTCCCAAGCCAATGCCATAAATGCTGTTTGGAAATTGCAAAGCCAGGCTGCTGCTGCTGCTGGTCTGGCCAAAAAGAATTAATTTATAATCATGAATATAAATTTCATAGATAGTATTATTGTCATTCTGCTTTTGAGTTATGGGACATATGGGGAGTGGCTTGTGGAGCAGAAGCAGTGTCACCATAATTCAGTGTAATTCCGTTGACGATCGTTCGATCCATCACGCGGCCRTAAATCAATCAATTCCCCACATTAAAGGGACAGACCTCACCTCTCAGAAGTTGGGGGAGAAGGAGGGGGTCCTGGTGTTCCTGGTTATGCTGACTAAGGCTGGGTTTATGGCAGAAATCAGCCCCACTCCATGAGAGTATTTCCACTGTGCTCTCATCATCGGAATGATGTTTTCCCATGTGACTCCCAGCACGTTTTTTTAAAAATCCCACATCGTTCATCCAGGTCCCTCTTCCATCTCCCTGCCCTCCGCTGCACATTAAATTACTGCACCTCCTAAATGAATGATAGTTGACAAACTACAGTAAACTTCCTGTCCTGACTGAAATGACATTAATTCAACCAGAGCCCAATATATTCAAAGGTCTCTGAAATGCCATGAATTAGGGAGCAGATCTTTTCCATTAATGTGTCCCAGTCCCTCCCAAAGGCTACCGGCCTCGGGGAAAAATAAAAGACACAGAGCCTCGGTGCCACGGAGCAGGAGTGTAATGGCTTTGTGAGCACACTGCTGGGAAGGGGAATGCAGGATGCTCAGGAAGAGCCCACGACTGWTGGAGAGGCATTTTGGAAAGCAGAGTTAGAGGGTTAAGCAACCTATTGTTCCCCTAATGAAAAAACATGACTATTCATGAGACAGCCACAGTGTGTAGTTTGCCAATTACCCAATCAAGGGCTGTGCTCGCTCAGCCATGAGTGAGGGCAGTACCCATAATATTTTATTGCTATTAAGCCTCAACTTTGCGTGTTTTTATATAGACTATAGGGTGTTTAATAGCCATGCAAAGCCATGACTTCCTTGCATACATTACAGCTGGGCATGGGAGGATAAATCCTGCCATGGGCTGCCCACGCTGACCCTTCCTGTACAATGGAAAATATGCAGCTGTGCAAAATTGGGACTSTTGGAGCTGTCCGAGTGGGTCTTGTGTGCAGGATCTCCTCCGTTCCGTGAAARTGTTACAAAAGTTCTGCAGGAGGCTGTCACTGAGCTGAGAGCAGGAACAGAACATTTGGGCTGGAACAAAGACGTAAGTTTTTAACAGTCRGGAAGGAAAATTATATTTTAAATGTCCAGAAAAATAAACAGTAATCCAAAATGGTAAAGAGGACGTGRTGCTTTTGGCAGAAGGAGATTTAAATACATTCTCATGATCATCCATTCTGTTTTATAATTGCAGGGAATGTTTCAGATACTGACACAGGGTCAAGCTGTGAAAGCTGCTTTCCCTCTGGATCAGGACAGGGAGGGGTCTGTGTGTTTTGACTACACATCTGGATCAGCCACTTGTGAGGAGAGGGCACATTCCCAGTGGGAACCTGGACCAAGTAACTCCGGTGCCTGGGACTGTCTCAGTGTGAGGTTGGTTAATTCACCAGTTTCATTTACACATGAAATTGAAATCTGTGCATATTCACATTTGTTAATTACCTCTATTTCCATGAAATATCTGTGGTTTGAGCTCTGCCTTCCTCTTTGAGAATGAGATAACTACGATCCTTGACTCCCCTGTAATGCCAGATTTTTCTGCTCCTTCACAAAGTGGATCCACTCAATGGTGTCAACTATTTTTTGACTTTGATAAAAATGTATTGAAAGTCAAGATCATCTCTTAATAGTTCACATTTCTATTTAATAACCTGCTGCAATGTCAAAAGATACAACCATCATATTGCAGTTCCAAGAAGTATTATGCACTGCCATCCTATCTATTGATGCACATCAGACATGTCCATGTTATTCCATATTCCGTCCTTTCCAAAGGAAGGCTAAAGGAGACAGAGGGTGCAGATCTTGTTAGGTACAGCCTCTGACACTATCACTATCAATTGTCTTTTGCTAGCACTGATCATCACCTCAATTATCTGGTGTCCAGCCTACCTGATAGGTTTTTGCAAACTATAACTCTTCTGTCGATGAACATGGAATAATGACAGCTCGGGGCAGATGGACGGAATACAAAAGAGATCAACCCAAAACTGGGAGACACAAACAGAGGCAAACATCCACCTGTGCCCCCAAATTCATCAAACACTGCAACAACTCCGCACAGCCCGCTGTTCTCTTTAAATCCACATTACAATATGCAGCCACAAAGGACTGAGTTAAACGTGACTCTCATGGCTCTATTTTCTTTTCCTCTTGTATTTCATTCCCAAGCCAGGTAAATGAGCAAAAAGTCCTGGAATACAGCAGAATACAGTACCTAAACCCACAGCTGGTAAATTATGTTTGGCTACTCCTTCAGAAAACATAATTGTATGCTTAAAAAACAGGAAAAGAAAGCTGRTTTGTGGAAGTATGTTTGGCCTAATTTTAACTTAAAGCATTTTTTAATAATTCCAATACCACAAGCTTGAGCCAAGGACTGAAAAAATCGAACAAAAACTTGTAGGCAGTGTGCTGCTGTTGTAGCTGTAGATTTTTCCCAATTCAATATTCCTCACAACAGGAGAAAATGGATTTTAGTGCAATATTAATTGAAGTTTTGCCAGTATAAGGTTCATGAGGTTAATTCGAAAAGAATACATTACCAATATATTTATAGCATTTAAATAAATTAGGATTGCACTTCACACATCCATAACAGCTGTTAAATAATATTTTTATTCTATGTAAATTCTATCCATTCATCTCTGTTGTATAACAAATGACCATAATTATGGTGCTTCATTGGTAGGAAGGTCATTGGTAATCTTGTAATTTCTCATTGGTGTAAAAAGAGAAAACAGAAATGTTTGTGATGAATGTATTCAACCTTTTGCATACTTTGGTGCTCGGGACTGTGCATTAAAATGCAGCAAGAAATTAAGTTCTTCCCTTACACAGCATTTTTAATCTAATGCTGTTGATTTGTTACAACTATGGCATTTACAAGGCTTTTTCTGAGGGTTTTTCCCTGTATATTTTATATTTGCTTCCTTAGAAACTAATAAGATTCAAACATTCACAACATTCCCCCTCTTCCCAATAAAGCCCCACCAGAGCCAGACATCACGAACTCAGAAGTTCCACTCTTTGCTTTTTTAACTTGCAGCCCATATACCTGGGATTGCTGAAAAATAATCAAATTAATGCTTCAAACCAAGGTGTAAAGAATCCTTGAATCAAAGTGAGAAAATAGACTATTACTGCAAGTCTCTGAATTGAGATTGCTGATCCAGATGTGTAAATTGAGATTTTTTTTACTTAGTTCAGTCTTASTTTTTTACAGAGATTTGATTGTTACTTCCAAAAATGGGGGAATCCGTGTTTTCTGAGAATATATTTAGGAAGATACACTTCCCAGCTCTAAAACAGCTATTATGAACTTCTTCTGTATAACTCATTAAAATAGACAATATATTGTCTAATTCAAACACAAACTTCTMTAGTTCTTGATGTATAAACACCCATCCTGGTGTCTAGTGGGATAGCAATGATGGTATGGATTTTATAGACAGGAAATGAAGATGGAACATGGATTGATAATTCCTAGAGAGAAAAACAGAGCAGGACGGGTGGCCTATGCCTGGGGTATCCCTGCAAACACTGATGCTGGAAAGGTCCTCGGAGCAGGGATTCATGCAATGGGAATCCTTTTTAATGAAGCTTGATTTAATCCCATTATTCTAATAAAGCGTRATCAATCGGCAGCAAATCTGAAGGTCTGGTTCAGCTGCCGATTGGAGCTGGGTTGTTTTTAAGACAGGGGATACAAAGGAGGAGAAGTGAGTTAATAAGCTTTTGGTCCACTAATCCCCACTTCCTGCAGCGAGTTGGAGTGTTGAAGGAGGGCAATTTGGAAGCTGTCTTAGCATAAATCTCCAGCAAGTCCGTGGCTGTCTGGGGGGAACAAGCCCCTCAGCATTCACCAAGACACGCTTCAAGGAGATTCTACTCTTAATCCAATTTACTCAGCCGAATAAGTCCCACTGCTTCAGCTTGCCAACAAATTAAAATCCAGCTTCATAAAAACACCTTGAATTTGGAAGGTATTGGCTGGCCTGCTAGACTTGAAACTTCATTTATTCTGGCTAACTTCTCAATTATCTTCCCAGCAGTGGAGATGTGTAAAAGTGCAAAAATCAATAGGATTCTATTCCCTTTCTATTGGAAAGGGAAAAATTAATGAGATAGGACACTCTCTTAATCAGAAATAAATGTTTTAATTCAGATAATGACATAGTTTTCCCTCGCTGAAGGATGACAAATGCTGGGCTGCACCCCCAGCAGAAGCAGTTTCAATTTTATTGTAAATATAAAAGGTATTGATCGGTGAGATGCACAAACCCTATTGCTTACAAAAGCCATTCAGGGGGACTGGGAAAACTATTAAGCACTGGGTCAGAAATCAATAAACAACACTGAAATGTAGCAGAGGTCGCCCTAAGGCTTCGTGGCATCTTAGAAAGCCAAGTGGCAGAAATAGTGACAGAAATGTCTCTTGTGGAGCAATGTTGGGGATGAAGGGGTCACGCCTTTAATCTCTTCGGAGCTTTGACAGGTCCGTGGCACAGAACTGATGCAGTCTTTCCTGGCTTCCTTTGATTTAAATACATGCTGATTCATCCCACAGCTCAGTGCAATGATTGTTTGGGGTCGTGCAAATAGATTGGCTCAGGAAATATTGTAGGAGTATTTTGATCCGGCTCCGCTTRTGTAAACGGGATTTTAATTTGAGCTTTGTTTGCCCTCCCTAGAAAAATGYGGATGCAAAAGCACAAAGGAGTCTCTGAAATCAGGATCTTCCAGCATGCAATTTTAAAGACAAATTTATAGATTTGGAGATAAAAATAATAATTAAAAAATAGGGGGGATTTTTGCACCATGAAAGTTATCCAATGTGACATTATTTGGAACAGTACAATGAAYTTCATTTTTCCTTTCTTCTTAAAAGATGCTTCCACTGGAAAAGGTTACTTCCTGTGCCAAAAATCACTCACCATGCCTGAACAAATCACAATCACCCCAAGTCCTTGCTCTCTGGCCTTTGGTTTGAAAGTGCCAGCTCTGAGCCCAACCTGTACCTCTTAAAATACCCCGAGGAGCACATTCAGCCGCTGCTCCATATACCAAACCACCCGGAATGAAGAGCACGACCAGGCAAAGAGCCCTCTGTCCCCCGAGGTGGGAGCTGATTTTCCAGGGAAGACATTGATCTGAAAGGCTTAAAGCAGAGTATTGAAACTTTTAACAACATCATTCTGGAAGCGGAGCCGGAGCCACAAAAAAAAAATTAAATAAATAAACGCGAGTGACTGTACCTTGTGCTCCGGGAAATGCAGCTTCCCCCCTGACACGGGTATGATTATAAGATTGGTTAGGGTCAGGTTACCCATCAGTAGGTGAAGTGTTCAGGTGCTGAGGATTTCAGTTCCATCTCACCTCAGATATTATGTCAGCTCCGTGTCATTTTCATCCCGGGGAATGATTTGAGGGCTTGCTGTGTCCCCTGTTATTGCGGTCACTTGACCTCAGATGTAACTTCTGTTTAATCCCRGCATTTTAACAAAGCCTGGGAGTAGCACACACACCACGAGCCACCACTTGACCTTTCCCAGCCTGGAAGATGCCAATTGGCTCGGGCCTTGGATTCCACTGCCCCCTCCATTTGCAACAAATGAATGTTAAGGCCTCAATGAATTGACTCACATTCGAAGTTATATTTTTTCATTGCCACAAGCGTTTTAAAATTGAATCCTCTTTTTATCTTTAGCCCTGGAATAATGGTATTTTTCCTRCTGCATTTGGGTTGGGAGCGTAGAAATGGGTTTGTTCTTAAAAACAATGTTCAGCTCTGCCAAGTGCTAATTTTAAGCGCATGGTACCAACGGAGGACATGGAAAGAGCAAAGTGCCTTTGCTCTGTATTAAGACTCACTTTATGTTTCTTAATGAAACTGTTTCCTCTAATTTATTAAGCATGACAAATTAAATCTGGAAAGCAAGTAGAGAAAACTTTTTTGAAACCATTGAAAAGTTTAAATGTAAAAATCATTTAGTCACAGTAGGGCAGGTTAGAAATACAGTGCCCCCACCTATGCAAATATGTTGTTATCACTCAACAACTCATTAATCACAGCTCATGTCATACAAATCTGTTACTAGAGGGGGATGTGGCCAGATTCAGTGACCCACATGGCCTTTGTACTGAATATTCCATGGATATTCACCTCTCAGCTTCATTACTTGTATTACCGAGGAAAAGCCTCTAAAACAAAATATACTGAGGTGGTGAGGGGATTTTGGATGAAGCAGCTGCCACGACACAGGGAAAATCTGTGCAAGCCACCCCAGACAGCCCATTTTCCAGCACTCCTCGCTAACCAGGAACAAATTCAAACATGTGAGATGATAAGCCCATAACAAATGTCCTCATCTCTGTTACCTTCCTAAAAAGTACTGAATGAAATGAAAGTAATTATCTTTAGAATTAAAACATGGAATGCAGTGCGCTGCCTTCTGAGAGGAAGGCACGAGATCGCCCAATCCGTCATTCCCATCCCAGCCTGGCCTCCCTGTCTCTACTCTAATGAGTGCTCTGGGTCTCTCCATAATCCATCTTCACATCCCTATTCTGCCAGGCCCACCAAGCTCTCATGTATGAAACTCTAAAAAATAATGGCTTCAAAACTGACAGTACTGGCAGGGCAAAAGCACTTTTCCCAAAAATTCAGATTTCCAAGCTGGAATACGGACACTAAGGTTTTCAAAAACACATCAAAGCATGACCAAGATTAAATCCTGAAGGTTGGAAGTGCTGCAGCTGCTGATCCTGTTTGGAAGGTTTCTGGGCTGGAAACACACACCTTGTTTCCTTGGGCTGACTTTTAATGAAAATTAAACCTGACATTGTTTCTCCTGCTCCTCCTCTTTGGGTCTTTGTGCTTCAGATGGGGACCCAAAGTCTGGGACTTTGTCCTCCTAAATAAAATCCTGATCAATGCGTTTAACAGCTGTCCTATGTGCAAATCTTTCTTCGGATTTATTTAACAGAGAAACTGACTGGAAATTATAATTATTTCACTCCTTATCTTTTACAGAATTCTCTTAAATCAAAAGCCATTAATTAGGATAATTTGGTGGGGCGAGCATGTGTAGAACAACATGGGGCATTCGATAAGCTCCTGCTAAACTGAAGGTCCAAATAACTCTTTCCATATAAGACAGGAAAGCCAGGTTTATAGGAGAGATGGTACCTGATATTTCCCCAAAAACATACACTTCTGGCTACAGACATCCTGCTCCATGGAGGTGTTCTCATGCCTCACCCAGCCCACATGTGTCACCCTCAAGCCCAACCTTACAGCACTAGCAATAAAATTTTCTTTGAGTTTAATGAGATTAAGGATGTCCTTCTCTCACACTAAATGWGAAATTTTAACAGTGCGTTCTGGGAGAAGGACAAATTTAAGCATGAGCTTACATTTAAATAATTTGCTGAATTAGCACTTAAATCTTTGGTCTTCTTTGAGGCTTTAAGAGCTGTACTCTGAGTTTCACTGAAGAAAACCCAACCATCAGATGGTTGCCATTTAGGCAACATCAGAAGCAGGACTGTGCATTCTTCCACACTGTCTGTGCTTCCACACTTCTTGATTTTGCTTATCCTCAAATTAGAGATTGCCACTCCTTCAAAGGGCCATTTATACTTGTCATCCTTTCCATAAACACTGCCAATTATTTAAGTCTGAAGAGGCAACAGTTATGAAGTACTTACTGATATCTTTAGGGTTTCAAAATGTATCTGCAGCCCAGATTTTGACTGACTCGAATGAATGAGCTACATTTCATCTGCTTACTGGGTGGGACATTCAATGGAATGGTCTAGATCTTGATTTTTTGGCTGGAAATTCCTGGATTCCATTTCTGCTGGGCAGTGGGGATGTGCTGGGAGTGGAGGGGCTGCTGGGTGGTGGGAAGCCCTTCAGAGAGCCCAGGTGAGGCAGGACTGCAGCGATGGCACAGGAATGTCACCTCCCCTGTCCTACAGCACTGCTCAGGGCTCTGCCTCATTCCTCTGCTGCACCCCAGCACCGTGCAGTGCTCTGGGTGTAATAACAGCAGCAGGAACCTCTGCCAGCTCCATGATCTGGCTCCTGGTGACACCTGGAATATTCTCTTTTTTCATGTCTGGCCCAGGTCAGCGCCATTTACTCTTATTTTTAATAACCAATATTGCAGTGKCAGCTTAAAGCGCAGCATATGGATTTTAAGTGGTGCCATCCCCTAAGAAAAAAATGCCCATTTTATTAATTTATTTTCAGGARTTGAAGGCAGGGATCAAACCCCCTAAAGGCTAATGCTGT
>JACAXG010000097.1:1031862-1390978 GCA_018881555.1 Amblyornis subalaris
AAATGTCCTTTTGACAGGAAAGTTTATACTGGAATGAAAACTGAAGCAAAAGAAAGAAAAACCAAAGAAAGATGAAAGCGTAATTTATATTCCGGGCTTTGTAATAGTGGTCTTGTCTTTAAGGCAGGATATATGTCACCTCTTTAGGAAGAGGAGGCGCAGCTTTGGCGAGCCTCGGGGCTCTAATGGGGCTGAGCAGGTGCTGGAGCCGGGCTCATTTCACAACTCAGTGGGGCCTCCAGACACGGAGTCGCTGGCGCTCGGAGCCCGAGCGGGACGGTCCCTGCCGGCGARGCAGGGCTCAAACTCAAAGGGATCGGGGCCTTTTTGTGCTCTGGCTGCAAACCCCGGGGTTAATGATAACCCAGCACAGCCTTTCGGGGCCCCCGTTTGATCCTGTTGCATTCTGGCCGCGTTGTAAATTCACGTTTATCGCCCGATAAGAGCGAGGTATTTGAATAAAATCCCGTCGTGTAATGACCACGTGTAATTTGCTGGTGTGCAGAGGGTGAGGGGAAGGAAGATTTCCCCTAAGAAGCCCCTTCAAAATTAATCAAAAGAAAATGCAAAAATTCCTCATGTAAAAACTCAAATGCAAACGCTGTCTTTGTGGAGAATTAGAACAAGGGCTGAGCACGAGATCAAACTGAAATGTCTTATCATCAGTGAATAAATGTATATTTATGCATTAAATGTATCTGTCAACATTTCTGCATGCTGTGAGCTGGGTTTTCATTAAATCAGGAAGGATTAATTTAAATTAAGCGGAGTGAGGTCTTTATTACCAAAGCAATCAGCTGCAAGTAAGTTGGTTCATTCCACTTCTCTATTTATAAATACTTCTCTCTCGCAATGAACATTTTCCATTGGAACAATTTTCAAGTGGCTCAAAACAAAGCCAGAAGGGAAACTTGCACGAAGTATCTCACATCACATTTGCCGTGCTGTTGTTTGGTTGAGCTCTACTGGAGTCTGCTACGCAGGCACTGGAGCATCTACTATGACTGTATAAAATGTGTTTAATTGGCATGAAAAGGCACTAACAGARTGCTGGTGGAGTCTCCATTAGCCAGGGGATATCTTATTTACTTTAGGTGAGCTGGAGGGCAAGGGGAAAGAGCGTGTGTACGTGTGTGCATGTGTGTGTGTGTGTGCACACATGTGCTTGGGGGGGGAGTGGGAATCACACACGCTATAAACCCCACAGCATTTATAATGCCACTAACCTCCCAATCCCCAGGAGGACGGCTCGCAAAATGTTTTCCTAATTATAATTTTGCAGATTTATGTTTAACACGGTTTGCCAGTTGTGAAATTGGCAATGACGGTAATACAATTTGACGGGTATTTCATGTTAAAAAATATGCATTTTTATAACATACTTTCCCCACAAGCAACTCGAAGGACCTGATCTGCAAGGAGAGGTTTATTTTTTAATGCCACACCGTGCAAGTAGCGGGGTACACGTATAGGTACGTGCGTGTTTGCACTGTAATTGATGCAGGAGCCCAGCCTGCATTAAGAATTGATGTGGTACTGTATACATTGTGTTACAGTCACTCCAGAGAGTCTATGAGATACCAGCTCCCCGCTGAGCACATACTTATGTCAATATTTCTGTTAATTGTTGCATTACAAATTGTTACATATCCCAGTGGTGGGAGTTCGCATGTGCGCCTGCAGTGGAGCTGACAACACCTACCCGCGGTCCCAGGAGGCTTCAATATATTGTGGGATTTGCCTTTTGAAAACGTTATCACAGTTTATCAGTCCAATGTCATTCCACTCAGCACTGATAGGACAGAACCCTCCACCCCACCGTGGTGCTGGRTATTCCCCTGTCTCCTCCACGCACTAAGAACACACTTTGAGCTTAGAGCATCTGCACCAGTTCACCAAATCAAAGCAAATGGAGTTTGATTCCCTCCTAGTTTTTGCATTGCTATATTAGGTGATTTTCCCCTAAATATTGGCCTCTTTGAGCTGTTGCAGGGATTCATTAGTGCTGCACTGGTGTTCCACAGATTCCTGAACAGGCCATGCTCAGTAGAGGAGATATTTTGCTTGAATTTTAAAAATAAATGGCATTCATTTGGTAAAATTCAATGGTGGTATTGACTTCAACACATGCAAGATCTGCAAACCCAGATCCCAACAAAATATCTCGATGTAGTTTCATGCCCAAGTTACTGACCCCAGGAGCTGACTCCACAGCCACCAAAGAGTTGAGGCTGCAATAAACAAAATCCAAGGCACAAAAAACTGTGCCTTGCAACCACCAGTCACCCCCAAATAGCAAAGAGCACATTTTTGGAAGATGAATTTGGATAAGCAGCATGAAGTTGAGTTTGTAATATTTACTGTGCTCTCTAATTCCTTTAATTTCTTGCACTCCAATGAAGAGGAACCTTTCTCGCGTGAACTACAACAGTGCCAATCCCCTCTCTGTTATCAGATACATGTGATAAACAGGMAAATTTGCTGTCACCAACTGATCTGACCATGAATTCCTAAACTGGAGGGCAGGTTTTTCCCAGAGCCCCTACTCTGGGGAAAGCAAAGCATGGAGTGGGGCAAGGCATTTTCCTTCTCTCCGTCTTTGAGAATCCCTAAGATCTCAAGGGGACCCTGAGCCGTTGGAGAGGAAGAACTGCTCCTGAGCATTCCTCCCAAAGCCCAGCATCCTCGCCAGCTTCCTGCCAGTGGGCTTTACTGGGGGCACTGGGGGAGGGGACTGGTGGCTCATTGCCCCTGAAAACCCYCATAAATAGAGATTCCACAACAAGGACACTCTGTGCAAAGGGCTAATTACAGCCTGGGGCTGCATTAACCTTTAGTGTGGGTTCCCCACCGGGACCTTTGTGAGACTCTGTGTGTGTGTGTGTTCATGGCTTGTGTGCACACACAGACCTTCTCCCCCTCCTTTAATTTCCCATTCTCCGCTGGGACAGCCATACGCAGATGGATATGGATCTCTCCCAGATACAGATGTTTTTGAGGTGCAGAAAACCTTCATAATCCAAGGGTTTGTGCACTGGGAAAGTCAAGGAAAGGATGAGACCTCCCCACCTCCCCTCAATGTGAAACAGAACTGGCTACGGAATTCCCTCCTGGGATAGGAGCTGGAAACACAAACCCAGCAAAGACAATAACAACCAGCTTGTCTCTGGAAAGCAGCTGGGACAAAACCACGTTGTCAAGGAAAAGCCATCCAATTYTCTTTGGAAAAGCAAACAGAAGACAAACAGTGTGAGCCAGGTGCATCAGTAAATATTACGACAGATGTAAATTTGTTACTAAGAGCTACCAGCAGTCTTGTGGTTCATGTGAAAACTTGCAGGGATGATGTAGACGTTCAGCCAATCTCTGTGCTTTTCCTGGACAGCTACCGTGGGTAAGTAAAACTGAAAGCAAAACTTAGRCACATTTAACTCACTAGAGTTGATGCTGCAAAATGCCTGTAATGGAGACCACAGTCATTCCAGCCCYGGAGACCCTATGAGGAAATATGCTGTAACTCATCTGATTTCTGGCCTTGCCCACACAATAATCTGACTGAGGGTGAAAATACCCATGAAAATATCAGCCTGTATCAGATCTTCACATATCTGAAAGCTCACAGAAAACTTAGCACAGGCCTAGCACAGCCTGACCTSGCTGATGGCCATAACCTGACAGCCCACAAGCTCTCGGGGCACGGTGTTGCTACACTAGAGACTGTTTTACTTCCTCGTGTCATAGAGTCGTGGAATGGCTTGGGTTGGAAGGGACCTTAAAGATCATCCCTCAGTCAAAGGTTTCTCTCTCACCTCCCACCTGGCAGATGAGGATGGGGCAGCATTCCCACCACACACCAGCCTCAGTCTCCAACCTCATCCACCCCAGTTAAACCTCACCACTTTCCACTTCATCTGCYCAGCAGACTTTTTTTGGAGTTGCCTTTGCAAACATTTATCCCAGTAGGTGGTTTCATGTAATAAAATAAAACCTCAGCAAAATAAAAAAGCCTCCCATGCAAACGATAAATCCCTACAAAAATCAGGTCTGCCACTGAACATCCTCCTCTCCTCGGGGACAGGAGGAGGGGAAAAAGACATGACAGATGTTAATCACCTTCTTTAATGAACTGCTTGGAGATATTTAAATATGGTGGTGTTGATTGTGGTGTAAGAACATATGTACAATAGTATAAAACCGAGCAGAAACATGATGTATTATTAATACACGCTAATTCCTTTAYATCTATTCAGAGGCATGGTGAGGGAAGAACATACTGTGTATTCTCACCGTGGCTCTTCTTGGATATAAAGAGACCCTCTGAAGCAAATTCTTCAGCCTAGTCTACTTCAAGAAATAGTAATCCAAAGCATCAGACACTTCCTATTAAAGTTTTAAAAACATAGCTTTAAGTCATACATTACATTGAATGCTTTCATATCTCATCTGATTCAGTAGGTTTTAAACCCCACAGAGGTCACATTTGGAAGCACTAGTCCCTTTTTACAGCATCTCCAAACATTAAATAAAAATAAAAATTATTAGGAGGAATAGAGCCATCTGTAGAGGCTAATAACATGTCAGTTTGATATTATTATTAATAATACTATTATTTCTGTTTCATATTAGGGAGATCACGATTGCTAATGGCTCTAAACTAGGAGTGATAGCCTTCATTCTGGCCCATCTGTGTGGCAGCMAGAGCGGCGTGAGAGGCTCCAGTTACAAACCAGTTGTTTCTCCTGACCCTAYTTGGTGTCCAGCTTTATCCGTGCCGCTATCCCTAAAGCCTTGGCATGCCCAGGTCTGGGATCTGGTTACCACGAGCCCGAGCCCTGCAACAGGCTTTGATGGCCTTGTGAGCAGCTCAAGGTCACGTTGTGCTCAGGTACCCAGGACTGGTGGGTTTGGGTGCAGGATGAAACCCATCCTAACACCATCAGCTGGGCGGGGAATGCTGTCCTAGCCAGCCCTCGGGAAGGGAACGCGGAGCAGAGGGGTTTGGGCAGTGGCTTGCTCTTGTTCTTGGTTCTTATCCAAGGTTTCCTTCAGTCAGCTCGGCTGCACATCCCTTCTGGACTTGGACTGAGAGGTAGCTCATAGCCCACAAGGCTTCTCTACACACTGTGCCCTTTCCCTATGAGCCCAGAAAGCCCCTGGSCACAAATCTGTCAGAGTTTTACACTTCTGGCGGTGTTCAACGCCTACAGTGAGTCACTTAAAAGAATAATAATAGTTAATTAAACTAATTGCAAATATTATGGTAAGGTATAATCGAAGAAGTGTCTGTTGTCCAGAAAATGAGTGAGGAAGCACCACACAGACACCTCTGGTGCAAAGAGTCCAGCAGTAGCATTTCACTAACTGATTAACCCAGCAGCACTGACCAGGCTCTTTCCTCCTCCCTAACACCAAATACATGCAGACCACACTCCCTTTGCCCCTCTATGTCACCGTTGTGGGTCATATTTAGTGCTGATGATTTGTAATTTATCCAACAGGTACAGGCACATTTCCCCCAGGTAACATTTGTAAACAGAAATAAAGCTGCTGGTGTATTGTTTGCCTCAGAAACTCTGCAATTCTAGTGTGCCATAGAGTAGGCAGTGATGTGTAACCAAGGCCAGTGATAAAAAGAAACTGCAATTGTTTTTTTTAAGGTACAGCTCTAAAACTGTACTATGTGGATTTCCATGGTGTAGCAGCGCAGACAGAAATTACTTTTTTCCCCTCTATAAGAACTAGTTATCTGATTCTCTTTTGTTTCCCTTATTCCAATGTTCAGTTGCATTTTAGTGTTCAGAGCTATAAGGATGCATTGAAACTTATGGAGCCTGACATTTTAACTATCTCATCTTAGCATGATTCATCTCAATTTACTTTCTTCAAAAATGTAGCCTGGAAGAATATGAACCATTTTGGGGGCTTGCTAGAAGGCCATAAACTCCATTAAAGAGTAGAGTATCAGCTGCCTTCCAAAGAGGGTTTGCTTGTTATGGGTCTCATCCTGCAGAAGTAATAGGTGCCTTCTGGGAAATGCCATGTGGTCTCAAAGGTTGAATTCACAGGGCTGGGGGGGTAAACTGAGCCCTGGATTGTGTCCCCCACCCTCACAGTGTTCTGTGCTCTGCTGCAGGAAGAGCAGAACAAAGAAATGCAGCTGTGGCTGCTCTGCATTTGAGCCTTAAGCAGAGCAGAGGCACCTCGATAGTTAAACAGTGAGGAGATTAAAAGGGCCTCAATAAATGTGATGGGTTGATATGAGCAAACAAAATCATTCATAGGGTATTACACAAGTGTCTGTTCAGAAAACACATGATTTTGGAACTGTGGCCACAGTCTGACACGTGTTCTGGGGCAGAGCCTCTGTGGACATCAAGTGCCATCGCTCTGCTAAAGTCTCCAGGACTGTGACAACTTAAACCCACGGGGGCTGTGCCCTTTTGTTCACAATTCTTGTAAAACTCAAATTGTACCACACCCAGAGCCCTGGCAGGGTGACCATCATGGGGTGAAGAGCTCCAAAGACATCAAGCTGGACCCAGCCCAGCAGGGACAGGCTGAGACACTTGGCTTGCACCCAGATTTTGGATTCATGTGAGCTCTGCTGCCATGACATGAACAAAAACTTTAAACACCACTGGTTCAGGCACTTCAAACCCCTGAGCAAAGCCACAMCAGCTTCCCAGGTCGTGGTGGGGAATGTGGACACACGGCCGTGGCCCCAGGAGCTCGGTGACACCTCGCTTGGCCTGTTCCCCTCCTGCACTTGGAGTCACGGATACAGTGGAACAATAATATATCACCAGGACTGACCCCTTGGCCTGTATGAATTATCTGTTTTAGAAAGACGTGAAACCACCTTTTATATCCAACATAATAGATATTTAGACATTGTAGATCAATAGTGAACAAGTTTTCTGGTTATAGTTAATGGGTGCCAGAGGGGCATTCTGACATTGACCTCTGACACTCTTGTTGACAAGAAATCTATAGAGGAAAAAAATAGGAAAGACTGCCAGGTTTTAAAGTTATGAATATAGATCTACAGCGAATAATGGTAATTTTCATTGAGCAGGAATTTTTCATACTCTCTGTTTCAGATGAATTTCTCCAAAATCCTTAATTCTGACCAATGTAAAATTAATAACTGGCCCTCGGTGAACATGGGAAAACAACTGTTCAGCTGTATGACACAATTTGCCATTTGTTACTCGTGTGATATTGTTCTGCTGTCAAAGAAGACTTTTCCCTTTATAAAATAGGCTGTCATTTATAATTCCGAACCAGCACAGATTTGTTAAACAGCCACCTCATAATAGGTCTGGCTAGGAAGAAATACAGGCTCCTGGTTCTCGAAAGAAATGGATCTAAAATGAATTTTAAAAGAAAATAAGTTTTCTTTTTCTCTTAAATAAGATTTTAATGTTGCGATTTCACACTAAATTGGTTGCTTATATGTATTGTCATCCGAGCCCTAAGATAAATCCTTATTCCTTAATATCCAGATAGTTCAGCTAATTCTCATGTAATTAATTGATGAAGCAGAAGGCTGTTGGTAAAGGTGGTGACAGCTACGAGTATAAAATTCTATTGCTGTGTCAAATACTCTGTGGTGCTTGGTAAAGAGAGTTACAGTCACCAGTTSAGGGGCACTGGGCAAAGAGAGCCTGTTTGGCACTGSGGCACAACCCACCGCGCCTCAGGGAATGAAATTAGCTCTGTCGCCTCCAGCCAGCTGGAATCCCTGGCAAGGAGGGTGTCGTTCCTTCCAAGGCACATCCCTGCCCCGTCCCCCCTGCGTTATCCTGTCCCACTCCGGGGCACCGTGGCAAACACGTTTGTCCCGGCTGGGCTTTTCTCCGAGCCCTCCTCTCATGCGGGGCGAGATGAATGGCTGCTGGGTCCGGGCTGGCTCCGAGGGCAGCGCGGGGTCTCGAGGAGGCAGCCTCTGCCTCCTACGGCTCCAACGTTTTAATTAATTTTAACACTAATGCGCAAATGAGACTTAATCGCTCTGCCGCGGCGCTTTCTAATTTACCGAGTTTGTTCATTAAAACTTTCCTCCCTGAACTTTGATTGAATGTCACGCTTTTTAAAGGGCCTCTCAAACAGCCTTGAGGCTTTTAAAGCTGCTGTCTCGGGCGGCTGCTGGGACGCTTTTTACAATTTGCTTTGCGAGGAGGAATGTGAAAGTGTGGTGGGAGAGGGTGGGAGACGCCGTTCGAACAAGGTTCCTGGGGCAGAGCCTGTGGGGGCTGCTCAAAAATGCTCCTGTGAACACACGTGGGACTGAAATTACCTGCTGAACATCAAAGATACGTCTTCGTTCTTACAAATTCTGAGCCAAAACATTTAACRAGGCTCCCAGTAGCACACTGTCCGCATGATGCTCGTGCTGCCTTTTGTCATTTAGTGCAAGAATGTAATATATGCTCCATGACTATTAATTTTATGAGATTGCCTTAGATGATACTGTTATATGTTTTATTGCTGTGCTGTATAACAAAAAGCGTGGTGATAATCTTATTTGTTTTAGATAATATATTTGCAATGTGTTTGCTAATCTAATTATTTTAGAATCAATATAATAAAACCTTAAGTACACAGTTTGGTCTATTAATTGCTATAACTAAAATCTGAAATTTATTGTTTAAATGGAGGTTCTCTATTTCAAATTAACTGAAGCAAAATGTAATCTTTACCTTTTTAATTAACTGTGTTCAATATTAGGTAAAAAAATAYCTCACATTTCCAGTTCCTTATGAAAGCTGCAGTCAGAAAGGATGACATTCAATCATACATTTAATTGGCTTTTTGAAAGTCATTTACATTTCTTGGATCTCTAAGGAAGTTGCAGTTCAGAAAAAATCCCCTGCATGTAGTTTTGTGGGAAAATTCACTCAAAACCTAGATGAAGAATARTTTATAAAACTATAAAACTGTGGGTGTGACTGTAAAGATCCGTAAAGCAAAGTAAAAACACTTGTTTATTCGTTTTACCTCTGGGTCCTGGGAGCTTTACACAGCACCTACAAGTCTGCAGTGATTTCCTTCAGCCCTGGGGTGCACAGYTCTGGTTATTCACATTTGCTGTTCTACTTTCCTGGTTTATTATGGTTTTCTCCTGCACTCTTCCTTTATTTTGGGCAGCAGCTGGGTTGTCAGCGCGGAGGGTCCCTTAGGACCAGAGCTGTCCTAGGCAGCCAGGCCATTCCGGGAGGCTTCACTGGCAAAGCCCCATGACACCGTGGGTGGTTCAGTTAAGAAAACTGCCTCAAGTGTSTCTATTAATACCAAATTCCTGCCTCTGTAGCTCGTATGAGCTCAAAGTTTACTCAGGCAATGAAAATGTCTAGCTGGAGATTAAGGCTAACCTTCCTCAAGTTTATAAATCACCGCCACTTCTCTATTTGAATCGATTTTAAATATGAAAGAACTGTGATTCTTCCCTTTCCTATTGCCTTTACACTTCACCCAGTGCCCTGCTGCTTTTCCTGACATTTATTTGGGATTTCCAGTAGCCCACGGGCAGCCTGGAAAAGTCTCGTGCTTGAGGAAAATGACTGACGTGTCCAGTGAGCCTAAAGCACCTGGGACAGGGATCCTGGCACCTTTTCAGGACAATCCATGGGAACGTGAGCTATTGGTGTCTCTCTGTTTCCCCATCAAGGATGAGCTCCTGTCCCTAGAGCTGTCTGGGTTGTGTTTGTCAACTTCTAACTCCCAGTCAGGGCTTCTAAGATCCAAGTGCTGCAGCACTGCAGCAGAGAATCAGGGAATCACGGAATGCTTAGGGTTGGAAGGGACCTTAAAAATCACCCAGCATCCGCACTCAGCTTCCAGCCCCGCTGCTCACACTCCAGCCAGCCTCCCAGTTTTGTTTTGCCTCATCTACCTGTTACATTTCTGGCTGAGAAATTAAATTCGGGGGGGAAAAAGGCTTTTTAACAGCCTTCCTTTCACACCTGGGAGTTCCTGCAGCTCTCCTTGCATCACTCTTTCAGCACATTCCTGGGATAACTTCTCACTCCCCTGGACTGTGCTGACAGCTACACTTGTTTTTTTTTCAAACTCAAACCAAGTGTCATGATTTTACCTGGATTCCTCCTTTAAAATGTTCCTATCAGTGTTTCCTTGAGGACATTTTCCTCTGCTTATTCACACTCTRCCACATTAAAACCTTCCTGTGTCTCTTCACCTCTTCATACAAACACGCCCATTAGTGCATTGTATTTTGGAGCTGGAAATGTTCATCAACTTCTCGGGAACGATTGCAGAGTTTCCYCTCATCTTCCTGGGAAATTTATGAATCGATATTTTCAGCTTCATTGCTGCCCAGGTTCTGTGAAACAATCCTTATGTTCAGATCTTTCTCTGGGCTCATCAAAGTGCAAGTCCTATTGAATTGGCTGCAGTTCTGTTTCCACCTCATTATGGTGGGAGGCACCGGAACACATGGACAACGGTGGCAGGAGCCCTTTCTCCACATTCCAAACAGGAAACTTTATTGGAATAAGAATTACGGTGGCTGATTGAATTATTCCATCTCCTGCCTCYGCTCTAGTGCTTAAATCTGAAGCCTTCCCAAAGATCCTCCTCTTAACTTCAAGCTGGGGATTTGAGCAAATGCACAGGTCACGGTGGCTCCCTAAAAAAGCCAATACTGCAACTGTGTTCTCATTTCCATATATACACCTGTCGTATTTAATAAAATGCTCAGCCTGAAAACTRCTTCTAATATTAATTCCTATAACCACAGACCTGCAACAGCCCTTTTTCTATACCCCCTGTCCAGACYAGAAATGATGAATGTGCCTCAGCTCCATCACATTTGCACAGAACACCCCTAAATTAATTTCATATAACAAATATGTTCATAAAAGTTAGGCTTTGCCAGCAGGCAATCCACAAACAAACAAAAATCCCTGCTTTCCTCTGAATCCATTGGTAGTTATGAACAGCTAACCCAGCTCTAGTCATTACCTAGCAATGAAAAATTGACAATAGAGTTATTAGGATAATATACGTAATTAATAGAAATATTAAAAGATTCACCATTAACCTGCATTTGCTCAGAATGCCAGAGGGGTGATTAGTTAGAATGGCACAGAATATTTTATAGTACTTACTGCTCTTACAAGAAGTCAGAGGGAAGAAAATGGAGATCCAAGCCTCTACTGGATTGAAGTATGACCTTAATGGTATTCAAATTTTTAAACGGGAATGAAGATAAAGAGAACGTGGAAAAATTATATTTTGAACTTACCAAAGGGATTAGGACACACAAAAAGATCTAATTCTTTTTGGTAAGGTAACTGATATTTTAAAATCAAGGTGTTCCCAAACTTTTTTGACCGGAAGCAATGATCCATCTTTAACACTTCTCACAGTTCAACATCTGTTCTTAATGGTAGAGTTTTTTATCTGAAGATACTACAAACATCTCCTCATCATGGATCAGCCACACGATACAAGATGCACAGAATAATTCTGTGAGTCAGTTAGAGATGCTCTGCAAACCACTGTCTCAGAGAAAATGTGTACATATTCCATGTACTTCAGCAAAGCACAGGTTTAAGGTCATTTTAGAAACTATTTTTTAAGCTGCAGAAGATGACAACCAGCAGGGGTTTTATAAAA
The DNA here is from genome assembly GCA_018881555.1 of Amblyornis subalaris. Classification (NCBI taxonomy): domain Eukaryota; kingdom Metazoa; phylum Chordata; class Aves; order Passeriformes; family Ptilonorhynchidae; genus Amblyornis; species Amblyornis subalaris. The sequence continues at coordinate 1,043,503 of JACAXG010000097.1, forward strand.
TGTATAAAAATTTGGTTTGAGGAAAATGAACAACAAAGAGTTGTTAAGAAGAATCAGAGTTTTTTAGTTTATTAGTGACTGTGSATGGATTTTATGCTAGTTGGGTTTGTCTGTCCAGAGAAGTCGYGGCCGAATTCCAGGAGGCTGGGACAGGGCTGCCCTCAGCTGCATTTCCCTCCMGATAAACTGATGTGCTTTGTCTTCTTTTGTTGCATGACCCCAGAATAGTCCAGGCATTAATAACGGTACAGTTAAAAGGGAAAAGAAAAGACCCCACACCTCATTATCCYGTTTCCTGTTTGAGGGACGGTGTGAGACCAAAGTAGTGTGTGTTTGGGAAGYGCTGGAAGAGCTAAGCATTGCAATAGAGATGCTAATTCAGAATTAAATAGATCACTGGGAACCAAGTTCACCGACAATAAATCTGAATTCAGTCACCTGGAAACCCCAACGAGGCTTTGATGCTGTAGAAATTGCATGGATTCTTCTCCCTGAGCGTCTTCCTGTGGCATGCAAAACCATCCCAAACTAATATGACAAGACAATAAATGTTGTTCCCTTGCAAAGCCAATAGTGACTCATTAAGGATGGCTATAAATCAGCTGTCTGATTTGTAATTTTTAAAGCTTTATTTTTGGGAAGGAACCTCATATAGAGATGCAAACTTTGACATTCCTCTTCTAACTCCTGCRTAAAAAAGGTGGGATCAACAGAAGTCGTTGGAGTCCCACCCCAAGCCCAGCACCAGCTCGAATGGATGTTCAACAGCGAGCTGAATGGATGAGAGATTGAGAAAGTTAACAAAAAACACACTTTCTTCCCTAAAGAAATACCTCCTCCTGACAGATTTTGGATTGCATGCTCTTTGAAATACTGGAGCTCTCACAGCATGTTCCCAGAGAAAAAATATGAAAAGCTACCAGCCCTAAGTGCAAAATGTGTGACATCCACAAAGCAAATACAGGGCTGTGTATGCAGATGATTGGAAACACAGCCACAAATAATACATGTCTCAATGAAAATGCTTATGAAGGAGCAATTTCTTGGGAAAAATCCCAATTAAAACATCTTGGGCATATTCAAGAAGGGCTGCTTGGCAAGTCAGTCTGGTCCTGAACGTGCCTTTTGAACTCTCTGCTGCTGTAGGACTGTCTGGGATAACTTGTCACAGTCTGCACAGGCACTGGGACAATGGAAGGGGACCCAGAGGGAAGGAAGGCTGTGGGGAGGAATTCAGGGGCCAGTCTGTGCTCATCCTATAATTAGCAGAATCAAGCCAGAGTTTTGTTTTGAGCTAGTTTTGTTAATTTTTAAAAGAAGAAAAAAAAGAAGAAAAATAAAAGAAAATAAATAAGATGAATAGCAGGCAAATTGAAGAGATTTCCAAGAAGGAGAAATCCAGTGGAAGGATGGACTTAAGTAACAAATTTTAAATTAAGATCATGATTTTGCTATATTCATCATCATAAAATGGGSATGCTGAATTGTGAGTGTCCTTGAATTATCCAAGTTCCAGTCTTTTGGAAGTACATCTATTTCCTGGTATGTAACACCTCTCACCTTGTCACAGCCCTGGCCTGATGCTTTAAATTGCAACTGGACACTTTGGATTCTACGATTTTTAGAGCATTATTCTTTCAAGTAATCATAAAGTGACAGAATAATCAAGAAATATTACATTTAGACACAGGTAACTAAGAAAATCTGGCACCTAACCAGTTCACAAAAAAAAGAGGGTGGATTGGGATCCTTTCTCCTAAAGAACAAATATATGTAAAAATAAAAGAGAGGTTCATTGGAGGTTTCAAAAGCAGAGGTGCTGTGGGTTTGTGACCCAGGAGGTCTGAGGGAAGTAACAYCAAGCAAATTTCTGATTAAGACAAAACCAAGTGTAACCTCCCAGAGACTCCTCCTCCTACCAGGGGTCCATAAGCTCAAATTAAGAATTTCTTCTTAGTGACGACAAGTGAGAGAACAAAGAGCAAGAACAAAGCAGAGAGAAAGAGGGAGCCTCCTCTACAACTCATCTACTYCCTATGGGAAGAAGAACTCACTGAGTRCTCARGGTCCTGGAGATCAATCCTTGTGTCTAAACAGAGAGGTGAGGCTTCAAAGAATTAAAATATTCAGCCACAATGGATATCTTCGTTGAGCTTTTGAGTGCTTTGAGAATCCCATACCTCAGCTGTTACCTGGAGTAGGCGGGATGCAGGAATAACATGGGATTTGTGACCATAAAGCAGTGTTAACACCACCCCAAAGSAGTTGTGCAACAACCAAATTAGAAGTTCTAGCTATTTAATAACGCCATAAACACTTCCAAACTTTGTTGGAGTTTTTTTAGGTCGATAGTACATTAAGGAAAGCTAAGCAGAAAATTGACTTTCCCAAATGTCTTCAGTAACTGGACAGAATTTCCAGCAGGCGCCAGAGCTTTCAAATGAACAAAATGTCTCCTGATTTTGGCATTTTCATCCAAAAATTCTCATTAGCTTTTCAATTCATTTAATACAATTTACCCCTCCCCACAAGTTTTTAGGTGGTGGAAAAGATTAAAGATGATCCCATAACAGTCTGTTCAGTATTTTACATTCCCTGACCTTTTATGTAATTTGATATGTTCCTTTGGATGTCTCTTCCAAGCATGGTRGGTGAGAGCTTGATTTATAAACAGTGCATGCACAGGGGATTTTTATGTACTTTGTTCGCCCCATCAGTTTTTTCTGGGGTCGTTTACAGTCTATTTGCAATTCATTAAAGGACTTYTCTTTTTGTTAAAATTGCCTTTCTCTTTTTTTTTATGTTTCCATACTGAAATGGGTTTCTTTGGAGAAAGGAAAGTCTTCAAATGCTGTGACAGCTGTTATGGGGTCCCCTGCTTATACTTCATGTTATGGATCTCACAGCTGTAGCACAAAAGGGGCAGGTTTGCCTTGAAGGAGGATTTTGATAAAAATCCAGCTCTTTCCTTACCTTTGTCTTCMGTGTGAAGTCATGGAAGACCATTTCCCCCACTAAAATTCAAAGMAAATATCTTTGGAAGAGCAGAATTCTTGGTTCTAGGCACAGGACAAGGATATTTTTCCTTTACTCAYGGTTAGATTTTGAGAACAGCGCATTGGATGAGGAATGAATCTAAAAATGTCAAACTCGTACCATTTTCTGCCTGGTTATAAGCATCTTCCCCAGTGCCYAGGAAATGGGAATCTCCACCGGAAGGGGAGCTCCATGAGGCACGTGCAGTACTTAGGACAGCTCAGTCTCCCAGGAAAGGAGCCCTCCCAGGATCCTGGGCACCCAAGCGATGTGTGTGACACTACAAGGGTTTGGGGACAGCCCCAAACTCCTCACAGATGGAGCCATGGAAGGGATTGGGGTCTCCAGGAACGGGAATATCTCAGAGAATAGCAACCCACAGAAATCCCCCAGACCCCACCGTGCCAGGAGCAAGTTTCTGCTTTCAAAGAGAAGATATTTAATTCAACACGTTAAAAAACTTGTTAGAAAATTCAGATTTTCCTTCCCAATTCCCTCACTGCCTCTCATCACTGAGTGTTTCCCCCCTGTCTGGCTCCTCTCAGGAGTACAAGGATGCTCTGCTCAGCCTCTTTAGTCACCCTTTATTTACCCCATTTGGAGTATTCTGTAGCCTGAGTAATGCCCCAGCACACATTTAGCTAAAATAAAAAACAAACAAATAAAAACAGCCAATTCCACTGCTACACATGCCTGTCCTTTAACAAAAGTAGCCAATCAGTGCCAGTTGTCCGGAGGTATAGAAAGACAGTCTTTTGTTTCTTCAGTCATGTCTTAACTTAGTAAAAAAAAAAAATCCAAATATATCCAAATATTTCTATTCTTTTTCTAAATATACTGATTTTTCTCCCTTGTGCTTGGCGAGGAGAACGTACTGGGTGAAGGATTAACTGAGGCTGGTGGCTAAATGCCAGAATCCAGGGGGAGTCAGGGAATGTGGTGTCATTAGCTACCCAGTAATCAAACCAGAAGGCAGCTTTAAGAATTTATATATGACCCAATTTTCCGTTTCTCTGATACTTGTACACGTCATAATTTCCTTGGAGCATAAAACCCCYTGTATGAAAATATTTGCTGGCAGGAAATGGCTTTTTTGTTGTTGGTTACCTGCTCTGTGACTGCAATTTGCGGGTTTTCAGATAAAAAAAGAATGGTTTCATCCCTCTCCCGAGCACAGCAGCTGATGCCAAATGTTTCAGTGCTCTGGGAAAGGCTTTTTCTCTCTCTGTGGGGAGCACTTTTTCTGATCCCCAATGTAGCAGTTAATAAAGTCTCAATAGTCTTTCCACCATTTCCCTCAGCACCCGTTTGCAGTCCTAAAACTCCTCTTCTGCTGTCACTCTCCAGCCTCTCCAATCTTCTCTGCCAAATGATGTTTTCCTTAGCAGGAACTTCCAATGTAGCCCCAATTGTTTCTGTTTTATTGAGGGATTCCTCCTGAGTGGATTTTTCGATAGCATTTTTAACCACACCAGCAGCCACGCTCCTCTAAAGCAAAATTATCTGCAGCTCCCCGCGATTTAATAGCAGTAAAGTTTTTAATGCTACCTTACTCGAGTCCCCTGAGCCTGCAATAGGTTCCTTCTCTTAATATTCCATTATGTCTGACATGCTCTTGCCAGCCATGGAGAGAGATTGGATCTTGTACTCCAAGCTTCCAGACTATCACATTTCCTCCCTGCTCTAAAACACATCCTGCTCTTTTCCTGGAGGTCATCCYGCCTCGCCTCGGAATGGAGCTCGCACACAAACACTACAGGACAAGAAACTGAGGGTTGAAGAATTTTCATCTTTTGGCAAAGGCAGGTCTTTTCAGGGTGTGTTTTAACTTTGGGTCTGTTTTCCTTCTCTCCCACAGTTATAAAGCTGTTCCAGAGGGAGATGTTTCTCGGGAGCACACCCGGAGGGGAAGCTCAGGGCCATCACGGGGGACACACACTGACACTTCCAAGCATTAGGTGGCAAAATGAAGATCTCAAGAAAAAGGAAAATCAGAATTCAAATCCCAGCTGTGTCAAAGCAGGCAGGGACAGTGCTCTGAGTAACACACGTTGTGTGCACAACCCTAATTCAGAATAAACAACTGGTTGGCTGAGAGGAAGGTGCTGTATAGTTCCAATAACTACAGAATTTAGGGATAATCTGGGTAGAGACTTGTGTTGAGAATATTATCAGCTGCTTTCCATTAACTCTGCTGAGAGTACAAAGAGATTTCATGCACTAATATTTGAGATACTCAGATAAGAAGCAATTAGTGCTATTCAGAGTTGTACTTCTGTCTCCGAAAAACAAATAATATAGTATACAGATAAYATCGCATATACCTTTAGATACCGTAAATCGTCATCCACCTGGAGTTCAATCTGCCACACAACCTTGCCACTTGGCCGTTTTTTTGGTTATGGATTTATTTTCAAAGCCGAATTAAGAACAAATGTTTGGACCMGTTGGTTCCACTCATGGAATATTTTCCCTGAGCCCAGTTCCGAATTGTGACAGTTAAAAATCAGATGTCCGTCTTTGATGAAAGGATCATCATTGGAACCAATAATTGTTATCCTTGCAAACCTCAGCACTTACGCTGCTTGTACAGTGACAAAAGGTATAAATCASCCCCGGGGCTCCTAATTACTGCCATTAGCAGCGGGTTTGTTATCCCGGGTTCGAGCCGCCGATGCCACATGGCAAGGACAATGGCGCGGGTCTGGCTCGCAGCCAAGCGTTGGGTGTGTTTAACATAACTATATCCTAAGTGCAGGGCCAAGAGGAGCCTCCAGAGGCTCAGATTTTGGGAATGCAGCTCTGAAACTTCCTCAGCATATCCATATTCTTTGCTTTATCCGCTCAGTGACAGTGCCAGAGGTGATGGCTTGCATTGCTACCTGCCAACGCTAATTACAACATCCAGAAAATTCCAGTGTTTTCACGAAACGGAGCATCTCTGCATGATCACATAAGGGCAGCTACACCATCTACAGCTGCCAAGTAATATTCACTGTATGTATTTATGTATTACCACTCTCATCTCCATTATTCCAGCATGGCAGATACCAACTGTTAATATCACCCTGTAATTTCTGTCGTGTTCTCTAATGCCTGGTAGGTGTATTTATTTGTTTAGCCTCCGAATAGAATTATTAGAACTCATAAATGAAGAGCTGATTGTCGAAAAAAAATATTAAGGTGGCTGGGAATTATCTATGTTCATGRAGAAAATCTGTGCTATGGTGATCTGCCATACACAGCTGCTCCAGCRCATGGATGTGCTTGTGCTGGATGTATTTATATTTTATTCTGCTCAGCACTCTGGGCTCTCTGCTTGACTCTAATGCAATTCTACCACTGGTAAAAACAATAAGAGATGAAATGTTTACCTCCTCTAGTAAATAGAAGGTTGTGGCAAAACCACTGCCCTGGCAGTGCTCTACCTGAGCTGTTGCTTCCACAATTAGGATTGCAGGAGCATTAGCAGGGCAACCTGACGTGAAGAGCACTGGATTTACTAAAGAGTCTGTTCCTGGAGTAGCCGAGGCATTCAAAACATCCTGAAAGGAATAAATAAAACGACCTCCCAGCCATCACTGCACTGGGAAGGAAAAGACAAATGTATCTGATAACCAAGGAAGCAGATTGACCAAAGGCTCCTGCATCTTGCTTTAAAATTTACCAGGAGTATTTAAATGCTGCTGTGCCACTCCTGGTCTGAGGAGGAGAACTGCTGACGCTGCGCTTTTGGAGTAAAGACAGAGCACAATCTGTATGCAAATGAGATGTTAATACGGCATATAAAAGTAAAATCCAATAAAACAAGTTTGCACTGGGATCGCAGGAATTTGGCCGTTCCTTGGCTTTGGCTCCTGGCTGGGTTTTTGCTGACTCGGTTTTGCCCACCCCCTGTGCAGTTGGTGTGAGTTGTGTGATGCAGCAGATGGAACCAAGCAGCGCCTTTACTGCTCATGAAGGGAGAAAGCCTTTTGCTCGTGTCCTCTTGCCTTTTGATGACCCAAATATCTCCACCATTCTCAGGTTAAAAGCCACATTGATTGCCCTGAGGTTTCTGCTGCTTGCAYGGCAAAGAGCCCTAAAAAGCAGTGACTCAGCTGCACAGGTTGTGTTACCACGGCTGGGATGGGTGATGCTACAGTAGTGAAGAAATGGTAGGAGTAAGAAATTCTGGAATCAAGCGTTTGTTGGCAACCTGTGGTTTACAGCAGCAGCTGGAATGGTCTGCTGGTAAAATTCCACACTGTTCGAACAGCCGGCAAAGGAGCGAGGAAAATCAGGAGCTGTCCGTTCCTGTTTGGGAGACACTGCATTTCCGATCTAACAGAAGAATGTAACAGGTTAAATAAAGTCATGGGTTAATTATGAAATTGCCCTCAGCACTCCTATTGGTAATACAACATTTTGTTAGCCAACCACGTGTTTTCATGGATTCCTTTGGATCGGGAAATACCTTTAAGATCACAGCTCTTTACAAACATGAATTAGCGAATCGTTAATTACTGAGGTGAGAGTTTAACCCGCATTTCACAGAGCAAGAATCAAAACATCCTAGAGAGAAAAAAGCCTGAAAATTCTACTTGAGGTGTCTCAGGTAGAGATTCAATACCATTCAATACCAAGTGGGTATTTATGACTCCAGTCTCTCAGATTTGTTTATTTGACAAAAGACCTTTAGAGACAGACCAGTCTTAATTGTTCTCCTTTTGGAAAAACACACACCAATCCAGAAGGAGAACTGAAACATTTGGCACTGTTCAGAACAGGAATTGTTTGCCCTGCAGAAAATATCACTTTTACACTCTTCCCAGATTCACCACAAAAATCCCACTCTTTGTCTCTCCCTCACACACACAGGGTTTTCTCCTTTACCTCAAGTCTCCTCATTATCTGGAGGTTTTTCTCACGGTATTTTGCCAGAGAAATTTTCCAAATCCTTGGGATTATAGCATTGGGAATATAGCCTTTGGGAATTTGCTCACTCTGGTCTTACACAGAGCCCAAACTAAGTTGTGATATACATTGTATTGTATAAAACTATGGATTTGACTCAGAGGCTAGGCTAGTAATTTTTTAATATAATTGTTTAAACTAAATTAACTAGGTTTTGTTCCTATAACTGCCAAAAATTCTTAACTGCATTTTAAAGCACTTAGGCAAAACTGAAGAGTCAACATTTAGAGAAAATGTCATTCTTTAGGATTTCTATAAAGAATGAACATTTATTTTACCCATAAACATAAAAGCCCCTGACTTACTCCATGCACTCAGCATTGCTGATTTCTGAGTCTCTGTCTTTGAAGCAATAATTCCTTCACTAGTTCAGAACCCTTGGGCTGATTCCATGGAAGTGGCTTTTCTTCATGCTCCATGTTTTGYGTGTGAGTTTGTATCTGCCAAAATCTCCCCCCTCCTCACATTCAGTTCGGAAAGGGCTGTTGACTCAAACTCTGGGCTTCAGAACACAAGATTTGTAATTATGATCGCTTTGTTTTACATCAGTACTTCAAAATTCCACTTTTGCTACCAGAGTATGCACAGAGGTTGGGGTGAGCGACGCGGGGAAGGTGAGGGTTTGAGCCAAGATGGAAAGAGTTCAGGAGAAAAATGGATCGCTGAACTCCGTGCTTGGCAAACCAGTATGAAACAGTAATGATTTGCAGGCACTGCAGAACAGATGATCTTTAAAGATTTAAAAGAGAATATGTTCTCTTCTTAAAAGAGGAATAGTGACTTTTCGGATTTGAAAAAAATCATTGTACCTTCGCTGGTGGTTTGTATTCAGCAATGATAACTCCAGAAAAATTCCCCTCTTTACYTCCAGTGACCTATTGAATCCTGCAATTATCTGGCATCTCTTCTAAAGCATTACAATAAAAATAATAGCAACAACAGTGGGTTTCCTATCAGCATAAATATTTATAGTTACATTTTAATAATATTCATGCCATTTTCATAATAGAAAATAACCTAGTGATCTGGCAGGTTATGCTTGTCCAGGGGTTCCTTATTTGCAGACGAAGAAGAAATTTCTTAGCAACTGGGAGATGTAAATTGAAATGATCTTTATTTCAGTGTCTCTGCCTCCAACGAGATGCTGCCTTTAATCACCCCACCAGGCAAAAGATTTCTTCCTACATGAATGAGGAGTGTGAGGATTCTCCTCTGTTTATGTTGGAGAAAGCAACTGGTTTTCTTCTAAAGGCTGGGCCAACTCTGCTGTTCTATCACACCTTGGTGTGCTCTGTCCTTGTGGGTGACAGAACCCCCTGGACTTGGAAAGCCCTTGCGGGTGACAGAACCTCCTGGATTTGGAAAGTTCAATTGTGTTGAACCTGGAGTGCAGGAACAGCAGCTGCAAACTGTTTGAATAATGTGCCTTAAAGCCAACACTTGGATTTATTCCAGCAAATCCTGTGCATTCAGTAACAGCTGATAACAAAACATCATTTCCCATGCTATGACTAGTCTTTAAGCATCAGTAAAAATGTACTTAATCAATTTATATTAAATTACTGTGCAATCACCACGGCAGTTTAAGGCTATGCCTATGTATATTAGACATTTTATCAGATAATTATTATGTTCCCTTAACTTCTGAGCATTACTTGATATTTTATATCTATACAACTGGTATCTTCAAATGGATGTTTTATTATATCTGGACTACCACAGTAACTGTGACTGCATTAAAAGGCATTTAGAGAGGATACTTTTTAATTGTCTCTGCTGTGCCTTTTGGTGTAGGTGCCTCATAAAATAGCAACCACTCTCTGCAGTAAACAGTGCTCCAGAGCAGAGCTCCTGGACACMTCCCTGCTGCACCTGAAGGTGTCCTACAGCCCAGCACGCTGGCACAAGGCTTGCCCAGGAAGGACAAATTGGCTTCAATCCATCTGTTCCTGCTGCTTGGCCTCACCTAAGGACTGTGGCCAATAATTCCCCAGCTACAGGATGTTCTGTGCCTCTTCAAAGCACTTTACTACCTCAAAGGCTTAGAAATGGTATTTTCCTGTCACAGCCCTGCTGACACCTCACAGGTCACCTGGTGCTGCAGCACCAGCACCTTCTCCTTATTCCCGAGGTACAACCCTGCTGCTGAACGTACAGACAAATAATGTCACCATAAAGGACTCCTGAACCCAGCCTTTCAGCCCTCATGGTTTCACTGGGGTTTGCATACAGCTTTTGAGGTACCAACCCAAACATTAATTTAGGATTACGTCGCTAAATGGCAATACACAATTTTCTCTCCACTTAAAGAGCTGGGAAACCTTGACCTCTCCCCGCTTCTGCTGTTTGCTCCTGCTGTTATCTTGTGCAAGTCCCTTAATTTCTCTGTATCTTATTGTCTACAACTTAAAATAKAAAATAATTAATGAATAACATACACTGTCGAAATTTTTGCCAGGCAWGGCCATGTCTATTTAAGCCCAGCTCTATGTACAGCACAGGCTTCCTTTGTGTGTCCCTACCAGAGGCATTTTCTGTTYTGAGGTGAAATATAACCATTTTACATTATTGCAATTGTAAATGTCTGTTGTCAGGCCCTATTCATAATTATGGAAGTGTTTCCCTGGAGTACCCTTAGCAACTAATTTCAGGATCAGGATAAGTAGAAAATAAACTTGTACTGGGCTGCATAGACATTTATCAAATCAAATGATTACAGAAAATTAATCTTTCTATAGTAGTCTATCAAATCACGAGAAAACAAGTGCATTTTAAATGCATGAATCTCAATAGTATGGAAAAAAAAACCCAAAACCCACGACCATCCACCCAGCCCTATACATAGGCTGTGAAAAAAACTAAACACGAATAATTTCCTTCTTTTTCCTCTTAGTACCTCACTAAACCCTCATTGTGAATTTCTTTAGCAAACAAACTGATTGGATGGGCAAATATTTGCTCAGTTTTCCAAGTCGGTTTGCTCTGAATTTTTTCAGTTGCTGCCTGTTCAGTGATTTCCTTTTTAAAAGCAGGATTTTTTGAGAGACTTTAAAACACAGTCTGATATCTATGCGGCTCACCAGAACACAAGGCAGAGGTTTTGGGTCCTCTTAGAGGGAAGAATTTGCCCATTATTTATGGAGATAATTTAATGACATGCAGGAAGCTTTAGCTTATCTGTATACGCTCTGTTTTAACCTCAAGGGGTTTTTTTGGGAGCTATGTGAGCTAAAGGCCAACCTTGGCAGGAGATTTTGATGCCTCTGCAGTTGTGTCATTGTAACCAAGGTCAGAATGAGGTCCTGGAAGCATCAAGAGCCTTTCCAAGCTGCTTGGAGCACTTGACCAACCCGGCCATGACTCTGCTCGTACATCTGTCACTCTCCTCCCTTTGAACCCTAATCCTGCCAATTCCAAGGATCCAAGGACAAAGAGGGCTGCCTCCCAACAGGTGATGGCATGGATGTATCCAGAGCCATTCCATGCTGTGTATCCAGCCCTGCCACACCTGAAGCGAGCACTCCGAAGATGATGTCCAGCCACACCTGAGCTGCAGCAGCTCAACAATCCAGGCCCCACCAGGCACAGGCTCCCCTTGTCCTCTGCTCCAACAGGCRCATTCCCAGAGCCACATATTTATTTAATGTTAATGCCTCGTTGTCTTGACATTCATCATGTGCTAAGCTGGGAAAGTAATTAAAGTTAATTTCTGCTTGGGGGAGGATGAGAAAAGGTGGGGGGAGCRTCCTCACTGTAAATTCTTATTCATATTTCTTTCCTGTTTTGTGATTCTCAATYGGAGTTTTCTAATAACAGATCATTTCTTTTTGTCTAACTTTAATCTGGCCCTGCTTGACAAGCACCATCCTTTTCATTGAAGGGTAAGACCACTTAAAGAAAGGCCAATAAGCCCTTGCACTGCTCAGCTGACTGGGGTGATTTGTCACCCTGTGCAGTGGTGGTCACACCAATGGATTTATCTCAAGGTAAATGGAGATGCTGAGACCTGGGACCTGGAGCTTTGATTAAGGCCCCCTTTTTGTAGTGTTGATAGATGTTGCTTGTGTTTATCTATTTGAAATGCCACTAAATCTGTGAATACAATGGAAAAAGAGAGTAGTTTGCAGCTGAAAACATATTAGTGATTTATGTTTCACTAAGAAGMACAATAGAGAGACAGAGGCTATTAAGAGGAGCTATTTTCATGAGAAATAGTTCTGCTTTAAAACATTATCAACCACACCTTGATAAAGACCTACATGCATGCATAATCGTGTTTACTTATCTTTTTAGTTGAGTGCAATATACATTTGGAATGCACAGCCCCAAATTATTAATAAGCCCGGAGACACTTTGCCATGCAAATGCACAGGAATGGGAGACTTTGCATGTTAATTGTCTTCCAGAGAAAAAGCCAGCACAACGCACTGATCCGGGACTTCAGGTGGGCTCCACATCCCTTAAAACAGCTCCAGATCCTACTGACCRTTATTGCCAGCATTTATTCACAACATTTTAGTAGAAATAACCAGTGGGGTGACACAAAGGGATTATAATGCATCGATATAAGTTATAACATGAATCAATGTCAACAAGACGCACCCATTTAAATGAATAGGGTCAGATGAGAACGCTGGATCACCCTGACTCGTGTGACAGTTACAAATGCATAACCTAGTCTGCATAATAGGAGTGTACAAACCAGCAGAGATTTGTAAACTTGGTTCATTTCAAGCAGAACTGACCCGCAGGAACGGAAAAAGGAGAAGCCAACGGAGCTGTCTGGAAAGGAGTGATTCTCTAGTTTGTTGTTTAACCAAAGGCATAATGAGGTTTCATTTTCTCAAGCTTGAACAGAGAACAGGGACCCGAGCCGCTGTTAGGTAGCCAAGCCATTTATCCACAACTTTCAATTAGAAGACAAAGATAACACGTCCTCTTCCAAACACATTTCCGTTTACAAATGCAAAATAAAGCTTCACGGCTCTGCCTGGTGCGTGCGGATCCACGGGCACGCTGCAATTACGGGTTTGGAATTAACTGCGCCAGGTTATGATTTATTGAAACATTCCGAGGATTCCTCTCCGCCGCTAATGAACAGCGGTGGAGGAGGGGAAAGGCTGGAAAACGTGTGTGCACCTGGAGCACGGAAACTCCTGCGGTAAGTTATGTACCTGTAGGGTGATGCTGTGGCTGTGCCTTGGCACCGCAGCGCTCTGACGGTGCGGCAGAGCTCTTAAATCTGGACAACACCTGCACCTCATTTGCTTTAGAGAAGCGCCATGACCTGACTGCTGATGGCGAGCCCTCCCTTTCATCCTCGGGATTATGACAAGTTATTAATTGCCACCATTAGCTGCAGCAGCCTGCCTGAGATCTCTGCTGCTCTCTGGAGGTGAGAAACTCGGCGTGTGAACGCCGAGAGAGAAGCCGGGAAGCGCTGGGGCAAACAGAGCAACAATCTGCCCAAAAGGGATTGCGAGGTTGTGAATAATTTATTAGAAAACATTTTTCTTTGTCCTTGCCACAGACCCACAAATCCTCCCTAAGCGCTCTTTAGCAGCCTTGCAGATAATGTACTTACACATCTCAGAGCTTGCTAAATAGAGTGAGCAGGCCAGAGTTCACTCCTAGCACTGCCTCTGCCCAGCCCCRCTGAAACACTCTCATCCTCTCCTGCAAGTCCTTCCTGTGGAAGTTTTTTGTAATTAGCCAGAAAAGTGAATTAAAAAATGGCAAATCAATGCTTGGAAAACAATTTTTCCCTCTTTCATTTGTAACTGGGTAGTGAATGTGTCAGTTCCCACAGCAGCCCRAATTTCAGCCTGGGTTCACACCTCATTTCACCCTCCCTCATGCGCTTGCTTGAAGGTGCTCAACCTGTCTCATGAACGTTTTCAGACACCAAACATCATCTCCCACCACCTAATGAGAAGGTTGTGATTGAACCAGGGAAAAGCAAGTTCATAGCAGGACAGAGAGAGGAGTGTCAGYGTCAGTAATTTACTGTACAGCCACTGGCACACCGTGGGGAAATTCGRGCGTAAGAGAAAGATCACCATTTTCGGAGGGGACGGGAAGGGAGGATGGTCAGGATGAAATATGAACTGATCAGCAAATAGAGCTTTGAGGGAGCTGTGCTGGTTTGCAACCTGAAGGCTGTTTCAAGACACACTCAGGCTTGAGCATTCCCAGGATGTTGGTCTGTGGATCAGCCAGGAGAGGAGTCCTCTGCAGAGTGGCACCCACGTGTTCATGTCWTGGTGAACACGAGAAACTCTTCAGTTTGAGGTCCACGATGGGAAACTGCTGTCCAGGCAGAGGTTCAGGACAGAACCCAGGAGTTTGGAGAGGGATTGAGTTCAACTCCTCGAGCAAAGAGCTCTGATTGCTCTTTTGTCACATAACATTCAACTTTTAAAAAGAGTGAAATTCCTCTTCTTTCAAAGAATACTTGTATGCTTCCACCATTGGGGGGTGAATTGGGGCTCTGAAGCTCAGTTGGAAAGAAACACTTCCTTCAAGCCTGGACCCTGGCAGATACTGTTGCTCAATTCCCCAAAGTGCCTTGTTTGTGAGCAGCCTTTCACAGTGCTAAAACACTGAACAAAAACCTCAACCTTTCAGCTCTGGCCTGGCCCTGTACCTTTGCCCAGGCACATAAAACACAACTGGTTCTGTGCCTTGCTTGGAGTCTTCAGCCCTTTGAGACATCAGGCCTATCCTCCTTCCTCCCCATCTCCTCTTCCTCCTAATCCCTAAAGTGGGCATCACGCCATGATCTTGTCTATTGCAACATGCAGGAAGAGTGATGCTACACTTTTTTCACCATTTTTATGTTAAAAATTACAATAAAATGTGCGATTCATAATTCAAACATGACTTACGGGAGTATATGGAAAAGGAGAAGTTTTCTCAGTGTACTTCAAATTACTTTTAATTGGCTTTTTGTTATACAGCAAATTTAAAGTCCACCTATACCATGTGAAATATACTGGTTTTGATCTAAATCCTGTTAGACTATGTGGAAAAACTCCCAGGTAATTCCAGTTACCTCTGCTACTTGTTATTCTTCAGGTGCTTAATTTTGCAACTCAAACAATGTTCTGTTCACGCTGTTTTCTTATGGAGCACATAAAAATGCTCTTTTCCTTACATTCATCATCCTTTGCTAGAACCATTAAAATAGTTTAAACAGAAAAGTAAATTATGTCAGTTTTAACAAGGCAGAATGTTATAGTGTCCAATATGGACAATTAACATTTTACCAGATTCACCTGGCTAAAAAAAACTTTATTTTCATCTGCTCCCCCAAACCTCTCAATAATATAGCCATTAATTTTAGTTCTTAATTGCAACTGATCATAGTCATGGAAAAAAAGGTAATATAATGGGACAGCACTGCATCAGCCCAGTATTCCCAACTGGGAGCTCACTGGGAATAGGAACCAGTGTGCAAGAGAACTACTATAACCAGCAGGGATGCTGGTGAGCAGAATGTCTCTAGGTAGAATTTATAGATAAATCTATAGAACGTGGAAATACAGGTATAGATGGGTTTATGCAGGTACAGGTATCTGTGCACATAGCAGTGAGCAGCTTTCCTGCATCCTGCTCTCTGTCATGTTGCAGAGCTCAGAGAGGGATTCCAAGTCCTCAATTTGAGTTTGCCTCACGGTTCTAGAAGAGCAAGGGGACAAAAGGAAAAAGCCAGTCGGAGATCTAGTGAAGAGAAATAAATTTAGGAATCATAAAAATCTCCTTTTTGGAACGGTGAGGAATCCAAAGCTCCCGTCTAACTCACARAGGTGCTCTTTGGATGCCATTTTGAGAACCAAACCTGTCTCTGATGGCCAGCACGTTCCAGCTGACAGGGGACAGCAAAGGGTTAAGCTGTGGGCACACTGCAGGTATGTTTGTCTTGCAGCAATGAATGGAGTCACTGTGAGGAGCAGTGTTTGTGTAACATTCATTCTCTCTCCGGCTCTGTGGCCAGTCCACATGGAACTGTGTTTCCATGGAGGAGCGAATCCATCTGTGTTTTCTCACCTGCAGGTGTTGGGGCTTTAATTAAAAGCTCCAACAAACACGTTGCTATTTTGTGAAGGGATGTGAATTATAACAAAGGCAAATTATGAATGATAATGGAGACAGAATAACTCACTTGGAAGCGTTTTTTGGTGTTTTTCACCCCTTGTAAAGGAGGAGAAGGTCCTTTRATGAAATAATCAAGAATGAACACTGATTTCCTCTCATGGCCTCTTTATATGTGCAGGCAGGGCAGGTTCAGTTCCATTTGCATGGGGACTGCACCAATTTCATAAGCACAACCACTTAGAGCTTGACTCTTAGTGAAAACCTTAAGATGCATTAAGGAAAGTTGACTTTACACAGAGTTTAAACAACCCTGCCTTCCAAATTCAGACACGTGGAGCAAATTCATTTGCCATTTGCAATAGTTGGTCCTCGAAGCTGCTGCACTGGGTGTACAGAGACAGCTGAGTTTCACAGCCTGTACTGGACCATCTGAATCTCTGSGCAGTTTGGATCCTGTCTCTTAATTTGTATTAGAAAGTGGGATTGAACATAATGATCTCACTTTGATGCAAACATTAGGACTGGAAGCATTTCTGTTTCACATAGTGAAATATGTTATATATCTTGGAATCTCACTTTCAGAACAGAATACAAATAACTCCATTATGACTTTCCAGAATGGTCCTACCTTTTTGCTCATGTATCTGACATGATGGATATGGAAGGATCCTTTTAGAAAACTTTTGGGAAGGCAGTCATCMAAAATCTCCCTAATTTACCATTAGGACATATCTTTATTTTATTACTYTGCCCCAGATTCTGGCTCCTCCAAACCTCACCATCTCACAGTGGCCAAGAGATTCAAGCAGAGAGTTCCAGGCTGCCCTTAGTGCTCATTTAAAAAGCCAGTGGAAAGAATGGTAAATAAAATTGGCCCAAGAGRCTGACAGAGCCTGGGGCAATACCAGAGAACTCTGAGGCATTAAAGAGCCATAATAAAAGGCACAAGYTACAACACAATTCCAGCAAGACACAAGTCTCTTGCTCCCTATCAAAATACACAATATAGATATGTCTCATGCCTATAAAAATTACAGAGAAATATACTTGTTGTTCTAGATGAAATAATAAAGGAAGAAAGGAAGGTGATGAAATGATGAAAAAAGGAGAAGAGAAGGATAGGCAGTGGTGGAGGAAAAAAACCACCAAAAAAAAAAAGGGTCAGCAGGGTTTGTAAGTGTGAAATAGTTGGTCATTAGGTGTTGGCAGTGGCGTAACAAAGAGAGAATGGAAAAAAAAAGAATGAGAGAAAGGCATAAACAACAGGGAAGAATGACAGAGGAGAGAGAGATGGAAGCACGCTGATGCCA
This sequence comes from Amblyornis subalaris, assembly GCA_018881555.1. NCBI lineage: Eukaryota > Metazoa > Chordata > Aves > Passeriformes > Ptilonorhynchidae > Amblyornis > Amblyornis subalaris. The sequence continues at coordinate 1,060,902 of JACAXG010000097.1, forward strand.
GGAGGAGCAGTTGTTAATTACAGCTGGGTGGATTTGCTGTGGACAGTAACATAACCTATTCTGTTCTATTAATCATTAGTATCCGGTGCCTCCAATGGCACATGAAGTATGTGTTATCTGTCCCCTGGTCATTTCTCCGGGGAAAGATGTGTGTTCAGGGGGTACAGAGAGATTCCTTTTCTTCTCTCTTAATATACATGTTGTTGTGTTTTCAGTTTYGAGATGGCAAGGTCAAAGAAATACTCCTTCGCTTGCACAAATGTGTCTTTGAGGCATCAGGGAATTCAGGAGTGAGGGAAGAACCAAACAGAGCTTGCTAAAGAAARGAGATCATAAAATGTGGATTTTTCCTCCACCAGCTCATTGTGTATTTTTTGTCCAGATTTTTGGAATCATCTCACCGAAGAAAAATAAGACTAAAACCTTTACCAGTGCCTTTTTTGCATCCTCTCCCTGCTGCTTTCATTCCACCTGGAATTTGCTCTGCTTTTGCCTYGCCACTCCCACCTGAGCAGATCCCCCACCTCTTGCTCCTGCAAACCTGAAGCTGCAGCACAGTTGGGAACGTGGCACAACCCCGAGTCCCACTGCCCAGAGACCCAGCTGGGAGCAATCCCACACCAGAGAGGAAGATGGGACATTTTTTCTCAGGGAATTATATGGATTAATTTAATCTAATTAACCTTCTGGCTCTGTAACCACATCCTGCAGCAGGGCCCAGAGAAGAGCCCCCAGACTGTCCTAGAGGATTCCACATCCATAATCACATCCTTGCCACTGCTCTGGCTCYTCATCCTTGTATCCATCGTCAGTCACACCAGACACAACTGATAGGACACTGTCACCTGAATGTCTCRAGGCTGTGACACAGCAAGAGGGCAAAGGGCCAGAAATTAAGTCGGGATACCTGGAGCACCCTGGGTACAGCAGCCTGGCAGTGGAGGGGAYGCTGTGAGCACAAGGTGTTGGGGACCAGTGACAGGCACCACCAGCAGAGTGTTTTTCCTGCTCTTAAGGAAGGTATATCACTGATCATTATAAATGGATAGTGATTGTAAGGCTAAATTCCCATCAAGGGGTTGATGAGTCATTAAAACCCCTCAAGCTTTGTTCTCACAGTTTATTGCCTCATCACCATCACCACCCCTTCATGAAATTATTGTCTTTTAATTAGCTCTGGCCCTTTCATTACTGTCTGTATCATTGCAGAGAAAGAAATAGGGAAACAGTTCAAATCAAGTATCTGATTGCCCCTTCTGCAGCCAGTAATAAGATATTAGAACAAGGTCATATAAAATTATGGCCTTTATGATATAGCAAACTAATTTTTTTCCTTAACAAAGGAGAACCTGGGTATGTGTCCTGATTCCTGTTCCAGAGTATAAGGATCATGCTGAAGAGAAGCTGTGGCTGCCCCTGGAAGTGTCCAAGGCCAGGCTGGATGGAGCTTGGAGCAACCTGGTCTGGTGGAAGGTGTTCCTGCCCATGGAATGAGATGATCTCCAAGGGCTCTTCCAACCCAAATCGTTCTGGGATTCTGAAGCATCCCTCCCCTGCCACCAGGAAAGCCTCCAGTGGTTCCTACGATCRCTCAGCCTGTGCTGCTCAGCCGAGGGGCTGGTGGGAGACTCAGCCAGCAGAACACCCAGCGTGGGACCGTTTCACCCGCTGCGTGRCTCGCAGATTCCCCGTCTCCAGTGGGAGATGTTGATTGGAATATGTTAAATAACAGCAACCATCCCAACGGTAGTGATCTCCCGTATTTAAAACACGGGTTTACATGCTTCATAAATTTCAGTATTTGTAATTATACGATATATATGAACAGAGTGAGTGGAAGAGAGCAAATATATTATGTGAGGAAACAGCATTATCGATCCTGTATTACACAGTGCACAGGAAAATTAGTTAACCATACAGCTCATTGGTTTAAAGATGGCAGTAAAGTTTAAAGGCATTCTGTTGTGAAGTTAAATATAACAGCCGCGACACAAATAGAACAATCGCTTTCCCCGGATTTCCCTGGCAGCCAAGGAATTCACGGGCTGGATCCTGCCCCAGGACGCTGCTGCRGACTCAAAATAACCCCACAGGAACACGCGGAGTTACTCCGGATTTACACCACGGTGGCTGGAGCAGGAATTTGGATCCAGAGGTTTAAATAAGGCTTATGTAATGAAACGGGAATTTCTAATGGTTCCCTGTGGAGCTGGGAGGCAAGGTGAGAGCTCCATCTGCCTGGATCAGAAAGGGAGTTAACGGAAATGGACTTCAGCTCCTCACAAGTTATTTGATCTGAAAGAGTTTTGTTTGTTTAAATGAAAACAGATCAGAGTAAGCAAAACTATTTACTAAAGGAGGCACCCCTGGGAGTACAGGGCTACCCTACCAAGGCCTTCTCCATTTCCAGGCAATTCCTGCTGCATTCCAGCTTTTAGACCACTTCTGCCAGGGGTGGGGGCTGGCTGTGGTGGGAGAAGGGATGGCACACCACCAGCTCCAAGTCTGGCAGGGATATCGATGCATGGCAAGAACGGGAATGTCACAGGAAGCACTGAGACTCCCAAGCTGGAAAYCACAGCTCCCAGGTCTCATTCCTGCTTCTGCCAGGCCTTTGCTTTGTGGCTTGCAAGGTGTCACTCGCTGTTCCCTCTCTCCAAGAGRTGGATGGGGACTACAGAGGGGACACAAGGTCCAGTTATTCCATGCTGGGCAAGGGTTTCTGTTCCTCTAAGAGAAAATTCCACAAAATACAAARTGATGGCAGAGCACTCCACTCTGGAGCCATCAATAGCTCTCCACAGAAGGCTGCAGGCTACACACAACTGGGGARTGGAGCAGTGGTAGTCAACAGAAAATACAAGGAATTGCAGAAATACCGGGTAGGAAGACAGAAAAAATAATAAATTCTRCATTTAATTTCTCTCCCCCCATTTCATACAAATGCGATCTAATTTAATTTCAAAGAAATCTCTCTCCCGGATGCTTCGAAAAGGTTAAAACGCAATTTTCTGAAACTAAGTTATTAGATAGAGGAATATTAACCTTTGAGCCCCGTAGACTTTTACTCTTTTTTATCTCCTTTTCATTTTTGTTTGTGGGTCTATTCATTTTTTTGGAGCTCGGGGCCGCGTTGCTAGGGAACGGGGAGGCTGCGTGCGTGTGCCTGGGCTCCGCGCGGCCGGCCCGGCTCGCTCCTCGCCGGCGCTCGCCGCCGCCGCCGCCGCCGCTGCCGACCCCTCCAAAAAGCATTTATCACAGCCCCGCGCCCTAATGGCCACTCAGCGCAGGGGAAATTGAGCTGACCCGAAGGCCAAAGCTGTTAGGGAGACTGGTGGGAAGGGTAAAAGGGTCACGGTACCCTTTTCCCACCCACTTAGTGGGCAGTAAGCGATAGAACAGCGGTGCCACTGTTTCCACTAACATATCCCGAGGCTTTGCACCTGAAATAAATGTTTGTTTGACATTAACGATAAAAAAAAAAAAAAAAAAAGAAAAAATCTGGGTTCCTCACAGGAGCTGGTTGTGCCGTTTAAACTTCGCCAAGGTAGGGGTAGAGTGGGGAGAACGGCTCAAGGTCTGATTTGTTGGGCACTGTGGGCAATATAATTATTTCCTTTTGATAGCAATAACTCTTGTACGTTCCCATCTCCTTTGATTTACAGGAGGCAGGAATCACAGAACCCAAACAGTGAGTCTTTTGTTTCCTTTGGGTCAAAAGCATCGCCTACCATGCAGACCTGAAAAAAAACCGAGTTCCGTTGACAAATCAAATATATAAATGAATAAAATCACCCCCAGAATTACCTACATGMACAGCCTGGTTTATATTTCTGAATGGTTATTATATGGAAGCATTTACAAATTGACAAACAAACTATTACAAGAAACAAAGAGGGGGAAATGGGAATAAACCCCATCTCTGTTTTCCCACARTACCCTAAAATTCCAATTTCTTCTGGAGATAATATGTGTTCATAAGAGCTGCAGGACCGAAATCCTGATGGAAACAGAGAGCCTGSTTTTTAGAAAGCCATAAGTATTTATCTTGCTACATTTCTTACATCCAGGGACCTCACACAGGTAAAGGTGTTCCCAGGCAAGTAACACTTTTTACCATTAAACCCTTGTTGGGACCCTTTATCTGCTGTCAGCAAAGAGGATTTGGTGTCTATTAATTAGCAAAACATCATTGCTTATATGGCTTTTCCTTCACACAGAACTGTTAAATCATAATGAGATTTCTGCTGCTGTACCCAGTGTTCTCAAACAACAATATTTAAGCAACAAAAAGAGGCCGAGTCAATCTCGGTTTTAGTGATTCCCAGGAAAGTCATCAAATAAAAATGTGAACTTTAAAATTGATCAGGATTAATTTCACTGACACTGTATCATAACATATATCTCTTTGGAGACTCATTTGTTGGGCTGCGGATGCAAAGAAAGTAAGGAAAGAAATAAATCAGAATACAATAAGGCAATTAGACTTTTGCCATTGATAGAATACTAAAAATGTCTGATTTATCAAAGCATTAACAAACAGAAGTAAACACAGGAYGTATATTTCCCTGCAAAATATCTGGTTAGGAAAAATAAAATAATAAAGAAGACTATGTTTATCAATAAATTTAATTCCCCAATATTGTGCCTCTCAATGTGGAATGCCATTTCATCTGCTAATTTCAGGAGCGCAGCAATATAATGTGATTTATCACACGAATACCAATACAGTAAAAACCCTATTCCCATCTCTCTGAAATGATCTCGCTCCGAAGAGAACATTCCCTCTTAGCCACTATTATATGCATATTAGCGATAAAATATTAGAGATGTACACGCACACACATACACATGCACCTACCCCAATCCAATTTCCCAAACGTTTTATCGAATGTCTGTGCAATTATGAGAGATTCCTTTAAAACCCAATGATTTGGAGCTCTGCAGGATTTACTGGAGACCCACAGAGTGCTAATACTCCTCATAATATTACTGAAGGCATGAAACACTTCCATATTTCACAGTTGTTCTGTTATAATAATACAAGGCAAACAGTCAGATTGCAAGTTTTATTTCCTATTCCTGGCTGCAGGGAGGTAGAATCCAAGGGATGTGAGGCAGTGCTGGCTCATGGATCATGTTTAGGCTGCTTATTGGACTCGAACACCCGCAAGGATGGCAAAAAATTGTGTCATCTTAAACATCTGAGCAGAGTTAAGTCTTAATCTGGAGAGAAGATGGGATGTTGGGTTACCTAATGAGCTTCAGAAATGTCTGACATCAGAGGGAACAATCCCACCCGGGAAGTGGAGGGAAGGGAATGATCCTCACACGAGGTGCCTACGAGGGGATCTTTCTGTTATCGCTCATCAGTCGCTGCGGTACCCCACCATCTGTAGAGGATTTCTGAGACTTCCCCAAAATGCTTTGTCCCTCAGAACAAACGAAAAGATTTTCAGGAGAAGGAGCAAACCTAAATGAAATTATGTAGTTTAGAGAGAAAAGTGAAGGCAGAGGTAGTTAAAATACAAGGTAATATTCCTATAAATATCTGAGCAATATTTGCCTGGTCTAAATAGATCAGAATTCTGAATTTTAATTTAAGTTTTTTATAAAAAAAATAAGTAAGAAATCAGATGACAGGACATAGAACCTACTGAGAAATTTAAGGTGAATGGTGGTATAATACAGATGGGGTAAAATTCCCCATCAACTGCACAAGATGAGTTTTCCAACTGCTGCTCAGAATTGGATATACATTGTTTCTCCCCACTTGCTGAGAACAAATTGCACACTTCTACCCTGAGCTAACACATGCATAACTCAGAATTTCCCTAAACCAATGCAAGAACCAATTTCAAAAGGCAATCTGGAAATTATTAATTTAACAAGGCTGAATGAAGTGTATCGTGCTCTGTTATTGATCTGAATACAACTGATTGGACCGTAACAGGCAGATCCATTTTTTACAAACAGCAGTGGGAAACTCATCACTGGTGTTAGAGAGGGTCCATAAGCACCGAAGAATTTGGCATAATATATCTTAAATATGAGATTATAAGGAAGGCAGAGCACAAGTGTTTAACTGCTTTGGGATGCCAGCATTTATTAATCATAATCCTCCAGGAAACCAGACCAGATGTCTCGAAACACCCTGGACTAGTCACTTAACTGATAGCAAACCYGGAAAAACAGTATAATTTATTGAGCACGGTACCCAGCTAAGTCCAAAAAGCTATTTGAAAAGCGAAGCAGRATTGTACAGACTTTTAAATAAAGCTATTGTACCTTCCCCTCTTTCCCCTGTTATCCATTCCTGGAACTATAACATATTGTCTCTTGTCAGGGACCAACACGAAAAGGAAATTACATGGCTGTCTAAAGTTATGTCTTCACTGCAAACCAGTCTTTCAGGGCAGCTTTGCATTGATGGCTCTCCTGATGTTACAATATAAGCAAAGAGAAGGCTGGGGACTTTTCTCTTGGTGCCACTTGTACGGGTCAGCCTCCAATTGTGGGAGAGAATTAACCACGGCTAAACACACAGGGATGATAACAACACCTCCAAGCCTCCTGTAATTATCTGCTGTTCCATTTTGCAGCACAAAAATGTGCTTTAAAAATCTACGTTTTCAGTGGAGAAAAAAGAATGATGAAATATGGGAAGGTAAAGGAAGGTGTGCAATAAAGTCTGTTTGAACTTGAAGAGAGCCTGATGGGATGATTTTTCAGAAGCAGGAATATATCTTATTTACCTTAGCAGGTTTTATTAACAACACCAAAACCCAGTAAATAAGCACGGATGTTGCTAATGATTCCTTGTTATCGCTTTATAGAAAGAGTAAAGYGATACACATGGTATTTCCATATTTGCTGGGTCAGGATGGAGTATGGCTCCAAGTTTTCAACACTGTTTCCTGTGGCAGAAATTCAGGCAGAAATCCACCTGGATTTTTTTTGCACTTGGATTTGCTTTCTTCCTAAATGTGAGTCTCAGCTGCCTCATGGTTATTAACTCTCATCCCCAGTACTTCTCACTAACAGCAAGACCAACATGTTTTCTAGTGGCTTCTACAATTAATTATTATTTCATTACATAGGAATTATGACAGTTAAAAAGTTTGAGASTACAATAATGTTCCTTGATTTTAGCCCAAACTGAGCTAAACTGACTGCCCTAAACAGAGCAGGATTACAGCAGGAGCAGCAAGGAGGTTTTGTAGCCCAGGTCATTCATTCAAAACTGAGGATATTCCCACTGCTTAAGGAATTAGCTTTAGGTACACTGAGCCTAAAACTGTGAACTGTATCTCTTTATCAACAACTSCTTTTGTAAGACTCTTATACAACTTATGTCAGTCTTTGGTGAGGTCCTTAGATCTCCCGCACTGAAGAATGTTTAATTATTGTTAAAAATGAAAGGGCAAATCTGTAACCTCGTCTATCTGCAACTGTCATTTGGTAGAATCATAGAATCCCAGAATGGTTTGGGATGGGAGGGACTTTAAAGCCCATCCAGTCCCACCCCGTGCCATGGGCAGGGACACCTTCCACTAGCCCAGGTTGCTCCAAGCCCCRTCCAACCTGGCCTTGGACACTTCCAGGGATGGGGCAGCCACAGCTTCTCTGGGCARCCTGTGCCAGGGCCTCACACCCATTACAAATAGATAATATAAATATAAATTTCTGTTACAGAGCTTTACACACAAGCACCACAAACCCACAAGGAGCTCTGTGGCATCAGGCTTCCTTGAGCTAAACGTCATCTGGGAGAAGGTGAGGATGGAGAAGAGAGGATTTGCCTCATGGCACTCCAACACCAAAAAACRTTTGGAGAAAGGAAGAAGCAGCAGCCTCTATTCCATTAACAGCACCAATCGCTTTCTCCCTGCAACACAACCTCAGCCCAACCTGCACCAGAAGCTCAGGGGAGTTCATCTTTCTCCCCTGAGGTCCAGAGTCCCYCTTGGTGTCCCTGCTCCCACATTAGTTAATGCTAGGAAAATACAGCTGTCAGTTCTCATGGAGCAGCTGAGATTTGGTGGTTCCCAATGAAACCCAAGCTGTGTTAACAGRGGCATGGTAAAGCTGTGGTTCACTGTGTGTTACTAAAACAGTCAGAGCGAGCTCCACTTGTTCAATGGGCTGTTTACAGGCTTACATACCACGGTCCCAGTTAATGTGAATAAAAACTGAAACTAAAGTATGAGTGATATCCTTTTGATGTGGCTTATGTGTGCGCTTTCCTTTTATAGCAGATGGATATTTTTCTTGCAGGAGATTAAGTTATAAATTGGAGAATGTTTTCCTTGATGTTTGTCACTATGGACTTGAAGGAAATGAATGTGAAAAATGAGTGTGAATGGGGTTTTTTTTTAATTAACTGACTTGTCCTTATGCTCCTTGAAGTTTGGGGATGCTGAGTAATGCTGTGCTATGCCCTGCATTCTCTTCGCAGGTTCTGTGCTGGCTAAATTAATTACAAGACAAGCCTTTGGAATTAAGTGTATTTTAAGTTCAGAGGCATCTGTTTAGAGTCTTCTAATACCTCCAGCCCCTTTGGAAATGTACTTGTTATTACGAGTGGTATAATTTTCATTTCCGCTGGCATGGTTATAGCAGGACTTCTTCAGTTTCACACACACTTCATTTGACCTATCAAGGACATAAACTGAAGATGTTCTCTCACCGTTTTTGTTTTTCTAGCAAATAGAGGTGAAAACACTCATTTAAATATACCCTGAGTATTAAAAGAATGTTGCTCCTGCCGCTTTTCTCTTTAAATACCAAGATGATTGTTATTTTTTAAGAAATAAAAAAATGCAAAGGAAAAAAATGCCTTGAAGATTACAGAAATCTGTAAGAACAATGTATCTGTCTTGCCTGTAATTGGTGCAAAAATAAAATGTGTGAATAAAGTATTAAATATCAAATTCATTAAGTGGAATGGTAGCAATAATAAGTGGGAATAAATTGGAAATAAAACCGAGACTTCAGGAGGCTTGAATTCAAAGCAGGAGTAGATTTTGCTCTCTGAAATAATAGAACTTTGGTTTTGTTTTATAATTATATATTGAAGGTGCTGAATTTCACATAAATACTCAACTGAAGGAAGAAATTCCTCAAATATCTGCTTTTATGGAAAGAACTAAAGCCTGGCAGATCTATGACCCGTAGATCCCTAATATTCTCAAGGATGCAGTTGCACCAGGCATTGTCCTCAAGGGAAATTGAAGTTTAGACACAAGTCCACCACATGTGCAGCAGCATTCCTACAGCACACTGAGTGTACACCAGCCCAACATGGATATCAACACAGATCCAAGCCACCATCATTCACTTGCCAGCAGAAAACAGAGCTGGACAGGTTCTCCTGAAACATTTTTGTGCACAAAACACGCACAACTCCATCACTTCAATGTTCAAGGAGTTGTTCTGCAGTGCCAAAACGGTGGGAAAAGCAGCATAAAGGAAGAAGAGGAAGATGATATTATGGCTGCTGATATCGTTGTTGCTGCTTCCAGTCCTTGTCAGTGGTGGCCACAAGAAATACTTGGCAAATTCAGGGAGCTTGGAAGGAAAAACACAACGAGGAAACACCTTATTGCAGAAGGAATGGACTGATGTGAGGGGGAAATCGTGTCCAAGGGGGAGGAACATTCCTGTAGGGATCTACTCTGCAGGACAACTGGAGTCATCAGCTAGTGGAGGTCAGCCATCTCTTGGGAAGGATGGAAGGAAGGAAAGAAGGATCACACTGGGCACTTGAAATCAAAAATATCAAATATCAGGCCAAAACCGAGCCCAGTTCCTGCGGTGACCTCCTTTGCGTTCACTGTACCTGGTGTGCTCTGGTTCTCTGGTACCAGGAAAATGAGGAATTCACTCCCTATGGCTGAAGCCCTGGAATCAGGGAAGAGCCTCTTGACAGAAACAAGAGGAAGCCACCAGGGGCGCCTTCTCCAAGCAGCCCCTATACATTATGAAGAGGTTCCTGGCTCCTGAGCACACCGGGATGGACACAGCAGATATTCCCTTACCCAGGATCTGTCCTTAATGCCTAAGGGTCAACTACAAGAACATATTAAAAACCTAAAGAAGGTGAAATCAGATTCTTTCAGAACATGCACTGGAAAGTTTTCCTGCCATTTACCTGCATCCGCAGGCTTTTGAAGCCCCTCATTACAATATAGTTACTCTGCTGTGTAAACTGGACACGGTTTAAAATGTCACCAGCCCAGAGTGAAATGCCAGCATAGGCAGGATTTAAAAGGTCCTCAGCCATCGAGGGCTGTGGCCTGAGCAGACACATCTGGGATTAAACATGTCAGCAAGGAGGACACTTGTCACTGAGACCCCAGGGTGCTCGGAGTGACGGGAGTCTGCCTGCAGTGCATTCCCACACTTCCCATTGTTTGCTTGATGTAACACTAACTTAGAATTCATTTCCTGATGCTCACTTACACCACACTCTTCCATTCCCTTCCTTTCCCCAGGTAAATTATTGATATGTATTTACAGCCTTCCCTTCACCTTAATAAGGTTTTTTTTTGTCTGGGAGTTGTGTTGTGCTGAGAGGCAGAGCACAGTGAGGTGGTTCTGCACGGAGAGTACATTGTACTGTAAATCTCCTTCTGTGGGCTGCATTAATATTCTGCATATACCCCATCAACCCATAATCTCCTGGCATTACTCATCTCCAAAGCACTGCTCATCCAGGTTTTGCATTGGCTTTTTCCTCAAAAACTTAACAGATAGCGAGTAAACTAAACTGATGTGAAAAAGCTCCGCTCATTGGAATCTAGGGAAAAAATAAATTGTGTTGGCACATTTTATTGTGTTTCTGAACAGAGCAATAAGGCTCCAGCCTTAGCTGAGAATAGCTGGGATTTTGGAACTCGCTGAAAAAGTTTTCTCTTGGAAGATGRATTAAATTGATCATTTTTTCCTAGACGGAGTGCACTTCAGGCTCATTTTGCTTTGTAATTAAGAAGAAAGCCAGAAACATCATTTACACATTAAGAATTTAATAGATATATTTTTCTAGCTTTATGCATTAGCACAGGACAGCCCATTAATGAAATAAGTCTTCCTTCAGGGTCAATTTAGATGGGCTGTAATCTTCTGCAAATATATTGCAAATGAGGATCATTTAATGATCTTAAAACTAACTGCCAGAAAAGGATTGTTATAACTCTCCAGACAACAAAAAGAGGTTTTGGCATGACTTGCAGTACCTTTGTAATTAGCAAATGTTTAATTTCAACCCACCAGATCATAAAATTTAAAATATTGCCTTCTGTGGAGGTCAGCTTCAGCCTCTGTGACCTGGGATGTTCATTCCGAGAAAGGGAAAGCCTGAGGTTGTGTTTATCACTCAACACAACCACAGCCCCAGCTCTCTTCTCACACGTGGATGCTTCAGCTCGACACCTGAATCCCACCTTTGTGCTATCGTCATGCTGTCAGATTTTGGGCTCCAAAATATGGTAGAGAGATTCTCAGGAATTTGGGAAAGGACTCTGCGTGTTTTGTAGCTCACCAACACCCCCTCAATTTTAACCTTTTCTGATGCTGTAGGATGAGTCTTCTTTGTGCCTCACCTTTCTCCCAGGCACAGAGACATCCCTTGTAGTGGAGTGTTTCAGTAGTCCAAGCAGGGAAATTCCATGTGCCTTTCCCAGGCTGACTTCCTGGCTTTCTGGGAGTTTTTCTAAGGTGTCTTACTCAAATAAATGGGCATTTTGCTCGCTCCAGTTTGAAAAGTTGGTCTCTGTAGGACATTTCTGATTTCTTGTACCAGTAAAAACCTTGTAACAAATTTTGTATTAGTACAAGAAACACATTCTCAGTTCTAGAAAAGGTTTTCAATCTCTCTTCTATCTGATGAGTAAAAATAAGTAATTTTCATATTGTGTTCACCTTCCTTCTTTCCTTTCTTTCAAAATCAGACATTACTTTTAGTTGTTCCACATTTACTTGTTTTGTGTTTTATACATTTAGAGTCTTAATTCTTGTGGATTAATGGGCTTTTTGTGCTTGGTTGGGAATTTTAATTATTTCAACAGAGGCCCAATATTTGGGCCAACACCAAATATTAAAGGAAATTTTAACCTAAGCTTATTTCAATCTGCCCAAGTGCTTTTAATGGAAATATCCAGAGTTTAGGGACTTGCACATCCAATGGTGACTTTGAAGTTAAGGATTTTGTGCTGCCAGCAAGAGGCTCGTGGTCTTTGCTCTGCTTTGAGACTAACTTTTCACTAACTAAAACTTCTGTTTTAAAGAGAAGAGTGCAGCAAACTGTTTCCCAAATTCTGACAGGTTTTTTGGCTCCTTTTACTGTCAGAGAAGATACTGGATGAGCCTGTATCAAAGTATTACCGGGGTCAGCATTTCTGCAAGATCTGGCCAAGACAAAACGGATTTGGCTATCAGTTTCCAAAAGGGCTGCCTATGGRTTAGATACAAACTCAGGGAACAAGGATTTTGTGGGAATGCCTCATGGGCAGTTACTTCTCCGAGATATTTTAATCTTTGTCACATGCGTGCTGTTGAAAGCACAGGAGTGTGGAATGGCAATCACCCTGGAGAGCAGCCCTTGCCAGCGGGGCAGCGTTRATTCACTGGCTCAAGCTCTAAGAAATCACCAGGCTTTAAAAAGGGGCTCGTACACAGCCTGTATTGTTGGGATCCATTGAACTCCGCGAGGGAGAAAACCTCTGGGGCTGACTGGAGGCATTCTGTGCTTCCCTCTGTTTTATTGCACACCCTCAGACACAATGTGTAAAAAAGGTCAAGACATCATGTAGGCTTTTGCATTAAGCAGCAGAACACTAATTAGTTTTACTGACAATGAGGTTTTGTGCTTGTGTTCTAATATTTTGATGTTCAGTTTTGCTTGAAAACGAAGTCGAACGCGATACAAAGCCTCTTCTATTCTCTGTTGTCTTTTCCTCAACATTATTTTTAAGCTCATCGTGTGTTCTCCAGCTTGAGTGCTAAGTGTTCTGTTGCTTCAGTTTTAATTTAATGCTCCTACTTCAAAGAGAATAAAAAAGCAGGGTGTTGTAGGCCATCGTATTCATCTCTGAAGTGGCATTTGTAGAAAACATCAGGTAGTAATTGTTTCCCCCAGCTCTGTCTCTGAAATTTGTCCTACTGAGAGCTGCTGCAGCACTGCCTCTGTGTGTTTAACTCACTGCACTCAAGACACATTTTTGCTGCTTTTTCCCAAGGATATTTGTTCGAGTTATACTGATGAGAGGCCCTACCTAAACAATAAAAAATTTTGTTAATAGGCTTTTGCAACCAAATGATCTTTTATGAGTGTTTTTTGGCTGTAGATAATGCTGCTGTTGCATTAATTCAGGCTCTAGCTTAGTGCCTTTATATACGTGTGTATTGGAAACAAAGCCCAACCTGGGTGAGCTCTGAATGTCCCTGTGACAAAACAGTCACACTCCTGTGTAAGATACACATTCAGCCATTGCTTTTTGCAAACAGTTCAAAATATGTGTAAATGTCTGCAGGATTCAGGTGTGTTAACATTCTGGTTCCCAATCAATGGGAATGCACAGTGAAATGCTTATTCCGTCAGAGTTATTAACAACATAGAAGTATTTTGTGGTGGTGATGATGATGATGATGATGATGATGATAATAATAATATATTCCACTGGTTAAAATATATCCATCCTTCACATTCTCAGAAGAGACCAGCTGCTTCTGACTGTGCCATGAATCAGTCAAGTGCTTCAAGACAACTTTTGCCCAAACACAAATCCAGTTTATTTAGTCAGGCTCAATACTGTGTTCATGTGGTCGCAGAGCTCTCAGCTGGCTGGGAGAGCAGGCAGACTGAATGCCTGCCTGCCCAGATTGTGCTGTGGAGAAATAACCTCCATTTTTGGCACAGAAGTGCTATTTCATTCAAAACAATGATACTGTTAGAAGTACAACAGTCAGGAATGAGAGCAGGGCAGAGGCACACTCAAAAGCTCAATTCAACAGCCACATGACAGGCTCGGAGGCAGCTGTAATGGCAGCAGTTCAAAGGTCTAAAGAGCTCCAAGAAGAAGGAAGCCAAAAGCTACTGTGGAGAAGAATTTGTCATAACTTAGTATCCTGAAGCATCCAAGTAAATAAAGCCAGTAAAAAAAAAATACGTGCACTTTCCTCACCTTCTAGGAAAAATGGGGAAGGGGGAGAACAYGGATTAAGTCATATGTAATAAAACAAGAGGGAGAATCTAAACATTTTGTCCTCCTTTAATCACAGCCCACTGCAGTGCAGCACTTACTCTGATGCTCCCCACMCCTGCTCTCCCGTTCCTGCTCCACTGCCAACGGGAATGAACTGGGTGCCAAAAATYGTCAGTCAGGGACTCCGGCACAAACAAGGCTGGCTTTTCTTTGGGATTTTGCAAGAAAATGGTCTGAGCAGTACAGCTCGAATCAAATCCAGCTTTTCCCAAGTTTGAGAACTTTTATTTTCTGGGTTCTGCTTTCGGGGAGTTCCAGCGTGCGGTTTTCAACACGCATCCAGGACGGGATTCCCTGGCACAGTGGGAAGTTTGCATCCTCAGGTAGGATTGGGCTCTTGGCAATGCCCAGGCAGTGGGCACCAGACCCTYGGAGTGTGCCCCCTGGATGAACTGGGTGGCTGAGCCCTCCCAGCCTCTTCCCAGGCCAAACTGAGGATCAGACCTCTGTAAGAACATAAGGAGGGACGCTGGGGTGGAATGGCGCATATCCCAGGCATTKCTCAGGCATCCTTCCAAGAGGACTATGGAAATGCTACCACACCGCCTCACAGGACATTAGCTGACAGAACTGTGGGGGAATCTGGGACTCCTGGGAAGTCAAAACTCCTCTCTCTTCCCCAGAAAGCCCAGGCTTGTTCTTGTGTGGAACACTGAGCGTATGAGCCGGTCCACACAGGGCAGCTGTAATGTGCTATAAAGTAAAAGGTTCGAGCTGAAAACTCTGCTGAGCAGAGGAGCAGGTTTTTCCCAGTTTTGCAAGTGTCTGGAACAAGGGCAGCATAAAGGTCTTTCAGCTGCTGACACAGAGGTCTGGGATATCACAGACACAAGAACAAAAGGACCGGCTCTGTGCTGGAGGGCTCAAAACACAATAGCAGTTTCTGTACCGACTCTGTCTTGTTTACAAGAGAGTCCTAACCAAGCCCATAACATTTAGGGGCCAAGTGCTCTGATACCTTTATTTCCACTGAGGAGCCTCCTCCTATGTGAGCTGTTTTGGGGTTTCCAAAGGGAATGGTCAGAGAGCAGCCCACAGTGTGGCACGAGTGTGTGAGTAAGAATTTTGCCTGAAAGCCTTGGTGGAAATGTCATCTGATCTATCCTTTCCTGGAAGGACAAAGGATTTTTAACTCTTTGCTCTTTTTGCATATTTGCATATTCATCTTGGCTAATCACATAGCAATCACATGGAAATCAGAAATTTCTTGGGGTTTCTTTGAGATTTCCTACTTGTTTTTATCCACTGTGTACACTGGAACCAATACAGCAAATCATTTCGGAAGGGCTTGGTTATTAGCACACCACGACACACAGTGTGTCTTCTTACACAACTCAATATTTTTAATTACTTGCCTTTACTAGTGACACAAAATTTAGAGTCAAGTTTCAAGCAATCCCTTTTATTGGACTAATGCAGCAATATTGACAGTCTGGCTTTAGGGATACACAACACTCCCCTGCAGGTCAGCAAGGGGTTGGCTCCACGAATGGATTCCTATAGCCAGGAAGGTGGTTTGTCAATAGTGTACAGTAAGTCCAATAAAAGGGATTACTCAAACATTGGCTCTGCACTTAGTCTATAAAGAAAATATCTGAGCTTTTTAGTGAACACATTTATGAGTTTAAATATGTGTGGTTTGTGATGGATCACTCCAAACCTGAGAGCTGTTTTAAATAAGCTGTAGCTATGTCTTTACTAAAACACCCCTCTCTTTCACCCCGTGTTTTTATTTGCACAGTGGCAGCACCCAGAGGGCCTGATTTGGATCAGCTGCTGAGCCTGCTGGCACCTGTAGCAGGTATTAAGTACAAGAAAGGGTATTTCCCAGACCCACAGAGTGTACCCACACTGTTCCTGTTGTCTGTCAGTTGGAACACATAAAGAAGCACGAATCTGTCTCAATTCATGCCAGATGAAAGCAAAACCACCCAGAACGTGCAGTGACTCCAATCACACAAGCAGGGCCCAAACTGGAAGACCAGAGGCCATCACCCACTCAGACCACAAGGGTTTCCTTTCTTACACTCCCCAAATGAAAGTTTCACATCCACAATGGATTTGGTTATGGAGTTGGAAGCTCYTGAAAATAGAGCTTTTATAAGGTAATATAAACCCTAACACAACCTTAATTATAGTGACACAATCTCTGCACTATAAATAATGACATCTTTGACCAGTATGATGCATAGTAACATGAAAAGTGATGTAACATAAGCAATGTCACTGCTAAAAGTTAAAGGGGAGCACATTTTTCTCAGGCAGAATACCCACTATCAATTCAGACAGCACATATCTGATCTAGATTTATGGCAGTGAATAATAGTGTCATGAATGCTAAAGTGTCTGTAGCTTTCAAATAGTTYGGCAAATCTGTACATCAAAATCAGTTTGAAGGGGAAGCACAACTCTTCCTCAGGTAATTGCAACTAGAATAACACCACATATACTTTTAACGTGGTTTTTAAGTAAGTGCCTTCATCTTTTGTGCTCTTAATAAACACAATGAAGAAKGACATTATACATTGACTGAAATATCTGGAAGAGGCAAGATTTATATCAGTGAAAGTAGGAAAACCTTTAATAAAATAGAGATTATTCAATACCCGGGGAAAATATGAGGGGTTTTCCTTCAAAATTTAACAAATATTTTGGCACCTTGTTAAGAATGCAGCTTTATTTCAAAACCTCGGGTTTCGGTGTTGTATCAACATTTCAGKTCTGATGCACTTGAGAAGTGCCCAAATAACAACAGATTGTGGCATTCAGGGATGTACTTTATGTTAAGCACATATTAAGAGATCTACATTATTCCCATGGGATGTGCTTAAGCACCTACTTCAGTTACGGCCTGAATCATGAATTCTGAGCAAAACTTTAACAGTCCTAATGAAGTAAACTCCTGTTCCAGTTAAGAGGAATTTTACTGACTAAAAGGAGAGTAAGATCTTCAGGATTTGATCATCACCTCAGTACACAGGTAACATCATCACTGATTTTCCTTCCTAGGGAAACCACTTCTGGGGCATCTTTATTCCTCAAGACACTTTAGAAACTGGAAAATAACCATTGGATCCCAGTGAAATGCAGCCTTCCCTGGGAAAGGAAAAGCCACCAGTCAGTCCTCAGTGCAGCAGGCAGCTGCTGGGAAAGGAAACATTTTGCAATAGAAATTATAGCTGGTAAAATGGGCTGTGAAATAGAGAGTGACTGCAGAGAGAAGCRAAGGGACTGACTTCACACCTGACCCAGCCTCAGCCACCCCAGACAGCCCTGGATGCTCCTGTTGGGAGCAGAAGCTTCCTGAAGGAGGTGAATGTTGTGGTGGGCTGAAATGCCCTTTGCCAGCCTCCCAACTCTTTGTCTCCCTCCTTCTTTTATGACTGAGTGACGAAAATAACCATATTCATCTCTTTTTTTTGGCCTTAAAACATGTCCACGGTCCTGACTCTGGATATTTTAGGTTATGGTGGAGGGAACAAACCCTGGATCAATTCATGGGAGTTTATAAACCCCATGGAGCCAGATTCCTGCAGTTCTGCTGTGCTGTCTCTGTATTTAAGTACCTCAGTGCCTTCCTAGCCAGGATTTGGGGAAGTGCTGAGGCACGCAAAGGCTGAGGGAGTATTGTAAAAGCTGATTTTGTTTCAGAGGGATATATCCAGATGACGGAAGAATATGCCTGGATGTATTTGCTTTTTAGTGCCTGTGGGCCTGACTCTTCACCAGCACAACCCAAGAACAACGGCAGTGAAGTAAAGAGAATTATACCAGCATAAAACAATGCTGCTCTGCAATGTGAGCACTCACAGATTGCTGCAAACATCGTGATTCAAACCACACATAATTTTCTATTTTGTACTAACATTTTTAACGTGTTTAAACAAGCCCAAAGGGCACAATGGCCGTGGTAAGAAAACTGATTCCTTGCACATACATGTTAAATGAAATGCAATGAGACTTTGTGATTCAGACCTTAGTAGGCACAGAATTTAGAATAACTCTGTTTATCTGCGCAAACTTTCCTTAGCCTGTTGCAACTCCGAATGTTTTAACTGTTACACATGGGTGTTTGCTAGAATATACTAAATAAAAAGTTTACAAAGACTTTCTTTTTCTCCAGCCTACAAAGGACTCCAAATCTTTACTGTTCAGCACAGCTGCCTAGAATAGGCACACTGGAGCTTTTGTCCAGTGAGTCAAACTGAGTGGGAGTGAATACCATTAACCCTTAAAACAGAATTATCTTATTCTTTTGATTTTACTGGACACTGTAATATGTTTGTGGCCATATTTGGAACACATCCGGCTTGCTCTAGAAGGACACAGGAATAATAGATATCATTCAGATCATAATTAGCCATGTACTTGCAATAGCGGGATGTAAAGTAAAAGGAAAAACACTGAAAATGTTGTTTTTTTGGACTGTGACAAAGAGCTTTTTAAATGAGTTTGGGCATTTTTAGTGTCTGACTCATGTCTGGAGATTTCTGCTATATTCCAGAATCCTTTAACTTTTGTGGTTTTTATTTCTGCCTTTGACAATGACATGCTAATAGCTTCAGGCTTCCTACTGCCTTCTTGTGCATATTGCTCCCCTTTGTTTGCTGTCGGAGAGAAAATGTCAGAATTTTAGAGAGGGGATTTTGTGATCGTGGCAAGAGTTAAGGAAATTTTAGTGTATCCTGCGATGACAGATTGGACCTTCTTCAGACAGAGTTTTCACATTTTATATTCTGTTTCTTTTTTTTTCATGTGACTACATCATAAACTCGTAGCAGGCACAAGGAAATACCGCTTTAAGAGCCGCTGATTTATCAAGCATTTATATAAGTGGAACATTTTTATTCTTTTACCAAATTTTACACGAGGCCAATGCATGCTAGAAGAATGAYTGAAAGGACTGAGGGCTGACTCTGCCCCACTGAATTCCATGGAATATCATTTTCCTCAGTCATCTAGGCTGGGACCAAGCARCTCTTTCCCTCAAGGGGAAGCCAGTGCTGACAAAAGGCTTTGCAAGTTTGACACCTCTGAGCCTGGTCCTGAAACAACTGAAGTCTCACTTTTCTTACATAATCCCTTTGCAATTATATATGTACATGGATTCTTCTGTGATCATGGAGTCACATGCACAACCAAATGATTTTAGTCAATGCAGTACAAATACTCAGGTAATGCAAGTGTCAGTGTGCACAGCAGCTTGAGATCACAGACATGCCCCTCCTCAGATCATCCTCTCCATCCTGTACTGCCCTGACACTCGGGATAAGAATGCCCAGACAGAGAGTGATAAGGCCATTTACAGTGGGATTTGATGGCAAAGAATTTTGATGACCAGTGCATATCCACACTTGAGAGGAGGTCCAATTGCACATGGCAAGAGAAGAAAGGTGGGTGTGAGAGAAAAACAAAGGCCTGAAGTCTTTACTTACTGACATAACTCAGAAGCAATTCCTTTGATGGCACTGAATTTACAGTGGTGTCAACCTGATAGTGGAAGATATCTAAAGATGGCAGAGACAGATGAGCAGGAGGATGGCAACAGGATGTAGAATAAAGTGAGAACAGATGCATATAGGATGAGCACAAAAATAGAACAAAGCCCAGAGCCACAATTTTGCTGGAAGAGCAGCAAACTATTAATCGCAGTATGGGGTGAGGGAGCCTGCAGCACCTGGGCCACAGCTCTGCACCTCTGTGAATTACACTTTTCATGGCACAGAAACCCATACAAGCTCCTCCACAGTTTGCTAAATGAAGGCTCTAACCGGTTGTGTGATAGCAAGGAGGAACTTCCAGCATCCCTGCACAAAGCAGAGTCTAACAGAGATGTTCARCTGGATCTGGCCATCATCTTGTAGGCTCCAAATGCAGCTGGTGGGAGAGATTRAGAAAAAGCAGTGTGAAGAGAGCCTAAAACATGCAAAGAGATTTAAAAAAATAGCTCAAAATAATTATTTGCCTATTACTTTGGKTTTTTTTCCTTTCTTCTCAAACACTGGCTAGTAAAAAGATGATAAAATGGCATTGAAAACATGCAGCCAGGTTCTCTGGGAACTCTCTGGGAACTAGGTTAGTGCTGAGGGACTGAGCGTGCTCAAACGAGAGACTCCAAGAACAGGAAAAGGAAGAGAAGAAGATGTACTGTGCAAGAGGTAATGTCACATATATTGCCACCCTAACACCGAGGATTATTAGTAGGTCTCAAGCTGCCTGTAGATCTGACATGGAAACTTGGACATTCTGGACTCCTCACGGTGTTTCAGTTTCCTTTATTGCCTGAAAACAGTGTAAGAAAAGCTAAAGCCTTGTTTGCCCTGCACTGTTTTGTCAGGGTGTGATATGGGGGCTGCTCTGGTGCTGACATTACCCAACACACAGAACAATTCAATCCAAGGCAGGGTTTGTGCTGCTGGGTGAGTCGGGGAGATTGGGTGGCAGGTGAAAGATGAAAGATCACATCCCAAGAGTGCTGCGATCTTCCATGCTTTCCCAAGTTACCCTCTGCTGACACTTTTTGGGCCCCTGTCCCTTTGGCAGCCAATCAGGGATAACCTCTCAAGGCACAATTATCACACTTTGACACTTTGCCTCGGTACCCAACTGCCTGCACCTGTGTTTTCTATGGCTCCACTGTAGCTGGGTGAGCAAATAATCTCGAGGGGTGAGACCTTCCCTCRTAGCCCCTGGCGATGTGACCTGGCCACATGACCTGAGCCGTGTCCTGCAGCTCCTCACCCATGGCTGTGCTGTGACACCACTGAGATTTATGTTTGGGGGTCAACACTCCAAGTCAGCACGTTCTCATGATGTCATGTGCAGCCYGGCTGGTGAAAGGATGCAGAGGGCTGGCCACCACTGGCAGCTGGAGAGACTGGATTAGAGAGATTAAAAAAACTGAGTCCCTCACTGTGTTCTGAGCAGCTTAGGAAGATTCTTCCCATTACTACAATGTCCTGAATCCATCTGTATCACAGGGCACTCAAGGACCTGGGAGAAAGTTCATGAGGCTAAGGAAGACCTGGAGTTGACATAAGTTTGCACTGGTGGCCATGGCCACTCCTGCCATTCCTAAAACTCCAGAGAAGTAACACAAGCAGGCCCAGGAGAAACAYGGTAAGAAACAGGCAATAACAGAGCCTGGCTGCCTGAGGAGAGGGAAAGCAATCCCTGATAATTAAAGATGTACTGTAGCAGAGACCTGGCACTGCTTGCACGGRATCAACCAGCAGGGCAGGACCCAGGCATTCAGAAATGCTGGAGGAAATATTCACAAGGAGCTGGGTTTAAGTGATGATGTTCTCACATTCCCATCTGGCCATAACGAGCCCTGTTCTTCCAGTTGCACTCCCAGTCTGCTTTCCCTCAGCTTCTACTTTTATTTTCTCTTCCCGTGATTCTGCTAACATGAAATTATAAAGCTGAATTTGGCAAACATAGGAAAAAATGTGACAGGAATTTTGTCACTAGATAGGAGGAGAACGATCGATTTATCTTCACTGGAGTTTTGCTGCATTGCCTTTTGCCCCATACTGGCAGTAAGTCAGGTGCATATAATGCACAATTTCAGAAATTAAATACAACAAAATACATAAGGATGTAGTTGTGTATTTTGATGTCATTTGGGAAGTTCCTGATGGAAAGAAATGAAGGAGATAAGAGAATGAAAGAGATAATGAAAACTCTCCTGTTGGCCTTATAAAAGGATACGCAGAAAAGGAGGAGCTAAATTCTCTACAGGGTACAGGAGAAATAAACAGATGTAGAACACAATTAAACCCAAACAGAATCAGGAGGGAAATGGAGTTCAGCTACTGCAGTCACCAGCACAAGAGAGGCTCCTACATGGACAAGTTTGGCTCCTCAGCCCAGGGCCCAGGTTTGGAGGTGGATCAGTGACAAACACCTTTCAGGGGGATCCAGAAATAGGTTCAGCAATGGGAAGAGACCATAATTGATTTGTCAGTGCACCCAGCTTAAGACAGGGAAGAAGCCAATGAAAATTAATGAATTAACTCAAATGACATTGCAGACTTTGATGGGAAGTATCCCTAAGAGAAAATGATGGAAGAAGGAGAGGAGTTTCAATACTAAATCAGAGCAATGGTCCATCTAGTGCTAGATATAAAATCCCTATAACGGACAGTTATGCAATAAGACACCCGTTGGGGATGTTCCTAATACCRGCTGATTTTATTCTGAACTAAGAGGGCTTAAATATTTCTTCCTTACCCAATGCATCCACAGATGTTCTCTTCTTCACACTTTGACCTAATCTTTTATTTTTGCCTGTTTCTGCCTCACTGTCCAGTGACAGAGAACTCCATAACCTAATACATTGTATTTTTGAAAATCTTACATCCACGCAGTGGTTCCCTCGTTTGGGTACCAGGACAAAAGTTAACCCAACCATTTTTCCTGCTGTGCTCCATTTCACACAACAAATAACATCAACCTTCTTGTTGAACTGAGCACAGAAACCACATTTTGGCTCCTACAATATATGAGCTTTTCAAGCTTCCAACAGTATTTATTGCTCTGTGAGAGCTCTTTGATATTTCTGCTATATCTTTTTCAAAACGCAGCAACCAGGACTGACCAGAAGGTCAAAGACAAGAACAGCTCCCAGCATTGATAGAATGTTGGGGATGATTCTCCATTCTCTTCTAAATAATTTTTGACCAATCTTAGGCAGTGAACAAACATTTTTACTGCAGCATACCCACACAATTACTTAGGTCTTCTTTGTGAGGACTTCTATCCATGATATAAGAGGAGGCCACCAGATGCTTTATAAAGGACAAWGTCTGATCCATTAAAGTTTGAAGGATGGAAGGGACAGATTTCTTCATGGATGATCATCTTATGGAATGGAGAGATTCCTTTGCAATCACTTCAGTAATAAGGAAATSGGGTGTCTGCTTTACTAAATTATCTGTAATGCAGTTCATCTCTTCATTATAGACAATAAGACTCTCAAATGTGTCTATATGAGAGTAGAAGTTTAAACTGTTAATTTGTTTAAGTGAGCATCGTACAAATATTGTCCACAGCAAAGAGAAARGAGCACTGGGGAGCTGATTGCCACATAAGGGCTCCAAAATTAATTAATGGTGGAAAGATTCTGTAAGACACAGTAAGGGTTCTCTCATCTCTACACACACACATATTTTAGGGTCAAAGGGGACTGTCCTCTTGCATAACAATGGCCTCAGGACCTCCCSACTGATTGCTCTAACAAGCATACCTTACTGTGTGAGCTGCAATCCATCTTTGGGGGGAATATCCAGCCTCAATGCATGGATCATTTTTACAGTTTAATGAACTCAGACTTTTCAGCAATGACAACTCTAGTACAAAGAGGAAAACAGAACCCCAACTACCCTGTGTGACTGAGATGCCACAAAAAAAACACATTGGAGGAAAAGATGAGGTCAGAAAATGAAACCTTATTTTTTTATCATACTATTTAATCTTGTTTCTTCAAACTCTGATTTTAGCAAACTCAGTAAGTACCATRGACATGTATTTCTCACTAAGTCACAGTAAGAAAACAGGAAGATGCTCTGAAATAATTCTCAGTCTGTAAATAACAGAACAGTCAGTAGCAGGATTTGCATTTTTCTCAAGCACTGTGTCCTAGGGGCAGTGCAGGAGCCCAGACACTTTACTCCAGTAAAGCTGAGTGTATTGCGATAACTCCAGGTCCTCACAGACAGCGTGTCACGGGGCTGGTCCTCAATACTTCATATCTGCAAGGTACACATACACTGACAGCATGTGACAAGAGAAAACAAGGAATTAATGCAGATAAGAATTTACAGGTATCATTCCAGCTAAAGGTCATAACTAAAATCAATCTTGTATGGGAAGCAGATTTCCCATTACTGAAATATCCCTGGTATCTCATGACTGCGAGATTGCTCAGTACATCTCTAGTAATAAGGTTAACTCTGGCCAGTATGACTTATCATATCAAGAGTTATATAAGAATTATGTTCAGAGAGCAAAAGGTGCTGGAATATGCAGAAGATGCTTCCTGCAGCAAGGAATATTAATTGGAGCTGGTGGAAAGGCAAGCAGGTGAAAGGAAAGGAACTTRGAATGGCAGAGTCTCATCTGACAAAGTCAGAGTCTGCGGCATGTGGAAAACAAGATTCCAAGATAATATCCAGGTGTACATGGCAGGGCAGATCCTGTGGGGATGGTGRGGAACAGAGTATGTAAGTACATATATTATTTTTAAGTGTAAGTAATTTATTTAGGGCCAAGACAGCAAGACAGAAATAAGGAAAAGGAGGCATAGAATAAAACTGAATTTCATGAGCTTCAGATATTATTTTCCAGAGGAGAAAAATTCTCCTTAACATAAAGCAGGATGGACACAAACCTGTCATTTGTCTGCATCGCCGTGTTCTGCCTGTAATTAAGAAAAAACAGTCTTGCAGAGACACAAAAAGATGAATCCTGCATTATATGGCAGTAAACAAAGAATGTGGGGGGAAAGAAAGATCTAAAAGTAGATCCTGTGTGCAACCACCAGGTGGTTGAGAAGTGTATGACATATGAGGAGCTTGGGAGATCAGCTGGCACAGGGGATGATTGAGTGGATGCCAGCAGGGAAGAGGCCACATGAAAGACCAAATCCAAGAAATTGGGTCTATGTATCCAAAGCTCTAGGTGACAGCACTAAAGCAATGAGATAAATGAATCAGCTCTCAAGGCAGCAATGATGATGGATAAGGCGGGATAGGATCAGCTGCCAAAGGAGTGTGAAAAGGTTCTAGAAATATTCAGAAATGCATCATGGAGGGCAGGGGGAAAGAAAGGGTACGGRAAGGAGTTGTTGGTTTCCTTGGAAAGTATTACGGAACACAAGAGAATGGATTTTATTTGCTGTCTCACCACTCATTCAGCTTTATGGTGTTTGCTAATGACTTCCAGCATGTGGGAAAGCTGGGGGAATATTGAGGCTCCATCCCAGATGAGGTGCATTTTCTGTGGATATGTGTGTGTAGTTCCTGCAGGGTGCAGAGCTCTGTAATGGGCCAAACTTGGAAGCCTGAGCTGCTTCAGGGCTACAGGTGGAACTGGGTGCCACTGAAATCCAGAGGAACTGAGCTGTGGAGGAGATGGCATGGAAGYCACTGCCTCTGCACTTCACTTATTGGGTCTGTGGAGAGCAGGGAAGCTCAGTCTCTCTCAGAATGATGTTTCAAATGAGAACAGAAGAAATTTGCTGTTTCTGTAGCTTCACAGCACCTTCCCAAGGGTCTGGGTGTTCCAGAAGCACCTTCACCTTTGTGTGTGAGCTCAGAGCAACAGAGTGAGGTGTAAGGAGGAGGTTCCAAATCATCCTGCAGAGCAGTCTTGCTGAAGGTGCCGTGGTGGTTTTTAAAGAAATTCTTTCCCACCAGCTTCTCAGGCACAGCTTGAAAGTAAACATGCAAATCCATCTCAGATCTGCAGTGTCCAGCTCACTTGTGCTCTGAGCTTTCTTTCTAAATCAAAGGGCAATTGTTCAGGCTCTCTGCTGAGGGAGGACAAAATCCCTGATTTTTTTTTTTTTTCATAACAATGTCAGCCTTCCCTTCTGACTGAGGACTGCAGTTGTTTCAGAAATAAAATCAAATATTGCAGTCCCATTTGAAAACAATTATTCTGGGCCAAATCCCAGAAGGTGCTGAGTGCCTTCAACTCCCACTGCATTCATGAGGAACTAAATGTGCTTAATGCTGYGCATGTTCTTAGAGATTTTGCTAAAGTGGAGTAGCCAGATCCCCCATATCTTTTAACCTGAGGCACTGCTTACTCCTGCAAATAGAGCACAGCTTGACCCTGCAAGCCCTTAGCATGAAAGGTTGCACTTACTGCTGTGCCCAGTATCACTGACAATAATCTCTACCATCCATAATAAAGTTTTGCAGGATGAACCCTTAAATAAAATTTATGTCACTGACCTACAAACCAACAGCTGCAAGAGAAAAGTAAAACTGTGATGAAAATTCCCAGCCCATTAATGTGGATATTGCACTACTTCAGCCTCAGACAAAAGCTGCATTAACTCTATCCTTCAAAATGATGCCATCTAAACAGCTCATGTAGAGTCATTAAACATCATAGTGCAACCTAAAGCCTCAAACTTTAAGCATTCTTTAAATCTGAGTCATTAAAACTGTACCTAAGAGACCATCAGCAGAGTGAATTAATTCCCCTTTGCAGCCATGCAGTGGAAGGGACAGACGTTTGCCAAACACCAGTGCCTGGATTTATGTCTTGCGAATGCCCCCAGATTTATAAACAAATGACCAAAAGGGTGAGTTAAGGCAGCGAACAGCGGCTCACTACGACTTAAAGAGGAGACAGAGACTTGGTGTGACCAC
Organism: Amblyornis subalaris; assembly: GCA_018881555.1. NCBI lineage: Eukaryota > Metazoa > Chordata > Aves > Passeriformes > Ptilonorhynchidae > Amblyornis > Amblyornis subalaris. The sequence goes on from JACAXG010000097.1 coordinate 1,087,552, forward strand.
AATGCCCCTGCTTGTACAAGCGTCTGAGAGCAGCTCCAAGGAGCACTCTGGATTTCCTCCCTGCATCTGGCACAATGTACCGAGTGCGCCTTGTGTGTTTGTGTGTGCGAACCTGCCGCCTGTGAAATGGTTAAAACTTAAGGTTACCCATCCAAGGAGTAGAAAATGAAGGTTCTCAGTTTGATGGACAACAGCTCAGAGATCCCTGATGTCCCAAAATATTAGGTTTCTCTTCTAATAATGTTGGAAATATTGCCTACTGTCATGATTAATCTCAGCAGCACCTCCGGCTGATTGCAGGTGACGCAGTCACAGCGCAGTGCCTGTGTTGGTTTCCACACACCGTCAAATCTGCTACAAATGCAGGGGTGAAGGGGAAAGAACTGTGATACCAGGTATCCCAGTGGCTAATAGATTGTGACATGAAAGAAGGAAACCTTTATTTTAATTCAAAAAACAAAAGCCAAATAGCAAAACTTATGTACGTGCCTAACTTTTTTTTTTTTTCTTCCTCAAGTGGAAAACATTCGCCTGCTAACAACTCTTGGCTGGCATCAAGGGAAAGTGGAGGTATTTGCAGATGTGGAGGAAGACATACAAAACATTTTTCAAATCAAAGGCTTGAATTATTGCACTGGGTTCATGAAGTTTCACAGGCATGTAGACACACCATTGTCTGCACCCTGGAACAAGCTGCCCTTTCTTCGGAAAGGAAAAACAACCCAATGTTTCTTACAATCCGATCTGTATGTATCAGGGAGCTATCTATATTTTGAAATTCTTTGCATTGTCTGTGGTAAGGGTGTGCTGTTTTGGCCCAACAATGGCAACATTGATTTTAGAATTTCAGAATTTTGGTGCATAGAACAAACTGTGAAACAAAACCGGCCTGCTCTCAATAGTACAACAACAGTGCTCTTATATAAACTTGCCTTTCCTCGCCATTTTACATAGTCAAAGATCAATACTGTTCATTCAGCCAACATTATTAAAGCCATTTATCAGGGACTTTTTTTTCTGGTTGCTAATAAAAAGGATTTTGCCGACAAAGTTATGTCATCTTCCGCTCCCTCRGCAGCAGCGCAGATAATTGGCTTTGTTGTGTCCCCAACAATCGGGCCTTGTTTATGAACTTACATTTATTAAGTGAAAGTATTTGGAAACTGATGGTACATTGAAGTTCGGTTGCCATGGGCAATAATCATCCCAAAAAAGTCATGACCTCCCTGTTATGCAGCTAGTAACTAATTGAAATGATACAAATTACTCTGATTCTCTGTCTGCCAATTTAGAGGCTGCTCGTGGTCAAGGGTCAAACGAGCCCCTATTCACGAGGCCGTGTTTGAAGTGGCTGCTGCCGTCGCGCGGGGTCGGCGCGGACGCCGCGGCTCCCCCGGACACCGCCCCACGCTGGGAGGGGAGTGGTGCCCAGGGACCCCCAGCACGGCTACCTGGGGCTGGCACATCAAAAGCTTCTCCTCGTCAGGCGCTCAGCAGCGGTGGTTGCCTACCAGGACATGGTTTGCTGGGTAGGAATAAGTGCTGTATTCRTCCCCGAGGGCTACCTTGCACATTTAACTGGCGCTGCGATGCCTCCTGAGGTACTTCTGCTAAATCGAAGTCTCGTTCTGCCTGCGCTYGGCTCACCAGAAAAAACAAAGACCTCCTTTTCTGTGAAACATCACAAGAGAAATTAAAATCCAATGAATTATATGAGGTGTCATCCTTTAAAAACATTTATGGTTATTCAACTGTGTGTTAAAAGAATATGGTATGTTTGTCTCGGTAAATATGAGGACCTCAGCACTAAAAAATTAATAGTATAATGAGATTTTTGTCCTTTAGGAAATTCTAAGTGATTCCTGGGAATGTTGATCAAAGGCTTATTAAATGTGTGCCAAAAGTACTGGTTTACTGGGTGAATATTTGCAATGCCACTAAAGAGATTTCTTTCTTTGTGGAAGCTCCTCCAGCTTTAACATGTCTAAATGTATTAAAAATGTGAGACAAAAACCATGTTACAGGCCCAGGCCAGGCTCCTCGGATAATGAAGATTAACTTTTTCTCTGTTTCAACGTTATTTGAAAGCTTTACCACATAGTTTGAGTCCAGTATGTTTGAACAAATCTTTTTGTAAATACCAAATCTGTGCATCACCTACAGATGGGATTCTGACGGGACAGATGGGATTCTGATGGCTCCATTTGTCCCTTATCTAACAAACTTTCTCTCTTCAGGAGATACCAAAAATATTTAACACAGAGTTTCAGTCTTGTTTAGTATCTTTTATCAATGATCTGGATGAGGGGATCAAGTGGACCCTCGGTAAGGTCACAGAAGACACAAAGTTAGGCCTGAGTGTTGATGTGCCAGATGGCAGCACTACCTGTGCTTAAAAATATACATTTTTACATACAATCTCCCAAAATGTGCATCATTTTAATATTGTTATCACTGATGCCCAAGATCTAAGCAGTTGTCTACAGGTGTAGGTATAAGGTAGAGTGAAACAGGAGACAGTAATTTGTTTCCTAAGAAAATTGTGTCTTTTTTTCCTATCTACATCAGTGTCTCCTCCTGGCAAAATTCCTACTTCTTGTCAGGTCACAAGAAATGAAAAACATTCCTTTTCAAATTAAATACATCACTTCGGAAGTGTTGTGTTTTAACAAGACAGTGTCATGCTTAGAGGAAAGTGGGCACCTGTCACAAAAAATATTCATAGCAGAAAACCTCATTTTCCTTTAAACACAGAAAAAAATTGACCAGCCCTATTACAGAATTCTTTCAGTGGCACTCCATGTCAGCACTGTCATTATATTTCCTATTGTGGAGACAGCCAAGAACATGTCTTGGAAAATTTATTCTGGGCTTGCCCTTGTGGCCTATTGATTGTGCTCTCTCCATGTGGGAGCCCCGTGTTGAGGGGGGGCTGGCGGCTGCTCRGAGGGGATGGAGTGGTCCCCGTGTGCTCCCACACAAACCAGCCTGACCATTTGAAGGTTTCCAAGAGTATTTTCATCTCATCTTCTGCAAAACTTCCTGGGATGACAGTGGTGAAAGGTTTAAAGAGAGAAAAGTCCTTTAAAGTGTTTAGAAAGGTACTGAGCACCGTCCTTGGAACGAGGACCCTGCAGGCAGAAGTGCTGACACAAGATGTGGAATGAYGTGAAGAAGGCACAGCACTTCTGATTCCCCTAAACTGGGGGGTTTAAGAGGAATATTTGGACCTGACTCTTCCACCCTCAGACTGCTGGAATCGTCTCCATTATTTAGGAGAAAAGTCACAAAGAACAAATTATCTATTTCCTTACTTAAAAACCTCTTTTAACTCCTTGTAGCTGATTTCTGTCCTTCAGCACAATAACTGCCCAGAGAAGCTGCCCCATCCCTGGAAGTGCTCAAGGCCAGGCTGGACAGGGCTTGGAGCAACCTGGGATAGTGGAAGGTGTCACTGCCCATGGCAGGGGTGGCACTGGATGATCTTTCAAGGTCCCTTCCATGTCAAACCATTCCAAGATTCTGTGATTTGCCAAATGCCAGTACTGGTTTTTCCCTGCACTGATGTAGGTGTGAAGTGTCTCTCCACCCCATCCCTTCAGTGGAGTCATTTCTAATTTGCACCACCATGAGAGGGGATTGGAGCCAACCTGTCCATGCTATAAGGTAATCACAGAGGTAATGAAGAAACAGAGACAGTTTTTCTTCACTGAACCTGCCATGAGTCAGCACGAGTAGCCAGAGCAGATAGATTGCAGTTCTGGAAGCAGAACAGGATGTGTAAAAGAGTCTCTCAAGCAAAACCTTATTCTGCTGAAGCTACTTGGTCCCACTAAAGTCAGTGAACTTGCACAGACAAAATCTAACCCACAGTTTGGAAGGCAGCACTTCCTATTAAGCAGTGGATTGGTTTCCAGCTCGAAGGCAGCGCATTCATTTCCACCTTGAAACCAGTGCACAATAATAAGGATGATCTTTAGGTCTATATCCTCAAAGATACTTCCCACATGCTGTTTGTCCTGGATCTCCTCTGATGCCTCAGCTCGGCCGGCAGCACCACCTGGTTATGCAATACACACATTAAACATTGCCCAAACACATTTTAGCATGAGGGAACACATCAGCTCGAAAGAAGGGGCAGTGGTTTGTGGAGTCAATGAGGTGTTCTCTTCCCCTAGTTCAAATGCAGTGCTAGGTGTTTAATCTGCATTTTAAAAAAGCTGATAAACATGCATTTACACAATAAAACGTAACCATCTGAAAGAGCCATCACAGCCAATTGTCCTTTGTGTCAACCAATTCCCTCCATTCCCACCCAAAAGGGCTCAGCTGAGTCCCCCTTGGAGACCCTACTTCCAATGACAACAATTCCCTTCCTCCCCAAAGCATCATGGGCAGCTTTCCCGGCCAGCTCACTCCCATCCCGATCAAACCTTGAGCCTTTGCTTCCCTCCTCTGAGGCGCACAGAAGGTGGATGTATGTCCCCAGGGTAAAAAGATCCTAAATCTGAGTGTGCTGAGAGCTTTAACCATCACTGTTCTGCTCTGTACCTACCATGGACGCAGATCTATAAGATGACTTTTTTCCTCCTGGTTTGCAATCAGTGTGTTATTTATATTATACGGTAAATGTCAGCATGGGTAAAGGCAATACGATTTGAGGTGGTTATATTTTCCATGTATGGAGGTTTTCCATATATGACTTTAAATTTCAGTGAATAAAAACAACCAAAGCAGGTAAAACAAAGAAAGGAAAACTGTCATGAGGAAAATGAACACATAGATCTCCTCTGGAACATACCTTTTAATTCTGCAGGGCTATATCGCTGCTTTTCTTCCTCAAATCATTACCCTTTTAATAAGCAGCATTAGCTGTGAAATGTCCAAAATCACARCAGTTATACAAGTTCTAGGATTGTTGTTCAAAGGATGACAAACCTGGTTTTGAGTGATCATTGAGATACATGTATGTATTTTATAAGTAGATACATATATAGATATAAATACCTATAGACATAGTCAGAACATACATATATATCCATACAAAGACATTTCCAGAACAATCTGCTCTCCTCTAGCAGTGGATTTTGGTACAACAGCCAATCTCACTGCAATTCTAAAGGGAACTCATTCTACCAGTGCTTGTACAGGTTCAGGCACCGAAAAGCTCTAAAAAATTTTGGATTAGAAATCTTTCCTCAAACAGAACTGGGAAGTACCCCCAGGATTCCTGCCCTGGCATGCAAACCACTGGGCAAAGAGTCTGGGCAAAGCACAGACCCTTTTGYACCTTCCTGACTCCAGTTCATTCGATGGGAATGATGGACTTCAGGTTCACCTTCAGGTTGCTCCAGTCACCTACAAGGCCAATTCCTGCTCAGTCACCTCCAGGAGGGGGGAGGTGACAGATGGCTGATTAATGTTTATATTCCTCAGCTTTTTCCTTTTCAAGAATTTTCCCATTTTAAAATCCATATTTTGAATGGCTTAGATTGTGTGCTAGAGTTCACAAAAGGTTACTTAAACTAGCAGATACTGGGGTGGAATTAATTAATGCACTTGTCTAAAATTCAATGAGAACTGGAAACAGATACAAAATCAGAAAAATGGCATGAACTGATGCCCAATCCCATATCTCAACAAATAACRATGGACTGTTTATGCTGCATTACTCTTATCTAATCTCCACATATTACTATAATTATTAACTGCTAGTCCTAAAATCTATAGAGTTATCATTATTGTTATTATTATGAAACTCAATCTCATTTTCATGTCATAAAGATAAACCAAATCTCATTTCAATTAGTTGCAGCAGGAGGGAATGAACTTTAAACAGACATTTAATTTCTGAAAAAAAAATTAGGAAGTTCTTCATGGAAATGTTATGGCATTTTGAAACAGATTAATAGTTCAGTATGAACACATCCACCCTGCAGCTAAATGATGGCCGTACTGCGAGCGGGAGACAGGTTAAATGAGCAAAATCAGTTGATGCCACTGGTTTGGATCTAATCAAATAGTCTTCATTTTTATGACTTTTTAGCTACATTATTTTTTCATCCCATGTGTTATCAGAATTGTTACTGGGGGTTAGCTGCTTTGGAATTGGGTTATATTTGGCTTTAATGGATCTGACTGGTAAAGAAGTCCCAGGACCAAGGGGTACTTGGCATTCTGGCTGCTGTGGCGAATGGTTCCAATCCCATTTGTCTCCACGGAGCACATCCCTGGACGCAGCAGCCATCTCCTGCATATTTTATCATGGCTCCAGGGCAGGATGGAACCTACACCAGAGCAGGCTGCCTCCCCAGCACATCCAGCCTCATCCCATGCCGAGCTTTTCCAGCTCTGAGCCGGTAAAGGGTTGGCTCATGAGAAGGATCAGGGACAGTTTGATCCACAATGCCCATGGAATCRTAGARTGTTAAGGGGTTGGGATGGACCTTAAAGATCATCTAACCTTAATCCCCTTTCCATGAGGTGGGACACATCCCACTAGACCCGGCTGCTCAAGGCTTTATCCAGCCTGGCTTTGAACATTGCCAGGGATGGGGAATCCACAGCCTCCCTGAGCAACCTGTGCCAGTGTCTCAGCACTCTCACAGTAAAAAATTTCCTTCTAAGAACCAACCTAAATTTCCTCTCTTTCAATTTGTACCCATCACTCCTTGTCCTGTCACTACAGTTCCTGGGAAGAATGCCTCTCCAGCTTCCCTGCAGGTTCCTTTCTGGGCTGAAAGAGGGCACTTCCGGATCCTTGCGGCTGGAAAAAGGGAATCCAATGCACCGGTTGCACCCACGGCTATGGATGTGGCTCTCCAAAAAGGCTCAGCACTATTGCAGACATTGCAGTGGTGACAGAAGCCCTCAAACCTTGAGAAATCTTGTGACATTGCTGACTYCTATCGATCTCAGGGTCCTTTCTTCCAGAGAATTTTGCAAAGCTACAAAATTACTTAATTATCTATTGCCCGACAACCCCAAGTTTTAAGACAGAAACTAAAACAGAAAAGAGATGTGAACAGACTGGGGATCTTCTCGCCTTGCTGCCCACTTGCCCTCTGCTTTCCCCCCTCCCCGGTTCCTCGATGAAGCCCCGCAGCAGCAGCAGCGCCGAGCAGGGTCCCTGCGCGGATTCCCTGCTCCATCCTCCCATGGAACATCCCCACCTCCTGGTTAGCGCCCAGATCACAGCTCCGGGGCGGGGGAGCCACCTCATGCAAGCCTTCTCCCCACCGGCAGTTTACAGGGTCGCCGTTTTGCCCTCTCCTAAAGAATGTTTAGAGTTCAGAAACATTAAATGTTTGATGCCAGGCCAAGATTAAAACACAGAGATAAAAAGACACCCTGTAAATACGAGCTGAAATCCAGTTTCATGGTCAGTTCCAAGAAGTTTCTCTCTTTCCTTCCGCTACAATTATTTCCTTCCCAGCACCCAGGCAGCAAAAGGCAGGGATACACCCAGGAGACAAAAGCCGTGGCTTGCAGAAAGGGGCAACATAGCCCAGTATGGACCAGGGCACAGAGAGCTGCTCAAAGTCTCGTCAGAGGAGCTGGCAGAAAGAACTGGAGCAGGGAATGCAGGACTGGAAGAAACTAAAGGGTGGGAAATTAGGGGGTGACTGATAAATGATGAAGAGCTTTATTAGCTGAGATGATGAGGTTAAGAGAGAAACGGAGATTAAATTAGAGGAAATTTCCACTTAAGCACAAAGAGCTGGGGCAAAGCAGAGCAGGGAAGGAGGGAGTGGATTAGAGGCAGGAAGTGTTTGGGAGAGGCAGGACAGAGCCAAGAAGAAAACCAAAAGTAGAGAGGTGGTCAGGACTGGAATGAGAAAACTGGGAAAAAGACTGACCATGTCTTAAAATGTGAGGGGAATCCAGGCTTCTTGTATGTGACAATTCCTCTATCACAGCAGATGTCTGAAACCCAGTGGCAAAGWGTGGCTCGTGCCGGTGCTGTGCTGGTTCACACATGCGATCCACCTTCCGTTATGAATCAATCCATTAACTCCGATTCCAAGTCACTGTGGTGAACCTAAAGGTACCAGCTCTCCAGACAAACAAGCTGTAGCTATAAAACATTTGCCTATTTAACAGCCCAGAAAATCACAGATAAATCAGCTTTAAAGTAATCAACTCCAACACTCCCATTCAGAARCACCAGAATTAAGTTTGTTTCGAACAACTCTAATTTAGCTCCCTTCTACATTACAGCACAGCATTTAGAGATAACGTAATTAAAATCATTATCCCCCTTTTTTTTTCTGCAGGACTCTCTCACTGCAATATCCTTTGAACGTAGGGTTGGGGGGTATTTTGCTGTAATATAAAATCAAGTGGCTTGTTTCTTTAAAATAGATTAATGTTGAATTACGGCTGTATAACATCATTTTATGTCTCTGGTTTCTCAAGCAATACTCTCAGAGTTGGCAGCAGAACTCTCTTGGCCAGAAATCAGGATTTCTATTTACCCTTTCTTTGTTTTATACATCTATTAATACAATATGTATTTAAGAAAAATTTACTACATAAATCCATCATATTATCCCTTATGAAACTGCAGGTAAGATCTAATAACAAAACTTACAGCCAGGGTGACTTCTGTGATCACAAAGCAAACATGGCTCCAAATTTCTCTTCCTGCCTGATGCACTGATCACACCTCATGCWGCAGTAACCCATAAAGAGCTTGGAAAACTTTTAGAGAAGAATAAAAAGCAGTAGCCAGTTTGGCTAACAGCCAAATCACATTATCACCATGCGCCACTAAAATGGACTTTTCAGAAAACAAGAACTTGGCGCTTTATGGAAAAAATCAGGGTCTTCTTTGGACTTCTCCATCTGGGCATGCAAATTCTCTATTCTTCTTCGTAACGCTGACCCACATCTTCTAACAGTCCTACTGGAGTTATGGGCATCTATTGTAATCCTTAAAATGAGTAAAGGGCAGTGATTTTCTGCAAGCTTTTGCTCCAACTCAGTGAGACAACAGCAAGTCTATAAGCAGGGGAAATATTTTTTTAGCAGATGAATCAGGTGGATCACCTAAGTAACTCAAATCACCAAGGCTTATTTGTTTGCTGTAATTCCTAATTGTTTCTGGAATCAGTTGAGTGCTTTCCCTCAACAACAAGTTTGCCTTATTAAGCTTATCCATGCAGGAGAGAGAGAGATTCTTGACATGCTCTGGGTTGCTTCTGCTCCCGTCTGTGCTAACCAGCAGTGAAGAAAGTTTTCCTGTGCTTGCAAAGCCCACAGCTGTAACACTCCCCAGTCACAACAGACCTTGATTTACTGGAGTTCTTGAAATAAAGTGGGAGAAGAAATTGTTATAGGTCTTGGAAACTACAGAAAGTTGCCATTTAGACCACACTCCAATCTCAGAGGAAATAGGATCCACTTGAGAACAACAAAATACTGTGGGATATGGTTCTCTGTCCACAGCCAGTTCATGTGCCAGAGTGATTTCTCTTTGTGAATGGATTTGTTTCCTACTTTAAAGGATCTTGGGCATATTACTGATGTTTTATGATGTTGTTAATGGACTCTCTAGGTCTGTATTACTAATGATAATTTGACATTATGYAGCATTCTCGATTTGAAGATTTATTTGGGATTCCTGAGAAACACAGCCCCATACAGAGAGCAGGAATCAGCTATTTAGCAGCATACTGTGATACCACAACAGTGTCAGCTATTCCGAAGGGAAAGTGAAAAATGTATTTCAGAGAGACCTCCACAAGAATGCAGGAAGAGTGAAAGTAATAATCCAGTCGCAGCCAAGATGCCAGGGCTATCTGAAACAGAATCAAAAGGCACTCCCCCAGGTTTTCAAGACCTTKCTTTCACATTTCAAGCTCTCATGTGCCGCCTATATTTATTTGCATTACCACAGGACATCAGGTACTTACTACCCTGAGTCAGCAACATCCCTTCTCCAATCACAACCAGGTTGCCTGTTCTATCTGAAACGCTTTTGTTTAAGTAAAAAAAAAAACAAATTAGAATATTATAATGCTAAGTAACTATTAACAAAGTCTAGATTTCAATGCAATTTTGGTGATTCCCTCCCGAAAAGTTATTCTGTCAATACTGAGTGTTCACTGGATGCTTGGGCTTCTCAAGCTAAAGGCTTAGATGTGAAAACACCCAACCTAACAGCCACAAGTTCTGTTTACAGAGTTTCATCTTCTTGGGCATCCCTTTTGACCAGTATTTCTTTGCTTCCTCATTAAATAATTGTATGACCATGTACCAGTGGGGGTTTAGACACATATATATGTACAAATAGATACACAAAAATATATTTATGTGTATACACACACATATGTATCTAGAGCTGACAGTCTTCGTATCAATTATTTAGTACATACTCCTCTTGAAGATGCTGGAGGAGGCAAATAATCCAATTCATTTCTCTCAGGACTTCTTGTGCCCTGCACTCTGGCTGATGTATCTGTTCAAGAACAGGACCTTACTCCATGTCCTGCTTTCGGACGTTGCTGCCCAAGCACTGATTTCCCTCCATATCCACAGCCTTGCAGAGCTGTGGAAGAAACCTGCTGAGCCTGTACTGGTTTTCCATAGAAACCTCAGGAGTTTTGGTGAGCCAGAGGAACCCCTCTGAAGGCAGAACAACTTCACCTTGAGCTGTGAGGTTTTGCTCTAGAGCCTTTTCTCCTGTAGTGACCACAATCCAGCTGTGTCCCAGCAGTGTTTCATGAAGCAGCAGAACTCAATGAAACGTTCTGAGAAGGGTCATAGCAAAAAACAATCCACCAGTGGGATGTTCTTGGCAGTCTTTCATTACTTCTCTGCATTTCAGGGAGGGGTTTGCTATTAATATCTTTCCTCCTGCTCTCCTCCTAGGCTGGTCTTCATATTTTTGACCTCCATTCTCTTTATTTTAGGGCCCTCTCCAACAGCTTATAAATGTCACCATTTGTCATGTATAAATTCATTTTCAAAACAGGCTGAAACCTTCCAAATTTCCCTTGCTGCAGTTCAGCAATCTTCCCAATTTTGGAACAACAAATACTTTGTTGTCTGTTACATTCCCTCCTCGTAATGTCTGACAGAGGTTCTTATAGGACATGAGCTCTCTCTTCACTTCAAGAACAGCCTGGCATATGGAATCCCAATACACTTGGTTTGGGATAAATACAGCCTTCAGGCAGCAGTGTATGAGCAGCATAAACTCATAAACAAACCAGCCAGGCCCTGCAACGTCCTGAGATCGGGATATTTGCTTTGTATTGCGCAGAAGGAAAGAGTAAGGATGAGGCTGGATGAGTGACTTAGCACAGGACCACGCTGCTGCACTTCCCTGCTCCCACAACACCCATTTGGAGCAGCCCCTCTGACCCTGAGGTGATTTACACAAATCCACAGGCATTCAGATCCAGTCATTCTCAAAAATACCCCAATGCCTTGACTCTGTGCCAGGAGATCCTAACACAAACACTTGCTGGCTGCAAGGTTAAGTTATGTTAGAGGGACAACCACACACAATTTGTCATTCACACCTATTCTGGCTTGGGGAGGTTAATGCTGCATTAATACATCACAGGAAGATGCACCTGCACCAAGGGTAAYAGCAGTGGGACAGTGCAATGTACCTGTGCATGGATTCACAAAGCTGGCAGGGAACAGTTAAGCATGGAGRATGAGGGAATAACAGGCTAAGAGGAGGCTTTTCCTCAGACTATAATAATATTTTCAGTTTTCAGGTCCCCTTGATTGTCTTTTGTGACCCTTTGGATGGATGAGAAACTCTGTGCTGTACCTTCAAGCTGCCCCTCACAAACACGTCAATAGGTCCCTAAGAACCAGGGCCTATCCTTCGAGTTCTTAACTGAAGTCAGCAGGAATTTGTTCACAGACTTTACATTTGGAGCTACAGACAGTTTACATGCTGATATTTGGTACCCAGATCCTTAATGGAAAAAATAGTACCATTATTATAATTTGTTTGCATTATAAAGCCACTTAAAGGACATGGTAAGCAGAAAATTACACATGGAAAGTGCTGATCAAGGATGTGGCAAAGCCTGTCTGTTCCCCAGGACATGTTGGCAAGACAAATTGCTGTTCTACAGTAATAGATATTTGAGTATCTCTTTGATTCAGTTTAAATTATATCTGAATCAGATTTAATGAAAGTTTCACAAAAATGCTGTGTGATTAAAGACCAATTGATTATTAAGAGTGTGTTTATCAGTGTGTAGTATCACTGCTAAATTTAAAAAGTCTTAATATTCTTTGGTATCTAATTATTCTGTAATAACTCTTATTAAATTTAAATGAAATCARGAGCTGAGATGCACAATTTAAACCAACTTCAATTAAAAAAATGAGCCAAATTACACCTCCCAAAAATAAACAACATCAAATAAAATCTAAACCCAAATAATTTTGAATTAACAGCTGTTCATTAAGATTTGGACTGAAATAAAATGGTCCCAGTTGCTCAATTGTTACAGTTATTGGTGTTCTCACATGTTGCAGGTGCCTCATTCAGACACCCTGTGGTGGGTAAGTCACTGTGTGTCTTCAAAAGTCACCTCTGATGGGTTATTTGTTGACAATAAAAACATTAACTCGTTTCTTCAGTTTCATCTGAAGCTGGAAAACTCCACAGACGAATAGGAAAGAATGTTTGGCAGCCTCAGGAAAAAAGATTCACAGAATATTCTGAGTTGGAAGGGACCCACAAGGACCATTGAGTCTAACTCTTAATTAAAGGGTCCGTAGAAGGATTGAATCCACAACCTTGGCATTATTAGCACCATGCTCAAACCAACTGAGCTAATGCCCCATTTGATACATTATAATAAGCTCACAAAGTCTTTTTTCATCTTTTTCTTTCATCTATCTTCCCAACCTTTTCCTAGAGTCCTACACCCTCTACATCAGGATGATCTGACACCCACAAAAACCTTTATCTGTTTACATGGCACACACTGTCTAGATCACCCACAGAAGTCCCTCTGGAGCAATCCTGGAGGGAAAAAATCACTTYGAGTACACTCAGAGTGTGGAACTAGACAGGTGATAGGGACCCTTCCACGAGCAGGGTACAGTGACCCAGGACCTGCATCTACCCTTTGCGGTGTGCCAGCCGGGCYGGTGCTGCCACAACAGCACCCAACTCTTCGACACGCCAATAGCTTCAAATACCAGGCCACCCACAGCCAAACTCAGCATAAAATCAGCTCAGTGCACAAAACCCGAGCAGAAGAGTGGCTGTGCAGCTCTCAGGTGAGAAATCGTTCCACCCAAATGGACCATGAACGTAAACACTGACTAACGAGAGCGCCACAGATTGGGCCATTAAAAGCAAGGCAGAGATGAATGGAAATGTCTGAGCAGGAACATAAAACAGACCAATTTCTGCCACTRAGTAGGAGTGGGAGTATAACAGGCCTTGTTATAGAGTTGCTGGCAGTGATGTTATTGTTAAGGCTGAAAAAGACCTTCCGTTCCCGAWCTCTTTTCCCTTGTAAAACAGTAAGATTTGGAGCTTGCACCTTCACTTCAAAGGTAGCTACTGCAACTGCTGAACAAGGGAGGAACATGGCATGGAGGAGAAGGGAAAAAACCTGATGGATTACAGAATTTTGTGCAGAATGCAGCCCCAGATGRAGGTGAGATTTCAGTTCCACTGAAGTTCAGAGTTTGGGTCTTTTGCAGATTTTTCCCACCACAGTAAGACAAGACACAAATAATCAGACAATAATCCAATTACAGCAAAGATCAGAGCCAGGAAAATACACGTTTCATRAGGGAGGACAGGTGAGATGACAGCCAATTCCAGACAAAATGGGAAGGAGGTGAAACTGTGGGAACTGATGTCTGTAACCTCAGGACTGGAACTGGAAGCCTGGTAATTAGAGTAAAGCAGAAGTTCACCTTTAGAAAATSAACACACACAAATACATCTCCGAAGATCCTTGAGTCCTAATTTTTTTCCTTTATACAGAAAAAAAGACCTGAGGAAAAATGGGGACTGKTTTTTTTTTTCCTGTCTGACCTGAGGAAGCTTAGGATTTATTTATTATTTTATCCATCATCAAAAAGTTTTAATTCATTGACTCTGTTTGTGAATTCCTAAAAAGCCAATTCATGGCTTGGTTTAAGATCACTTTTTGGTTCCTAAAAATTCCTAGTGGCTTCCACYGGGCTTCTCACGGCTCAGGCTGAGAGCCATTCTGAGGAAAGAGAGAGAAGAGCTGAGCAGAGGATTTTGAAGTTTGAACATTTGTCYTTGTTACGATCAGAAATGAAACCTGAAATTTTCAATGAAGGAAAATTTGTACAACATAGGAAATAGTTTCAGTGTGAAATTGAAACAATAATTCTAACATGGCCTTTTAGAATTTGACCTTTTTATCTGTTAACAACATTCAAATATAATACAGAATTTGAATATTTGAAATGAAAAGTAATTTCAACATTTGAAATTTCCACTTTTTGCTCTGAAAATGTCAAACCGGGATATTTCAACTTTCTGGGAACTTTKTTCCCCTCCCATTTTCATTTGAAAATGAGAACTTTCAGCTTGGGATGCTGATTTACATGGATCACTGGGACAGCTGGCTGTCAGCAGAAAAGGGGAAGCTGATGGACTGCTCCATGATCGAGCTCAACCATTAATTTCTTATTCCACTACCCAATATCATTTATTTTTGATAGGTTGTGGGTACTTTAAAAATATTTTTGTTATTCTCACGATTATTAGGCTGAAAATTGTCTGCCACCTGTTTATGGGTGAGAAATAAAGGTGATAACCTCTCCAACTGCTTTGACTAAACCCAAATGGGGCCTWGAATCAGAAGTCTCAACCCTGGGGTTACCTTGATGAAAACCGGAGTGAGAGAAATCAATTTATCCCACACTCACAGATGTTTTGCCCAGGTCTGCRCTGGAACTCCGAGGTCCTACATTTGCACCTCAACCCAGCCATTCCTCGTGGACAGCTGCTGGCCAGCCTCTGAAATGGAGCTAATAATTCTACCTACATTTACAGATCATTTTGAGATGTCTGAGTGAAGAGAATTACAGAACAACTAAAAGTTATTATGTATCATGCATGTGTTTGCCCATAAATAATAAATTCCTGAGGCAGACATAAGAAGTTCCCACTGTTGTCTACCTTTATAACAAATTCATAAGCAATAGCATTGTACATGATTACTCAGCTGTTCCTTTTCCAACCATAGGTTTCACTCTAGATCCAGATACACCTCTCTCCCTATCTAGGTTGCACAGATTTTGTTATTTTTAATATTTCAGAATGGAAACACCCATTTGTGAAGCAAAAGTTTAAAAAAAAAACCACTGTCCTGTTTGTTTCTAATTCTTTACAATATTTTTTTCCTAATGCTCCTTATTTAGAGCTCTTCTCCTGTTTGTAGTGCAGGAATTTGCCAAACCTGATCAATACYGTTCCCTGATGGTCTGTCAGGATTATCACAGTCAAGTTGCCAGACTCTGGCTGGAGCTTTGGTGGTGGTGGCTCTGTGGTGCCCAGCCCCGGCTCTGGCCAGCTGAAATGGCTGCTTGGGCTAATTTCCCTGTCTCTCTGCATCCTACCAGGATTTTACACTAGAAATAAATTGTCACAGGCAGAATATTTAAATTCAGGAAACAAAATGTTCCCACTAATTCAATGTAGCCATCTCCTGCCTACTAAAAGTTATGAGTTATGTGTGAAGTAAAAAACCTCTCTGCTGCATGAGATAATGAGAAAACGGGGATTCTTTATTCATTGTACTTGTCCCTCTGCACATAACATTTGTATATCATGCCAGGACTAACCTGTGTCACTGCACTTATAGCCACAGACCAGACTAAATGCCTGCCCTTCACTGTTTTTACGTCATGATTCATATACTCTCCCTGCTCTTTCTGACTGCCTGCAATTACTTGTGACAAATGATTCTTCAGTGTACTGTCTGCTTTACCTTTTCAAAATGTTTCCATGGTTCACAGATAAGTCAGCTAGTGTACACTGTACTGTCTTGTGGGAAGTAAATCCCAGGACACACACAGGAACAGGTTCCACACCATTTTGCTGGCAGAGCTGCAGACATCCACCTCACTCAGCTGCAGCACGAGGAGCCTGGACCAGCCATGCCAGCAGGGCTGGGGCTCCTCTGCTACAGCACTGTGGAGATCCCAAGGGAACAGACTGTTCCTTACAGCTGGGCTCTCCCAAGAATGTGAACACAAGGAGCTTGATGTCATCTAGAACAAAACATCTGGTCCAAAAAAATCATTATTTTGATATCTGCCATGAAAGAACTGCGGTGAAGGTGTTTGGAGTGAAAGAGGCTGTGCCACTCCTGGCTGCTCCTGCACCCACCTCCAGCACATTCCCTGCTCACATGGGGCCCTTGGCCTGCCGACGCTTGTGCCAATCTGGTTGGGAGGCACCTGCAAGGTGGGCACGTCTTTGGGCACACACCAAGGGTTACCTGGGCAGGCAGCAAACGCTGCCCATGACATCTTTTCCGCAGGGAATGTCCCTGTGGGAGCAGTGCTGGTCACACCCCCTTCTGCCTGATTCCACCTGTTGATGACCATGTGCTGAGGAAGGGGACAAGTGGCTGCTCCCAGGCAGTTGTGCCAGCCCCTGGGAGAGGCTACAAGGAAACAGAGGCTTGTGAGATCYCATGCTGTCACCACAATACGTGGCACTGAAAAGAATTACCCTTCTTGTGCCCCATTTACAGAATATCCAGAATACAGGGCTTCCTCTTGCGAAACAGATGCAAAACGCTGCCATCTGTTCCTTGCACCCATGACTGTGCAAGATGAAGAGGTGAAAAAAATGCCTGCATGGGAAAGTGGTCTCCATCCAACCCAAAGGGAGACGCTGGGCTGTACTGTGCAAGGGAAGGGCTGTTGTCATGGTGGGTCTGATTTGTAGCACAGTCATTTTCTGGTCTGAAATATTCACTCACTCCCCGGCACCTTTACCAAATAAATTCACTGAACCCCAGTAAGCACAGAGTTTATGGATGTGGCTGGTCCTGGAAGAGAGCAAGGATCCACTGCCTGGCCTAAGAATTACTTATACAGGGGCAAGAAGAGAGACAAAACATAAAACACTTCGGGGCTGTGCTGATATGGTATCAGGCTTCTGCCTGGGCAGCAGAGCCAAGCACCAGCCAGCAGCTCTGCGCTGTGGTTGCTGCATATGGTCAAAYCTGGGTCATCTTCCTTTCACTGATTTTGTTGGCAAGACAACAATCAGTGTGGGCAGCTCCTCCCATGCTCCAGATGTACCTTGAGTTTGCTGTTTAGATGTACCCAGCAGGGCCACCAAGCTCTACAGCCACATCCCCACAATTGTGCCTCTGGCTGGAGAGGCAAAAAAAAAGAGCTTCTGTAGGAAAAAAGCCCTAGAGAGAATCCACAGCACAAAATGTGGGAAACTAAGGTTGTCCTAAATGTTTTCTGCTCGAGTCACTGGTATCCCTGCTCCTTGTTGTCCACAGTGAATGCCAGCTCAGGCAATTGTTGTGGTCACAGCTGACTGTGCTGCCTCCGACACAAATCCCAACCAGGGACAGAGGCGCTGGCACGGCAATTCCACGCAGGACATGGCACTGCTCAACTTATTTGTTTTTATGGACAGGGATGCTGAACCCAGACACTGAATTGTCAAGTGCCTCTTAGAATGCAGAATGCCACGCTAAAAAAAAAAAAAGAGCAAAGGAAAAGCAATTCAGAGCAAAGAAAAGGATGGAAATATCTATCATTCAACAACACTGACAAAAAACAAACCCTGGCAGCAGGCTCCTGTGCACTGCCTTGTTTATGCCAATGCTGGTCGCAGCTCCTGCTCAGATCAGAAGCACAACAAATTGTCTGTTTGCCTGAATCCGGTGGGCTCTGATAGCTACTGACCATGCTGACAGAGCCTATTGCCTGCATTTGAATGGGAACGATGGATAGGAGAAACAGCCACGCTTGAACACGTACAAGATTGTTTTTATAAATCCGAGACTGTATTTACAAGTTCCAGCTTTTAAGGCCGGGGTATTTTATGTAGTTTGCTGGGTTTTTAATAGCGAAAAAGCAGGAGAGCAATCCATCTGCCTGAACTGGAAGCTTCTTATAAATAAACAGCAATAAAAAGCAACACTTGAAATGCATTTTGCCCACTTATATTTTGTCTGATTCCCCCCCCAGAATCTAAATCAACAAGAGATCAGACCGTAGTTTGTGAGCAAATTTCCTTCAACTGAAGCAAACAAAAATAGACAAAGATACCCATCCTCCTCATACTTTATGCACAGTAATGCAAGTTATTTTCCACTCCATTTAGACTTTTCACCTTCCTTTCATTTACCCTGTTTTTTACAGTTCAATAAATATTTTTCCAAGCTCCACTTGCCAAACAAAAGAGTTTAGCTTCAGTGTTACTCCTCTGACAAATATCCTTATGGTGTTGCACATGTGAGCCATTGATAAACAAATTAAAATTCTGTCCCAGCTCAGAGCTCAGCTGGCCCATTTCATCTTGCGGTATGGGTTTGTAAAGGTCTGGGTGTCTGTCATCCTCCCCTAACCTTGTCTTTGTCAAAGGGATACAAAAGCCTGCACGCTCGGGGCCTTACGATACTGATTAGTGTGAGTGACAAAGTGGAGTAGCAAGTCCACTCAGCCCTTCATAATAAATCTATCAAAGAGTAATAGAATTCCATCAATTCTGCATCATCCCCGAGGGTCGCTGTGCTGGGATGGAAAGTGTGTTCCGCTGGGATTGTACAACTGTTATTATTCAATTACACTCTTTTCTTCCTAGTTAAAGACCATGATATCATTATCACTTAATGAATACATATAATTGGATCTGGACTCTATGTTTGGCTGATGAATACCACTCACTATTCATTCAGTCTCAGCTCATCTTCTGACCATTTATTATAGACTTTTGGCTGAAAACCATGATGACAAAGGGAATTTGAAATTAGCTGAGAATTCATTCAATGCTCAGTTAGACACAAAGGCAAAATACAATTCTGACGCATAAATGAGGCTGAGACCACACAGAGAAGTTTTGCCTAAAAGTTAATAGCTGTTGATTTCTACACAAACACATTCAGGTAAGAGCAAAGATGTTTTTTAAGACCCTCTCATAACTTTGCAAGCAAGCAGAGATTTCCTCCCTCTCCTCCCCAAACTAAAAAAAAAAAAAATAATTGTCTCAAAGGTAAATACTGAATCTTTTAAGTTGGTACTTCATTTCCCAACTTAGGCAAAATATTAGCTTTAAAGATGTCATCCGAGGCCATTATGAGCTTTAACTCAACCCTGCTAAGCCAAACACCATTTTATGATTAAATAACATTTAAATCTGACAAAGCAAAAGTGCTTTCTATACAGTATATTTATTACACCTAATATCGAGACCATCATTAAGTTTCATCAAACAGTGTGCCCCCAAAGGAAACTGGCCCTCCTATTCATATTGTTGGGAGTAAATGTAGCATACCTCCTTTGGATCACTGGTGAACAGGCCACCTCATTAATCCTAGTTAGTAGATGCTGCTGGGCATGTGGAGCAGCCAAATCCAGATGCTACCCACAGAGCCTCTCCAGGCAGTTAGGGAATCACAGAGTACCACCTCAAGCCCTCCATACATCACTTCAAATTAAATTTACATTAAGTGCTACTCCATCAGAGCCGAGAGAAGCTGACATCTTTGGAAAATGCAGA
Source organism: Amblyornis subalaris (assembly GCA_018881555.1). Lineage (NCBI taxonomy): Eukaryota > Metazoa > Chordata > Aves > Passeriformes > Ptilonorhynchidae > Amblyornis > Amblyornis subalaris. The sequence goes on from JACAXG010000097.1 coordinate 1,107,290, forward strand.
TGATAATCCATTAAATCCTATTATATACATGTCTTCTAATTTTACTTAAGCTCATGCATACCAAAGTGTGAGTTTGTGTTAAAAATTAAAGACCCTTTTACTAGAACAAAAGACTTTATGAACTGTTGACTTTGGGAGGGTTTATTACAGGATCAGGCTATTCTGTCAAGACAAGTAGACTTTTTTCCCCTGTAAAATTTCTGGTTAATCATTTGTTCCTGGGATCTTTTTTCAAACGCACAATGTGTCTTTGCTATTTCCATCTCCAACTCTTTGTTCTCTCAGATGGAAGTGCAGCCTCTTTAACTTAATCAAATGTTATGAATGAAACAGTGGGACACATATTGTCTCCTTTTGCAATTAAGAAAATATTTGCTGGCAGCTTCCAAACTGGCAACAGTAAGAAGATGCTATAAAATCATCACAGTGAAAAAGCTAAGGATTTAATTGCCCTATTACCACATATGTCAATCCCTTTATATTTTCATAGTCCTTAGTCACAGTTACTCTTACTTTGATGAATCTCTTCTAATTTCAAAGCAATGATCTTACTATTTTTAAATCAAGGTACTTAATTTTTTACATTTAACTACTGTATTTTATGTTTATGTTTCTGTCTGATTTACTTTTGTGCAAAAATTGAAATGCACAGATTTCAGAAAAAGGTAATAATTATTTCAGATATTAGGCAAAGGCATTATAGGAAAACATATCAAGAAATAAAAGACACTCATATGCATATACACRCACAATTAATTAAGAAGTTATTTATTAGAAATACAGAACTAGCCTAGATTTACAATCTGGGTTGTTGCTTTTTGATCAGTCCAGTGTGGACAACACCCATGTGAGCTGGTGGTGCCTTGTGGAGGACTCCAGGTGCTGTGGCACATCTGTACTGACAGGGCAGCTCTCCACAGCCACAGTCTAATTTTGCAGTATTTTTTTAATATTACAAATTCAGGCTCTGAACAAGACTCAGGGAGGATGGATAACAAAGTGAACACACACAATTTGGAGGTGGCTCTCAAAGAGGAGAGGCATCAGCTGCTCTCACCAACCTGTACTCGCCAGTCTGTCTGAAGAGTGGGCCAGCAGCTCTACTGAGGCTCCCTTACCAAGCAGGACACATGACAAATAAAGAAGTGATGTCACCAATAATTAAAACTGGAGAGTTTAGTYTAATCTTCTTGCACAGGGATTTATGCTTGTTACTCCCATTAAAACTAGTAGGATCTGCTTCCATAAATTGCCATTCAGCAGGTTTAGGACAATACCCAAATTATTGCTCTATAATATACTTACAYCCTATGATTTCAGAAGATTCCTTCACCTCTGAACACCCCTAGCTCCAATTTTAATAAATCATCCCATCAGGAAAATATCAAACAACATCTATCTTTTCAATTTTCTTATTTCATTTTTAAGCAAGGGAGATAACTTGCTATTTTTTTGCATCTGATAGGTCAAATTTTGTTTTCAGAATCACCAGTAACTGGYAACTGAACCAGATTATTCAAAAAACAAAATCGACTTTAACAATTAGATTTTACTTMAGAGTTAATAGCAGTCTCTGAAAGTTGATGTTGAATCACATAAACCCAACAACATGCTGAATTTCRTATTAAAAGCTAAGGACAATAGTGCAGAATCATCCCCTTCTTTGCATATTTTGGACTGCCTTTTCCAGGGACTAGAAAAGAATCAGCCAGGCATGAGCAGAGTAGTAAACACAGTCCCAGGCTCTGCTGAGGAACTCACAGCCCAACTCTGTTTCTGATCTCCACCAAAACAGAACAGAGACACTTCCAGAGATTTCCAGAATSTGGTATCCGAAATATCTCAGAAAAAGCATCAGGCCTATCACAAATAAAGGCATATATATATTATAAAACAAAAGAACAAATTTGCAACACTATCCATGAGCAATAGTCTACTGAAGGAGTGCCAAGTACAACCAAAACTTACCTCATGCTGGTGTCACTCGTGAACCTAAAAGAGGGGCTTCAAAACCAAAATGATGGTTAAAAGGATCCTTGGGAAGAGGCAGTGTTGCCACYCCTGACAAACATCTCTGGTATAGCCCTGGTGACAGGTATGAATCTTGCCATTACATGCTGTTTCCAAAACCTAAAAGAATTTTCAACCCAATCCTTCCGGGAAATATAGCTGTAACCTGAGGGGTCAGTTGAACAACTCAGGGCTGGGTTGCCACAGTTTTCCACCTGGCCTGCAGGAGCTCTGCAGCTGTATTCCTTGTTCACAGCAGACACAATAAAATATTGCATCATTTGGGCGAATTTTGGACCGAATAAGTCACTTTACTTTCCATTTGCCACACAGCATGGATCTGCCTCGTGGCTGCACAGGGCTGAGTCCCTGATGTCCAGGAAGTGTCCCTAAATCCTGAATCCCGGTGCTGAGCCCTCAGGGCAGCTCGTGACGGCCAAAGTGGCCATCATGCTCTGTGGGGCAGGGAACACCTTTCTGCTCTGTGCCTGTTTAGCAYCCAGCAAAACAGCTCAAGGCAGAGGCTCTTCCTCATGTGCTTCKGGTTTGCCACCAGTTTACACAACTGCCAACTCCTTCTCTCTCTGTGACCTCCAGAGGAGGAGCTGAATGTTGTTATTCACGTGCAGCACCACTTGGAGATGAAGCCTCTCTGAGGTCCCAGTGCMCCAGCCATGGTCTGTACACACAAGCAGCCAGAGGCAGCCCTTGCCCTCAATAACTTACAGTCCAAATAAACAGGACAGGCAGGAGGTCAGAGAGGAAACCGAGGCACAAAGAAGTGACGTGATTCGCCTGCAGTCACCCAGCAGATGATTGGCAGAGTCRGGATTAGACTAATAGATCATGGAATCAATCCACGGACTAAACATACTGCTTCCCATTATTTCTTGGGAGGCAAACCAGGAAGAATGATCTCACTCGGCTGAAAGCCGTAATAAAAATAACAGCAGTACCGAGGGCAAGTTCAGAGCTTTCTACATGATGTGCTGCGGATCAGCTGGTGGAGAGGTTGCTCTCTCCACCACCATATTTTGAATTGTCTTCACGGCAGGAATGATGGAAGACGGAGGAATGGCYGACAGTACTGAATAAAACTCCATGTAAATTCCCCTTATGAACATCTGATAAGTATTTATATGGGCATAAAGGGTTATTTATTTCCTGGTCCCCATGAATGATTTACATGCTACTCTCCATTTTTATAACGCACTCACTCGGGCTTGAGCAGGAATGTACTCTGACTGGCTCTTTTTCCGAAGAAATGACTTGACACAGAGCTGGAGCCAGGATGCTGGGTGGGGGTGGGAACATTTCCAGTTTTTTTCTGTCTTTCACAGTAGCCATTTTCCTCCCTCCTTTCCACTTTTGACTTTTTTTTTGCCCTCCTGTCAATGAGTTTCATCTTTCCCCAGGTCTCTGTAGTCTCCAAACTCCTTTGCTCATTCTGTAGCTAGAATAACCCTTTTTTATGTGACATCTTTTAAGGGTGAGACTCAGGAAAGGGACTGCAGAAGTTTAAGCTATAATCACTCAGTGAATGTGACTGCAGTRCCTGGGAGGTTCCTCTGGTTCTTTAGCTCAAACTCAAGCTGTGCCAGGATCACCTCCAAGGGTTTTCCTACCCGAGGGCTTGGATTGGATTTTTGAGAACTCTGCAATTCCACACCAAGCTGAGCCTCAGAATTTGAAAATCTAGATCCAGTTTTGTGGTTTAAAAAGGGCAAAATCAAAGTTTGGATCAATTCCTGATATAGAGTTTACAGTTCAGCCAAATCTTAATATTTTTCCCCAAATTAATTTTCTTCTTCCTGCCAAATGTGCATCTTAATAGTATAAAAAGTATTTCAATGGATGTAGTGAGAAATACTACAGATAGATTTTATATGGGACTTATTAGGCACTTGGCCTTCAAATTCCAGGCAGATGAGTGGGAGTTCATCTTGAGGAAGCACATTTTTCTCCTGGATGCAGTCAAATGAAGTACTGAATACCTCACTTCCATTAACACCAAATATAATGGATGCAATCCCACTCAACTGTATTTGAGAGCTGGAATGAACACAGCAAATATGTTTACAAAGTGTTAGACAAAACTTTATCACCTAAATTCCAAAGAAAATCTTTTTAGAGAGTTCGGATTTATAAACCTGTGGCTCTGCAATATATTCCCTGACCCTTCATGTTCAGCTCCGAATATCTCAAGAAAATATGGCTACATTGTCTTCATTAGGAATACTATTGGAGTCATCCAGAACAGAGTTTAATAATGTTTTCGATTTCTGTACCTGTGTTGCAGTACTAAGTTATTTTCATAAGCAAGAGAGTCACACTTGTAAAATGCAATCAATGATTAAAAACAAGTAAGGAAATTAAAATACAGAGCTCCATATCAGATAGGAATTTGATAGGAACTGTGTACCCTACCTTGTGTCAGCTTTCCTTGGTCTGCAGTTCAGAGAGAGGAAGATCTTGGGGTGAGCTCTGAAGCAAAACCAGCACAAATCTGAAGTTGTGCTCAACCTGAGACAAGGAAAACAGAATTAAGGTTTTGTTACYTGGATCCCTCATTGTGCAAACGTTAATCCGACTTTCTGTGAAGTCAGAGTAGCCCCAAAGGCTACTCCTGCTCATAGCAGCCTCTTCCATGCTTTTTAAAACTATTGCACAGCCCTGACTCTCCACCAAACCGACTGCAACAGTTTCCTCACAGGTTAAAGCCCTGGGAGTGGGGGTTTGAATTGGTGGACAGCAGGTGTTAGTCTGTATTAATTCTGTTTGCAGTTTTGTGTCTCTTCTGAGGAGGGGAATCTCYGCTCACACCCCTCACTCTGTGACCCCACAGTCTCTCCCGCATATTGGAATCTCAGAGCATCTCCCAACTCAGGACAGTGGGCTCCCTGAGGGCACCTCTGCCAGTCACTGCACTAACCTGCACGTCCAGCCAGGCTCCATGAGAAGACATCAAACTATTTGAGAGAGTCCAGAGGAGGGCAACAAAGATGGCGCGGAGCCGTGAGGGGAAGCCATGTGAGGAGCGTCTGAGGGCGCTCGGTCTGTTGAGCTGGAGCAGGGAGGACTGAGGGGAGACTCATGGCGGTTACAACTTCTCGTGAGAGGAAGAGCAGGGGCAGGCACTGACCAGGGACAGGACCCAAAGGAATKGCTTGAAGCTGTGCCAGAGAAGGTTTAGGTTGGCTGTTAGAAAAAATTTCTTCCCCCAGAGGGTGTCGGACACTGGAACAGGCACCCCAGGGAATGGTCCCGGCCCCAAGGCTGCCAGAGCTCCAGGAGCATTTGGACGACGCTATCAGGGAGGGGGTGGGATTGTTGGGATGTCCTGTGCAGGGCCAGGAGTTGTACTTGATAATCCTTGAGAGTTCCTTCCCACTCAGCAGATTCTGTGATTCTTTGATTCAGCACTGCCCAACTCAGGGTGGCCAAACCCACCTGGAACAGCCATGTCCAGCTGGCCCCTCACGGACYCTCAGGCAGCCGACATGGCGCTGCCTCTCCTCAGCTCTCTTCAGCCTTCCTCCTCCCCTTAGGGCAGCCAGGCTGTGTGGGAGTCCTGTTCTCATATGGGATTGCTCAGAACAGGCTGATATCAGCCTAAGATTGTGAAAGAAGGGTTTTCCCACCTCTCCCTTTTCCTGCCTCTCCACTGTCCTGCCTCTCTATTTTCCCGCCTTTCTTCTTTCGCRACTCTCTGTTTTCCCGCCTCTCTTCTTTCCCGCCTCTCGGCCGCCTCACAGCGTGTGAGGGACCTGAGGCCAGGGAGGGCGAAGGGCTTATCCAGCACCCAATCGGTCACTGGCTTCTCTGCCATCCCTGCCCTGGGACCAGTCTGACAATGTCCCGAGACAGAAAAAATATGGGAAACATTCCTTCCTGCCCAGCTTGTTCCTGCAGGCAGGCAGACATGGTGTCCTGCCTCCTCTGTGCCCTCACCATCTCCTCAAGGTTTTATCCCGATAAATTCAGTGGATTCTCCACAGAGAGCCCAGTTACAGCAGCRGCAGCAACACTCTGAGCTGTCCGGATCAGCTGCTCTGGCCCTGGGGTTGTTGGCAGCCGCAACAAAGGGGCCAAACCCGCAAGCTGTCCCGTGCTCTGCTTTTCCTGATAGAGCGAGGCCATGCAGGTCCATGGATTAGAACCACAGAACCACAGAATATCCTGAGTTGAGGATYACTGAGTCCAGTTCCTGGCCCTGCAAAGACAYCCCAGCAATCCCACCCTATGCCTGAGAGTGTTCTCCAAAGGCTCCTGGAGCTCTGGCAGCCTTGGGGCCGTGACCATTCCCTGGGGAGCCTGTTYCAGAGTCTTGGGCAGAAACAGAACCGTTTGTGTCYCTGTGAAAAGCCATCAGYGATAATTTTGGTCACATTAGCAYGGGAATTTTCAAATTAAAAAAAATTAAGAGGCTGGAAGCGGAAGAAATTGCAAATAGTCCCCCCTGTTGGTACAAGGAGTCTGTTTTGCTGCTGCTGCTATGAGATTTTATTGTGAGCTTAATGTCAACAGCTTCAATTACCATAACAAAAGTAAGGCCAAATTTCATGCTGGCAAAGTGAGTGACCTTTTCTGAAATCTTTCTCATCGGTACAACGTCTCCACCTTCCCAGGRCTTCCCCAGTGTGTGTTTGGTCGGTCATCTTCCCTCGGTGACCTGCTTTGACTAGCATTTCCTCACAAAACAAAGAAGAAATTATCATAAACAAAGATTACATTTATTTTAATGCTCAGCTTTTCATCAACATTTAACCTTTATGGGGAACCAAATTATTTTTCTCCATGACTAAGAAAAATCTAGTGATATGTAATTAAAATAACAAAGACAAGTCCCGTTCTATACAAGTGTAATTATGTTCATGTTGTAGCACTGTAATTGAAACACAGAAGATGTTTCAGTCTGTATTAAAAGAGAATTTCTTTCAGTGGGTTTCCTGAAGCTCATTAGATATTCCCTGGCCTATTCTCCTAAGTAATTAGATTTTAACAGGATTTTCAACAGATCAGAGCAATCTCTGTGGGTGCCAATAGGAGACTCTCCCTCTGGCCTTACCAGCAGGGCAGCATGGATAACATCCAGGCTGGGAGTTAATAGGACAATTACTGGCCTCTTTTAAATGAGTTACATTAATGCACTTAAGCTAAATGGCTCTGCATATGATTAAATATTAACATCTGCAAAATATGAAATCATGATATGCAATCAAGTTTTGTTGTTTTAATTTCCCAAATGCCGGATTTCAGTGGTGTATGTAAATGTGCATTGGATAGTGTATGTTAAACTTTCAAAACACAGATCAACACTATTTGTGAATGGTTCTTCTGGAGCTACTATGTTAAACATCTTAAAATAGCACAAGGCAAGAGGAAATTATCGAAAATKATATAAAAACTAGAAAAGGAAAAAAAAACCCCAACCTTCATATTGGATGCCTTGAAATGAGCCAGGGCACGATTTCCATTGCAAACAACAAAATTCAAAATTTTAAATTCAGTGCCTCAATATCTAATGGTTCCCCAGGAGGAATAGGAAGAAGACATAGTGACAAAGGCTGAGGAGAAGGCTGAGGTACTTAATGCCTTCTCTGCCTCAGTTGTTCGTGACAAGACCTGAAGTTTTCCAGGCACCCAGCCCTTGAGTTGAAAGACAGGGATGGGGAGTCAAATGAAACCCCCATAATCCAGGGCACACCTTCCACTGGACGAGTGACTTCAAGTCCCATCCAACCTGGCCTTGGATGCTTCCAGGGATCCAGGGGCAGCCACAGCTTCTCTGAGCTACCTATGCCAGGGCCTCACCACCCTCACAGGGAAAGATTCCTTCCCAATATCCCATCTATCCCTGCCCTCTGGCGGTGGGAAGCCATTCCCCCTTGTCCTGTCACTCCATCTCTTGTCCAAAGTCCCTCTCCAGCTCTTCTGGCGCCCCTTTAGGCACTGGAAGGGGCTCTGAGGTCTCCCTGTAGCCTTCCCTTCTCCAGGTGAACATCCCCAGCTCTCCCAACCTGGCTCCAGAGCAGAGGGGCTCCAGCCCTGGGAGCATCTCCATGGCCTCCTCTGGACTAGCTCCAGCAGGTCCTCATCTCTCTTATGTTGGAGACCCCAGAGCTGGACTCAGTTCTCCAGGTGGGGTCTTCCCAGAGCAGAGAGAGAGGAAGAATCACCTCCCTTGAGCTGCTGGTCACACTTCCTTTGATGCAGCCCAGGCCAGGGTTGGATTCCTGTCCTACAGTGCATTTATTTGTTGTTCTGCATCTCCCATCCACTCACCAGACCGTGTGCCCAGTCCGTGCTAACCCTCTACTTGCACATCTGCTGCCTGAGTAAGTCCTTTCTGTAAGTTGACTCTCTCATCCCAACCCTCTGCAACACTCTCACAAAATCATCTGACCGGAGATGTAAACAGAGCTTTGATGTGGGCTGCAAACACACTCACTATGTGACAAGAAGCTGGACTGTGTACTGATGGTTCTACATTATTTCGCAAAATTCTTGTGTGTAGAAGGATTTCTTTTTGTTGCCGAGAGTTTCTCCTGTCAAAACTTCTAAATATTCCTTAGATTTCAAGATTACCAGGACTGCACAGCACAGAGGCACTTCACTGTTCCATCTTGGGCTCCGAAAGTTAATAATACCAGCAATACGGAGCACATTCTTCCCAAAGTACTCTACAAATATGAAATAATTACTCACTGGGAGCCTGCTGTATGGCAGAGAAATATTACTACTGTCTTTCAGCTGGGAAACTAGAGCAGAGGTTAAGACCCAAATCTTTCAGTATCCAAATCCCCATGACATCAAAAGTAAGGATCTGTGAAGTCCAAATGTAAGGTTCTGAAGTCCGGTGCCCCCAAAATTGATAGAGAACTGGGATAAACATTAGTTCCTGGGGCTTAGCTGTGATTTYGGTCCAGCAAAAACTGTCTTGTGCTCAACCAAGCCCATGAAGTCTAAAAGGAGAGTCCAGTAGCAAACTCTCTTGCTTCCTTTCTTAACTCAAATTTACTCTTTGTCATAACTACCAAGCACTGTGTGATGGAACTTAATTTGGGGTAGTGCAGTGATGCCTTTAGATAATAGAAACRTCTCCTGCTGGGTGGGGAGGGCTGACAGCAGCATTTCATCAGTTGCCTCAATTTGAAGAAATGTGTAACTACTTCTCTTTAGGAAAAAAAAAATCATTTCCTCTTTCTTTGCCCAAATTCCCCAGACTTTCTGATCAGTTCCAGCCATGCCATGGTCACAGTCCTTGCTTCCAAGACAGGGAACTCACCCCAGCTGCCTCGGGTGACAGYGCTGAGCTGTCACCATCTGCTCTCTGGAAACACTGCCACGAGAGCTGGCCATGCCATAGCAGCCTCCTCACAAATCTGATGGAGAGACACAAATGTTCACGTGGTGCAGCAGCTAATGGTGGCAGCCCTTGGAACCAAGATGGAAAATATTAGTGTAACAGCACGACRGGAATGGAAAACAAAAGAGAACAGGCAGGACAAAACAGAGACACGAGATTGGGCTATGCACCTCAGAAAACRTGGAGATATTTTAGCCAATGATGCTATTATTAGCCACGTGCAGGCTTGTGATCATCCAGGGGTTAACCCAGGCAGGCTCCCATGGTTATTATGAATTCCATGAAAAGTGCCTACGGTTCAGCCTGACACTCCCCATTGTATAAATCTGCCTTCAGTTGCCCGTATCTTGGCCAGCCTTTACCCATTCGAGATGAAACGTCCCATGACCGTCTGCCTCGAGCTGGATTCTCTTGCCACATTTCCAAAGGAAAAAAAAAAAAAGAGAGAGTATTCACATCTTCCTTAAAACAAGGACAAGGCAAAATATTTTCTTTTGCCCACATTAAAAAGAATCTCACAGCAATCCCATTGAAGAGATCTCGTTTCAATATGGTTTGTGATTAAAATTTGGCTGGGAGGCTTCTGTTGCTTTTGGGGATGAACTCTTGACTCTGTCTGGATTTGGTGAAGTTTATAAAAAACTAGAGGTTTTAGGGTTTGTCCATTACATCCTCTGAAGACTCTGTCTTCTGCACACAGCACATTGCTTCTCCTCATGGCTCCCATCAACCAGGCAACCATGATCCCATTGGAGCAAGCAAGGGAAGAGCAGCCCAAACTTYGGCACTGGAGCAGGACTTCCCAGGTTCCCAGCTGTTCCTCACAGCATCCCAGCAGCACAGACCATGGAAACATAATCCTGCTGCAGAGGAGACCTGACTGTCAGGAGGCAAAAGTAGGAACCTGGACAAGGGAGGCAGATGTTGGGGACCAGGACTGGAAAAGAAAGGGACTTTCAAGTGGGAGGAAAAGCAGAACTGCAGCTAGAGAAGGCAGAGAGGAGCTTGGACACTCAGGAATTATCAGAGCGAGCACGAATGYTCACATGGGCTTCAGAGGCAACCACACACTGTTTGCCTCAGCAGGCACTGCACAAAGGRGTTGTTTCCTCTAAGTTTGTACTTTTTTGTTGCAGCAGCTGGAATCATGCAGTTGGAGACTGACTCGCTATTCAGGCACACGACAGAGACAAATTGAAATGACCAGAATAGCCCTAAATCAGGCTTTTTCTAACTTTGGCCTACTTGGATTGGCACTTCCCTCAAGTAATTTTTGAGTGCATTCATCTACCCTGTAAAGCGAGCTCAGTGCTTGTCCAGGCTCTGATCACCACGGGGCCTCGCTCAGCAGACCCACATTCAGTAGGAATGGTGGGAGGGATGGGGTTTAGGCAGGAGAAAATACCAACAATGTTTATGAGGACACTGAAGGTGAAAGGCTCTGCTAAAATGTGAACAGACTGTAAGAGCTCTGGGGTGAGGGGGTCACACAACAGCTCCCCATTTGCACCTTGGATCAGTACGTCAGATTCAGCTGCACCCCACCCCATCTCTTCAGCTTGTCTCTCATATTCCAGCTAGAAATATCTGACTCAGAGTTTTCCAGCATGGAGCAAAACTTGCCATGGGATGCAGTTCCTGAAGGGTCAAACCTCAAACCTGGGAGGACATTTGCTGTGTCACACGTGCAGGTACATTTGTGTCACCCACCGTAGGGCTCAGATGTGCCACATCCAGACATGGCAGATGAAGAAAGAGGGTTCTTGCACCCTGGGGGGACCTCTTTGCCCCCCAAAGCCAGCTGTCAGGGGGGAACACATCTGGGTGCACATCACASTTTCCCAATAAATATTTCCATGTTTCCCAATAAATATTTCCATGTTTCCCTTTGTGGTCTGGCCCAGCGTGGCTTTTACAGTACTATCAGGGTGCTTTTATGAGATTCACCCCTTGCAATGGAAAGGTTTTTATTAGAAACACGCCTTCCTCTCTGTCATTTATGATAAATAATGTTTATTGATGTTCACTTCCTTCAGTGAAATAAAGTGTCAAACAGCACGTTGGTATTTGCCAATTTTCTTTTCACATTTCATGTTATGTGCTTTTTATGTTACATGCCTGATTAAAAATTTAAACATTGTCACCGTCAGTGCTAAAATACGTTGCCAGAGCATCTCTAATTATGCTTCCTTGTCTGCTCTGAGCGGGGACTGACATTTCTGGGTCAAGATCTCGTTGTTGATATGCAGCACGGGAAGTATCCGATAGCCACTTGCTGAAAAATAGCTCCTTCCCTCACACAATTATGGTGCACAATGCAGAGCAGCTACCCGGGGCAGACTGCTCCTGCCATGCCAATTCCTGGCTCGGCAGGTCTTATCCACTGTCTGCACATCATTTGGGATGGCAGTTGATTAACCYCAAGTAAAAAGTGCTAGAGAAGGAACTCCTCTCATGGAGCTGTGCTGGCTGGGAAGGTGGGCAGGGGTCCCATCCTGCTCCTGGCACTGCCCTTGCTGAAGCCTTTCAGGAAGGTGATAATGATCTGAGCAGAATCCCAAACTTTGTCCATCATCCTGAACACGTTGGCTACGTGCTCAAGCTTCCAGCAGCAGGAGATGCCAGGAGCATCTTGTTTAGTTAGGCCTTGGGAAGCATTGTCCCCTTCTGTTTGTGCTCATTCCTTCAGCAGATCTTTATTTTTCCAAGACAAAGTAAAAATATAAAGCCATGCTCAAGTTTTTCTCACTCTGTGCACACACCCAAACCCACAGACGCACTGCTATTAGGTTAGGAATCATTTTGGAATGAGCTTTTCAGCAAGAATCTTTTAACCATGCTTACAGGTGTTTTTATTTTTAGCAGTTTGGGTTTTAAGCACATTTTCTGGCACAGGCAGGAACCCAGGATGATCTGCAAAAACCCATCTGGGTGTGGAGCAGGGCATCTGACAACACAAGTGACCTCCAGGAGGAGCYTGTGCACATATAAAAAAGCCACCAKTGATATGCACTGCTGGAAATATGGCTATTAAAGAAAACCCCTACAACATTTGCTACATTTCTTCACAATGATAACACACATAATATAGTTAAAACCAGCTGGATTCTCCAAAAGAGTCAATGTTCAGAAAGTTCAGCTGTTCTCCTTGGGAGCCGATGGTTGATGAACAGTTATGAAATGCAGCCATAATTTATTGTGAATGTTCAAATTAGTTAAAAGGTGATGTTATATATGGCTCAATGTTTCATCAGGAGTGTCCTTATTTGACCCATTAWATGCACATTGAATGAAGACTGATATGTTCCAAGATATTGTAAAAATCTTTCCCTGTTGTTGCCACAATTTTCTCGCATTGTTATTTGGTCTCAGAAATTATTGACATTTTCTCTTTGGAAAGAGGAAAAAAATAAGAAAAATTTGAAATGAGCCTCCAAATTTAAAAGCAGCCATCGAAATTCCAGAGGTTTAACTCCCCATCATTTTCTAAAAACATTCGAATTATTTAYCACTTTACATATAACACCCTTAATTTGTGACCACCAGCTGTGTGGCCCKGACTGGCACAGAGGCATTAAAGGCAAAATTGTGTCTGCCTAAAGGGAATTTGCAGAGTTTCAGGATTTAACTCTGATGAACCTGGCTTTAAGCGCAAAAAAAACCCCCCAATATCAGCAAAATAGAGTCAAATTTGTGGCCTTAAGAATCACAAACAGAGAAATTCAAATATACAAAGGATTTCAGCAACAGGAGCATAACACACGTTACTGGAAATCTCATGGCTGGAAACGTGGGCTGGGCACTGCCTGCCTCTGCAGCATCAGGCTCAAGGCACTTCTGGGAATCACGTCCAAGACCCTGAGATCCAGCTCTGAACTCAGAAACCTGTTACCACTAATGAGGATGGGAGTCATTTTGCAAGAGCTGTAATAAACATTTGTTCAAACAACAAGAAAAGTGAGATTAGAAAACATGCAATATGTCACGGCATTAACGGCAAACCTATTTGTGCCATCTATTTTGGAAAAATTATTGAAGAACAGTTCATCCATGTGAAAATATTAGCACTGTAATTCTGTCAAGGTCAGTGAGACCTAGAGGTTTGCTGAGAAATCACCTTCATTTCACCAGGTAAATAAAGAACTCGTTTTTCAAAGGAGCCTATTGAAGAAGGCACTCCATAGCAACAGTTAAATTATGAATACAGCACATATGTTCCATATCATATCATTTACAGCACACTTTAGCATAGACATAATGCTTAGTAACAAACTACAATACCATTCACAAAATGCATTTAAATAGCATAATTTAGTTCATTAAATTCAGTCATTTACAGTAAATCAAAATTATCACAGGAATTGAAGAGAGTACACAGTTGTTTGTTTGAATAGTTAAGCTAGGGAAGTCAATTCCTTTTTGAAGGTCAAGGACACAGTTGTTTCCATTTTCTGTTGTAAAAAAGATACAGCCTGTGTCATAAGATAATTTAGTATCATCTGAATGTGATCAAGTCCTTTCCCCCTGCTTGTTCTGTGTTATATAACTGGCATGCCTAAAATATATCTAATTCAAGAAAACGCTTTATGTATATTGTTATCAAATTAGACTTCTTTTTCTTTTACGGACTGAATGGATGTGATTCTGGGCTTTTAAAAGGATTTAGTCTTGCAAATCTGCAGCCTATTACTTGGAAGCAAAGATGTATGTTTTCCCCTAGTCCAGCCATCAATTGCTTGGCCTGTGGAAATATTATTATAAAAGAAAAGTGGATTTTTTGGAGCCTTTCTAAGCAATACATTCTGGCTTTTGCCCTCGGAGGTGCAGCATGTGTGTGGTGCTGGCAGGGCAGTGGGTGCAGAAATGACTTTGCAGCACAGAYCAACTGCACAGGGAGCTCAGGATGAATCACCAAATCCCTCCGGGAATTCCTGAGGTTTAAACCCTCCTACAATTTCTTGGGCATCAAAGGGAGGAAGGTGAACTGAATCACTCCCCACATTTAAAAAACCAGCTCTGTTTTTCATTCGGAATTTGCCGAGCATCTTCTTGCACCTCCCTGTTGTCTTGCCTGACTGATACATATTGAAAAGACCATGACAAAAGTTCTCCTGTCCTTGCAGAAACTTCTGGATTGTCATCAAGCCTTCCTAAACTGCTTTTCTCTCCCTTTAAATAATCCCTGCCATCAGAAGCACTTCCAGGAAGCAAGAGCCTATGCTAGGTCTTCTCTCCCTCGCAAAATTTTGGATGCAATGGAGGTGCCTCTGTTGCATCCATGAGACTGAAATGCCAACTCTTCTCTGACCACCTGGAGGGGAAAACGAATGAGTTATGATTTCCCACCAAAGGACTATCCAAGCACCTTTAAGTGCTAATTAATTAAGTCTCGTGTCACCCTGGTGAAAGAGGGGAGGGTTCGGGTTGGGTGTTTTATTCATGATTGCACAGTCTGTGTATAACTATATGAGTTCAGCCCTAATTGAGCTTTTTTGGGTCCTGATGGCTGCCTGGCTGGAGCAGCCTGCAGAGGATGGTCTCCACTTCCAATCCCAAATGTCCTGTCAGAGCTGCCCTCTTCTGAACAGGGCTCCACAGGAGGGCTGGGAATTGGGCGATAGCAGCCGTCCTGGAGGCAGCAACATCTTAAAACTGTCCCAAAGTGTCTGCTTGGAGCTCTCCCTATTCCCACTCGCGTGGAGTGAGTGGGATGCTSTCGGAGCAGTCCCTGTTCATGTGGAGGACACGAGCAGCAGCAGCCACCGCTTGGCAGCCGAGGGCTGACCCGGCCTCGATGGAGCTCTGGGAAACACCCTGGGCAGAGCCTGGGAATAGCGGGGCAAGCAGCCAGCTCCGGACAGGGAGGGACAATTAGGGCCCAAACGAGAACGAATTATGGTGCAAATTGCTTGTTGACATTGGTGCAAAACAAAGAGAGAGAAGGAGAAAATGTTCTTGAAACAAATAACCTTCTCCATCTTGCCGGGCACAGGGGGGAAAGCCGTGAGCGGGCACAAAGGACACAGATGGCAGCGCAAATCCTTTGTATCCCACACTGCCAGCACAGCTGTCCCGGGACTGCGAGGGTACGGACCTCTTACGGATCACCCTGGGCACCGAGTGAGCACCAAGGGGCTCTCTAGAGTCAAAGTGCCGAAGTTTTCAAAGGGCAGAGCTGTGAGCCAAGGGGCAGCGCTGCAAAAATGTGTCTGGACACAGCTGGAGCCTCCTCTCCTTGCCAGAGTCCCGGGGCACTGCAAGGATCAGCCTTGCAGGGAACCCAGGGAGCAGAGTGCTAGGGGCCAGAGCTCCAGTGAGGAGGGATGGACAGTGGAGTCACTGAGGATCCTTCCCAGTTTTTTAGCTTTTCAGCCAACATCTGTCAGCAGTTTCTCACAGGCTGGGAAACTAAGCTTCAGACCCCTGCAAAGGAGAATGCTCCATCCCTAGAAGTGTCCAATGCCAGGTTGGATGAGGCAACTTCCTGTCCACCTCCTTCAGGAAAAYATGGGTTGTAACTGTTTAGGAAAAACAAAAGTGTTAACCTAGGATTAATTTTGGCCCTAATTTTACTGCAAGAAAAGTTGGGTTAATTATAACCCCTCTTTCCTGCTCTGGAGTATTTCCCAYACAGAACTTTTTTGAAATAGATTTAAATCATTTCACAGAAAAGGCAGGATCTTTACTCATTTTATAGAAGTGGAAACTGAGGCACAAGGAGAAAACAGTTCCTGGTGAGCTGCTGCCCAGGGAAACTCCAGCTYGCAGGCTTCAGCTAACTGGCCTGGAAATTGCACAAAATCATTAACTCATCCTTGAAAATTTCTCATGATAGATTGTAACTATTCAGTCTGTCATCTCCAGAGCCTGCCTCTCGCAGGAATTATAACTATGTACCTGAGGGCTGCCACTGTGGAATAGCAGAGGGATACATCACATCTGCTGCCKGGCAATCTTTAATGTGCCTGTGTTTGAGTGCTGCCAGGTGTTATTGGTACTGGTACTTCCACTGTTCTTACTTTAACACTACAGTGTTAATTTGACACCAAAACTGCATTTCAGGCTTCACAGTGGGACTGGAAAACAGAGAGCTCGGGAGGA
The DNA here is from genome assembly GCA_018881555.1 of Amblyornis subalaris. Classification (NCBI taxonomy): domain Eukaryota; kingdom Metazoa; phylum Chordata; class Aves; order Passeriformes; family Ptilonorhynchidae; genus Amblyornis; species Amblyornis subalaris. The sequence continues at coordinate 1,123,770 of JACAXG010000097.1, forward strand.
AAATTCCRGCCTCAGTTTGAGGTAATTATAAACCTTTTCTCTCCCATTCAGACACTGTATTGAGGCTGCTGCATTGGACCAAGAATTTTATCTTTCATTTCCACTTTTCTTCTCTGGATGGGCTTCAGCCAGGCTTTGAGAGGAGGGGGGGTCAGAGCCGAGCACTGACAAAGAGCCTTATTCACAAACCACCGGCAGCCCCGCTTGCAACTCCTCCCAGCACCCCGGAAGCAACTACGCCGTGGCAGGAGAAACTTGGACATCAGACAAACTCCAGATTTCCCCTGCAGCGATCATTTCCTGATAACTCCATGTCTGCACTTCCAGGCACTGCACTGCCTCTGACATGGACTTGCAGACTCTTCTTGTCGAGCTAGGAGACCTCAGGCAGAAGCTATGAGGAGCCATCTGCCAGCACCGTGCTGGCTAAGGTGGTATTATTTATTAAAAATTCTCTGCTTCCTTCCAAAAAACTGTCTCAGGTGAAGTTAAAGGACTCTGAGCCAACCTCGCCAGTATTTCTTGGTCTGTATCAGCTGGGATGCTGAGCTCTCCTTCGGAGCTGTGGATTGCCTGTGCCTGGCACACTGGAACGTTAAATTCCAGGGGCTGGGGAGAGCTTGGGAGCAAGGAACAGCTGGTGGGTGCCCTTGGCCCTATAGCTGTTCCCCTACAGCCTCCTATAGACCCCCTCTCAGTGCCCACACTACTGGGGACAGCCCAATGTCCCACATGTCCTGTCTTCCTGTGTGGGAAGCACCAGGAAGGACCACCGTGGCCAAGGAACCAGCGTGTGTTTGCAAAGCTGACAATAATTTGTCACACCACGTGGTGCCAAGGGAGTTTCAGCCCAGCCAGCATGGGAGTGGTTTTCAGCATGGGGCAGAGAGAGTCCAGACCCCGTGCAGAGAAATGTATCCAACACAGAGATCAACAGCAAGCTGAGAGCACATCTCCTGGCCAAAGTAAGCCCACCCAAATCCCAGCCTGCAGCAAACACCACCACCTTCCCCTTGGAAAAGCAGAGATACCTACCTAGGGTGGGGTATGTCCAGCTCAGACATTTCAGCAACAGCTCAAGCTCCCCAAATCCTTACAGCAAGAGGAAACCTCGCTCCTGTGGTGATTCAAGACACCAAAGCCAGGCTCCTGCTTTTCATTTCTCTCCGGTGGCGTTTCTCTTCCTCCCCATTGCACAGATGGAAGCCCTGGAGCAGCTGGACAGAGGAGCCAGGCGATGGGAAGTGGGGAGCCAAAGCCATGGGGGCAAGGGTGGGGACAAGGTGGCCGTGGGTGGCACTGGTGAGGGACAGGCAGGCTGGCACCAAGCCCTCTGCTCTCAGCCTGCCACAAATCAGCACCCAAACAAATGTTTCGTGCAGCAATAAACCTGTTGAAGGAATAAATTAACTGCAAGGCAAGGTTGTGCTTTGGGAATGTCTCCACCATGGCAAAAAGATCCGCTGTACCCGGTGATTAGGTTTATATTACAATGTGGCTTTTAAGGCTCGCTGTGCTGAATAAAAATTTAGGCAATTAGTGATCTTATTTCTTAGGAAGAACTGCTTGCTATCCTATATTAATACAGCTTTTGCTCGATTAAAATTGTTCGCAGTCAGCAAAAACAATTTCTGCACTGTAATGAAATAATGAAATAATTATATGCAAGGGAGGACTTCTGATCTTTTTAATTATTCTATTCTTCATTTTTAAAAGGGCTATTTCAAAACGCACTCTTATAATTGATTGCTATAAATCAGTCAGAAGCATTCTAAGGATCATAAATATTCTAACTTTTAAAAGACAAAGAAATGCTAAATATTCAATGAAATCCTTCAATATTCAGAAAATTTAATCTAGGGTAAAAGGATAGACTGCTCTTTTGAAAATAAAAAGTAAATTTGTTGTCCTGTGAAAAATGAAATATCTTGAATGTCAGTAACAGAAATGGAATTAACAAGAGATCTTTTTATTGTTTTTTAAGGTCATTAGGCTGTGAATTCTATAATTATGGAAATTGTCAGTCCAGTTCTGTGGAGTGTTTGCTCCCATCCATAAGGTATTGGAATGTTCAATCAGTCTCTCTCGTGGGAAAGTTAGGTCATAACTGTAAGTGTACCAGCAAAATTGAATTAAGCAAAGAGATTTCATTAGTATTTATAGCCAGAAGGCATCTGTAAAAGTACAGGGCAAAGAAGTTATGTGGAAGTCAAAGGAGAAAAAAAAATGGGTTTCTGGTGACAAAGGCGAATCTGAAAGAGATATAAGTGTATAATGAATAAGAGCTATTGAGCGCTGCTCCAAGGAGGGAGTTGCAGAGATGTCAAATATTGATTTTCTTGTGTATGCCTTTGGACTACATATGTAATTGTTTGGATTTGCTGTCTTCATGATACAACAATATTTGTTGTTGAAGGTTAAAAAGCAGAGTGTGAAACAACCCAAAAAACTCTGAGACRTGCTAGAGAATTATAATAATTCCTCCAGGAGGATTGCATGAGCAGAACCTGTACTTTGGAGCAAATAAACACTTTTATGACAAGCATTTGTGTGTTGGAAGCGTGGCTCCTGGAGCTGCAGAAACACACACCGAGTGCAGGGCCATCGAACCATATTGCATTTATTGATTGAAAATACACAATTTGCTTCTAATGAGTGWCTCCAACTTTTTACACCGCGAAAATATTCTGTGCTCAAGTTTATACGTGCAGAGTGTGCTTTTGTGTGTGCTCTCTGTTGCTAGATAAATATAATCCTCGTTTGTGAGTTGTTTATCGAGGAATGACACACCCTTTCTGGGTCTTAATGCAGAACTGAGAATGTGTTTCCTGATGCTGATTAACATCTTAATGCAATAAACCTCTTGAAATGTTTTCATCCTGGAGGAACAAGTGCACAAATCACCTTCAGAATTATTCTCCTTTTTAATAGTAACATGGTACTGGTGTGGAAGTTCTTGGTATTTCTGCACACAAGGGATTTGTGACTATTTGAAGTGACATTTTCCACGTGTGATCCTTATGTTGGGGTGCAAATAATCAAATCTTTACTGGTGCTTGTGGGAACTTTGTCCCTGACTCCAGAGGGATGTGGATTTCAACARGAGAGTCTCTTGGAGATCCTGGAGAACTAAAATAAAAGGGTGTCCCTGGAAAGCTGGAGACAACCCAAATGTCAGAGCCCACCGAGATTATTCGGTCTCATTTTAGGTGCTCAGGCTGGGAGGTGGGGTCTTTATYTTCAGAACCTGACAGAGTCTGACAACCAGGTTATAACAAAGAATTCCCAGTGAGGAGCAGTTTGGAAAAAGCCCCAAGACCAGCTGTAAACAAGAATAGGAATGGAATCAAACTCCCAGGGAACCATGGCCCTGCTGAAGTTGGTGTCAGAGCTCCCTTTGCTCTCCCTGGGGTGCAAGTTCACCCTCACCTCTGCAAGCTGGGAAAGAGCAAAATCCTCAGGGACCCAGGGAAAGTTGCAGTTCTCCTTAACTTAACTAAACATAAAGCTGTCTYGGGGGTGAAAATCACATCTTTTCCTAGTCCAGGCGTGTGCCTTGCTGGTTGCTTCCTTGCTCTGTCCTGCTAAGKGTACCAAGGCACCTCATCTTTCATCCCAGTCACTGCTGCAGAGCCCTCTGCACTCACAGCAGCAACGCTGTGTGCYGGAGGTGTGGGGGAACCAGGAATTCAGCTTCCTCCAGTGCAGTAAGTAGAGAAAATTCAGGATATTTTGCACTGACTGTCTCTGATCTGGAGCAGTTTTACTCTGCCCCCCACGTGGTGTAACTATTTATTCCGTTGCACACTGCCATCAGTGAGATGGGATTACAGCGCAGAGAGACGAAATTATTTTCCCAGGGCCGTAGGAAAACCAGACAYTGGAGTCAACAACTCTGATATCCAAATCTATACAAACTTCTCCAGGCTATGCTGTAGGATTTTTCCCTAAATTCAACAAATCATCCCTAAGAACTCATTTGAGAACATCCATTTCCTCCCTAGGAAACACTCATCAAAAATTAAATGTGCATTTGTTGATCTTAGGTGAAAATACTTTCTAATAAGGCACATTTAACACCAGCTTCCGTGGAAACAACATTTCCTAACCTGCTAAACTGGGAAACTCCTTGATTTTGCAAACACCCCCAAGAGTGCAGGGCAGGACGGTGCTGTCCCTTCTCCAGCTCCCAAATCCCGCTGCCCGCTCTGCCAAGGAGTGAAGGGGCTGGAAGTTTTTGGAGCCCTGCTGTCAGAGYACAATGTTGCCTAAGCAAGCATTAAGAGATTATGGTAATAATAGGTGTGCTTACTGCAAATAAAAGGTTTCATTAATCAAGCCATACCGAGATAAACCTGTCAGTGGACAGAGGAAACTAGAAATCAAACGCTGTGAAAGTTCTGACAGATTGTTAAATAGAAACCCTTTAAAACTGAATTTAATTTACTGTGATATTACAGATATTTATGCATCAATAGGCAAGTGCAGATTGAGTTCGGAGGTCAGCTCTGGTGCTTGAAAAATAAACGCGCAGAATGAAACAGAAGGTGACAGTTACCTTTGTCAGAAATTACGGTTTATTAAACTAAATATGAGGCTCTCCTCTGGCTCGTGTTAGACACCAAGGCACGGGGCTGGGGTGTAATTTACCGCAGTAGATTGGTGAGGGAGTGATTATGGAAACAATCCCCCCTTTTTTTTTTTTTAAGTTGGATCTATAAACTTTAGCAGAAGAAACCAGGAACAAACATTGCAGCGTAGAAGCACAGTCAGGTAGCAAAGGGCAGTGAGCACAAAGACCTTTCAGCAAGATTATTCACGAGTYATGCCATTAAAACACTGCTCTCCTGTCAGGCAGTGTGGGTTTTTACTTCTATATTAGCATTTATATAATTAATTGATTTCTCCYCTTGAATTTTTTTTTAAGCTCTCCACTTTCAGATTCGTACCTTCCTCGGAATCGGAACACTTCTCTTCCTGCCCCTTCTTCCTCAGCTTTGGGAAATCAGACRAGCAGTGTGGGAGAAACATAAATTTAAGGAGAGATTTCTGTCCAGGTAATTCTGCCAGAGAGTTGCACAAAGTTGTTTGAGAAGGGAGGTGTCATTCACACAGGCAAGAGCTGCAGCTCAGCCTGTTCCACGTCGTTCTTTGAAGGAATAAGACCCTGGAGATCGGTCRCTGAAGTGTCATGGGCAGATGGAAAATAAAATATCATTCCTGTTCCCAGCAATTATCAAGTCTCATACAGACAGGCATCAATCTTTCCACCACTGGATCCATGTCTAGCAATCATATTTAACTTAAACATAACGGTTATGTTGCTTACGTGGTTTTATTTCAGGTGACTGAAGTTTGAAGGGAAAATTCGGATCTAAAAAAATCCAGCTAAGCCAACAACAAGGCTGCTTGACCCTACCAAGCACAGAAAGAAGTCCTTGAAGAAAAGCAGTCCTAAGTGAAAATAAGTATGTCAGTGCCATATGATAGGAACGTATTTATCTGCCAGACTTACGTGAGATCATATCTAAATACATTACTCCAAAACATATAAGTATATTACATTTCACACACATAAGAAACATGTAAATCATGCAGCACGTGTTAGCTATAGCTATGCTGGACATATGTCCTTCCCAGAACGACAGCCTGAAAAATCCTTACTAACTCGAGGAAAAACTTGTGCAATAATTACTGCAATGGAAGCACCGACATGAGTAAAGTTGTTCAGGATCCAGCACAGCTTTATGAGAAAATACCCCTTTTTTGCATGCATAAGGAGTGCAGGACTAGGCCATTAGTTATTAGAAGCCAAATTAATTAGTTAATAAAAACCAAAGCAGCAGGATAGTGTGACACRGTCTGAGCCGTGAGCCTCCTCCGCTCACCCTCTGTCCGTGAGCAGCGTGTGTGAAACACCCACCAGCTCCGTTTCCAGTGAGCCACTGAAGTCACTCAGGAGCTGCCTTTGCTCCAATACAGGAATGACCATTGCTCCAGGTCGAGGTTCACTGAGAAATGAAAATAAAATGGTAAAATCTATCAGGAGAAAGGCAGGAAGGAAGATATTTCATCTCTATGAAGATGAAAATTTACCTTATGAGTTTGAACAAGACCTATCTGGAAAATGAAACTCGAGCGCAGCCTTAGAATATTGTTAACCTGAAGCACATATTTAAGTCTCATTAATTTACATGGTTTAAATGCTATGCATCTTTAGGCACTGGAAGGGGCTCTGGGGTCTCCCTGGAGCCTTCCCTTCTCCAGGTGAACATCCCCAGCTCTCCCAGCCTGGCTCCAAAGCAGAGGGGCTCCAGCCCTTGGAGCAGCTCCGTGGCCTCCTCTGGACTTGATCCAGCACCTCCACATCCTTCTGATGTTGGGCTGGAGGCAGCTCTGCAGGTGAGGTCTCACCACAGAGGAGTAGAGGTGGCCAATCACCRTTATCCCGAGAACCATGAGAATGTCCGTGTGTGCTGAGCAATGATCTCAYTTGGATTTTGAGGAGGAAAGCCCCAGAAGGAGCCCTCTCACACCCGTGCTGTGCGAGTCCTCAAAGCGAATGATCTGCAAGGATCACAGAGCCATTTTCACCAGTAAAAACGCAAACAGCAGTAAAAAAACTGAATAAAGACGAGCCACGAYGGGTGTGAGTTCCCAGCAGAGCTGAAAGATGCCCAAGTGGCTCCTGTCCATGGCCAAGGGCTGGTGCAGGGATCACTCCCCACCTCCATGATCTGCTCCAAGCCCTGTGACCACATCCTTTACTTCAGGACCAGGAGCAGGCAGTCCCAAACTGGGAACAAGCCCAGCCCTGGGCAGGATTAAGACTTTTATCCCCAGGCAATACTCACTGCTCCTTAGCAGAGAGCTGAGACAGCCCTCCACATTTTATTTATTTAGAYGAGTTTACAAAGCAATTAAGACATTTTGGCAAATGCCAAGGTGCAGATTTCCTCCCTTATTATAGATCATTCCTGGCTTTTTTCCCCCCCCCTCCTTCTGGACAGATAAATGTTTCATGGTCCCACAGACAGATTTTCTCTCTGCCCAGTTGCTTAGAATCCATTTGAAAATGCCTTTTGAACTGTTCTATCATGGAATATTTTAACAAGAGCCCCTAAATAAGCTTTATTTACAGACTGCAAATACTGCCTGAACAACTCAACGTGTTTCATCACCTCCTTGGCTGCAATTCCTCTTGGAAATCTTTCTTACCTGGGCAAAGGCAGGAAATCCAACCAAAAAAATTATATTGATAAGAGTTTAAGGAATAAATACTGATCCTTCACATCCTCTGTTTTCAATTGGAAATACCACACTTTAATGATTTTTGTTGTAAATAAAACCCTCCCTGGTTTTATCTGTCCTAGACAGGAGCTAAGTTACCAACTTGTGCTCTCAATATGGAAAAGCTGGAAATGCTCACTCAGGCTCTGCACTGCCTGTGATCCCTCAAAGAAGCTTCAGAAATCAGTAGGGTTTTACAACATGCCCTGGAAGGCATTAAAAGACTTTAATAAAATGTTTAATAAAATACCTCTAATAAGGTGAAGGATCTAAATGGAATTCACAGAAATGCCCCAATGAATGAAGCTGATGAAGCTTTGTGGGAACTGCAGCTGCAGCTCGGCTGGAAATGGCTCATGTTGCCCCAGAAAATTACCAATATATATATATTTTGGTCCAAAAAAAAATAGATTGGGAGGGAAAAAAGTGGACTTCTTTCTTTTTGAAGCTGGCARTTCTGTTTCTAAGAAGTTTGTGGAGGTCACACACCTTTCACAGAAAAATCGTGGTCATTGAGTTCTGTGTTTGAAGGTGGAGAAGGAAAATGGCACAGACACGTGGCAGGTCAGGATGGCCTTTTGGTGACTCCCCATGCTCTGCCCTAAGCCAGGATTTGGAGGGACTTAGCAAYGCATGTTTGCTTTCCCAAAAATAWGCAAGGAGTCCCCTAGAATGTGTTACAGCACTCTCCAGATAAGGAGCTACCTGGTTTAGCAGGTGAAGAGGTGCTTGGGGAGTTTTTGATAGAGAGATTACGGACCTGATTACATTAATACCTAACATGGGTTTTAACCTGCATTTTGGGTAAAATTCACCATTCTGCAGAAGGCCCATAAAAGGCCTGTGCACCACTTACGCTCCACCAAGGCCCCATTTGGATGGTGCACGTGGAGCTGGGGTGATGCATGGGCCCTGTGCCTTGGGACGGGCTCCATCCCTGATCCATCCGTAATATTCCATGTGTTGGGGAAAAATATTAGCAGAGTAATTTTATTAACAGCAGCGATAACTCACCGCTTGTCTTGCCGCGCTTAATAAAGGGAATCGAGGGTGTTGTACACGAGCCAGAGGAACGGCTCACAAACCCATCCTGTTAAAAACAAACAAATGAAGCCCTGGGAAGCAGGAGAGCACGTGGAGGGGGAGCTGGCTCCCACCAATGTCCTGGCTGTTCTGATGGATAGAATGAAACCCTGGATCAGCTCGTGGGTCTCACGATGTGGGAAATCTCATGGGAGCGTCAGTGAGTTAAGTGTGTGTTTGCTTCTCACTGGGAAGAGGACTGGGCCAGCCCATGGAGAGCTCCCAGCTTTCAGCAAAGGGATTTCCTCACAGCCCTGGAAATCCTCTTAGCTCCTTCATTTGCATCTCGCTGGCAAGGGGAATAACTGAGAAAACAACCCTGCTGCGTGTTCCTCACACCTTCTGCCTACCTGCGAAGTCGGTGTAAAGGCACACAGGGACAGTGGTTTGAAATGAGCTGCCACTGCTGCCTCTCTGTGGATCCTCATCTTGAGTTGTATCCCTTCTTTTTGTGTTGCATTCCCCCTTTTTGAGGCAATGTCCCCATGTTTGCTACCAGATTGGCACCACTTGCATGCAGAGTCAAAGGGAAAAATATTTTGTCATGTTGATTTATTCTGACAAATAAGGGTGTTTTCACATGAAATTCATCTTCCCTCCTGAGCCTATCCAGAGTCTCCTCTACATCCATAAAGAAGGAATCCCCAGGCTTTGAAGGAGCAAGGATGGCCTAAGCACATCCCTTCCCTGAGCAGTCATTCCCTGGAGGATGAGCACCCCGGGAGCTGGGCCGGGGTCACCCCTTCCCACCCATCCCTTCTCTCCATGAATTTAAATAAATCAGATTTAAAGGATGTTTTTGCTCTGATTTTTGTTCCTGTGTATGTATTACTCCTCACAGTGCAGGAGCCTCCTCCAGGGGCAGGGATGTGACAGGATGTGGGAACACGAGCAGGGCTCTTCCAGGAATCAGCACTGCTAGATGCCAGGGCTGCGTGGGACTGCGGAGTGGGAGCAGGTGCTTGCAGCCAAAATTGGGGATAAATATCCATTTGTTTAGAGGGGGGATTTGCAAAATCAAAATCTGAAGAATAAACGAATTTTGATTGAACGACTGCCAAATGTTTTGGGGGTATTTTGTTTTTTGTTTTTCAAATCAGGTCTCAGCTAACTTTGCAGCTGTCTCGCCCAAAAGGCAGCAGAGCTCCTCTGCTCACRCAGCCTAATTTGCCTAATAATAACTCTATATTTTAACTTATTTGCTTAATTTTGCCCTCTCCCTGCTTTGTGAAGCACCCAAATCTCTAAAGCTGTACCAGGCTCCACTCTTCTGACCATTTTGATTTTATTTTGTGAGTCCCGAGAGGATACATCATGGGGACACCTGAGCGCTGCTGCCTGCTTTTGCCAGCTCCCCGGGATRTTTTCCTGCCTGTGTCCAACACCGGGATGTCTCCCTCCGAGCCGAGCAGAGCCGGCACCGCTGGGCGCCMCTCCACCCGCACCCTCCCAGCTCCCAGGGGAGGGGAGGCGGCGAGGAGGCAAAGACCAGCGCCAAGACGCACCCACARGAAAACGAACCCCAAATCCAAGGCGATTCGCGGTTTTACATAAACACGGCGTGTGGCTGGGGTTTAGATCCGGAGCAGGGAGAAGCTCCGGGTGAAACCGCAGGGGCGGTGGGAGGATGGACACGGTGCGGGGCTGAGCCGCTCCCCGACGGCGGGGGCTGCCCTGGGGGAGCATGTGCGRGCCCATATAGACCCGCATATAGACCCGCAAATGCAACCGCATCCCTCCGAGGGGCCGAAGAGGGGGGTTGTGCCTCCCCACGCCCGCCCGCGGTCCCCCGGGGCCGGGCGGGGAGCGGGGCCGGGACCGCGGGGCAGCCCCARAGCCCCGGCCCCGCTCGGAGGGGCGGGGAGGGGGGGGCGTGAGCGTATTTGGGGGTGTCTCCCACAGGGSAAAAGGCTGCAGAACATGAAAATTCTGCACCTGACGAAACCCAAGCTCAGCGGGAAAGGCAGAGCGCAAACAGCGCGGGGGGCCGCGGGCCAGCCGGGGGGGGCGCGGGTTCCGCGGGGCGCGGCTCCCCGTCCCTCCGGCAGCGCCGAGGACGGGAGGGGGGATCCCCAAAGTTGCCTCCCCTGCGCGGCCGCGCACCCCGCACGGGGGAAAGTCCCGCGGCCGCGGAGCGCCGGCCGCCCCCAGCTTGGGTTTCCCTAAAGGCGAACTGGGGCTAAATAATGGATCGATCTAAAATTAACCGGAGGAATGGAAATGCTCTAAAAATAAGCCAGCAGCTGCCGTGGTCGCAGCCCCCCGCTCCCGTGGGGAAGGGGGAGCGGGGCCGGCCGGAGGAGGGGGCGCGGGCAGAGCCGGGCGGGCTGCGCGGGGCTGCGCGGGGCGGTGCGGGCCGGGCCGGCGGGGGCTGCGCGGAGCCATCGCCGCGGCTCTCCGCGGGCGCGGGGCCGGGCAGCGGGGCCGCCGGCGAGGCGGGGGCCGCTCCGCACCTCGGCGCGGACGGAGCCCCCCAGAACTCCGCCGCCCGTCTCGGCTGCCGGCAAACCGGCGATTTTTAATTTTTCTTTGTGTTTATSTATTTTTAATTATTTTTATTTTCGCACGGAAAGCGTTTGGGGAAGCGGCGGGTCGCCTCCCCCGGCATCACCGGCCCGGCGGGGGGGCGGCCCCGGGGGCTGCGGAGCGTGTGCGGGAGCCGCGGCCGCGGAGCTGCGGGGCAGCGCCGGGCGGGGAGCCGGCCCCGGGCCKCTGCGAGCCCCACCGCGGACACACACACACACACACGCTCGCACGCTCACACTCGCACACACCTCCTCCTCTTTCCTCCTTTTTGATCCATGCAGCGATCCTATATCCTCCCGGCTTGTCTCTTTTATTCTTTTGTACTGAGGCGCGTTGTCCTGGCCAGCAGTGTGAACGGGGGCTTTGTAAAACGGGACAGATAAAAATGAGCAACATCATATTGTTTGACAGAATGATCCAAAATGATAAAATGCCTTCTCCGGAGGGGGTGAAAATGGTGAATTCCTAAAAAACAAGAGCGTCGCTTCTCTCCTCAGCCTCCCTGCGCTGCTCGCTGTAGCCTAAAGGGATCTGCCGCCTGCACCAGCCCGGATCACGTCCAGCCACTCTTTTCATTGGGAAGTCTCTTTTTAAAAGCCTTCATTTATTTATTTTTAAATAAATAAAGAAGGGGGGAAGCGGCTTCGGCTCGGGACCCCCCGTTCTCGTCGCGGCGAATGAAAAGCACGATTTTCGAGAGAAAGGCTGGTTTTGATTAAATCTGACATGCTGCTGATAACTCCATGCTAATGTGAAATAATTAACATAATAGCCATAATTAAAAGCACGCTAACAATGCCATAAATTTATCACACAATTTTACTAGCTTTCTGCCCCTAACTGCTCTCTCATCGTTAATTAAACGTGTTGCCTTTTACAGAATGGATGTTTATACATTTCCAATACAAATAAATCCGAAACCGTTTTGGAAACATGACCAATTTCGTTTTACACTGAGGTCTGCCGGGTTTACGGGCGATTTATTACAATTAAAAAAAAAAAAATAAAGAAAAGAAAAAAGAAGAAATAAAGAAAAAGAAAAAAAGAAAACCAAACACGTGCAAATGAAGGCCTAAAAATAGAGGGGAAAAAATTATACATACTTGATAATCTACATCTTTAGCGAAAAGCCCTGCTGAGGGGGGGTCCAGGCCCCGCCGCTCGCCCCGCTCCGGCCCCGACCCCAGTCCCAGCCCCGCTCGGGGGATGTCTGTGTGTCCCTGTCGTGTCCCCTCCCCTGGATGTGTTTATTTTACAGGGATTTCTCACCCGCAGCCCCTTTCCTGAGAGCCCCTTTACCCCCGCACGTTTGTACCGAACGACAATGCTGGTTTAATCCAGGTCAGGTCAACGATTTATATAACTCATTAGTGAAAGTAATAGGCTTAAGGAGCTGAAAGGGGACACCTTTGGTTTCTCCTTCCTTTAAAACGATTACAGAAGCAGAAATTGCCCCAGCCCTGTCTTTCCTCCACAATCCCCCCCACCCCCGAGGCTCAGCCTCCGGATTTATTTTTAACTCGCTTCGCAGCCAGGATCTTGCTTTCCCATATTAGAACCAAATTGAGTTGTAATTAATTTCTCCCTCTCTATCATAACTTATTCCATCCTCCCTTTTCCCGTTGCACTGCCGTGTCTCTATTTGACTCCGTATCGATCCGGACGATACAGTTTGTTTTTCTCCTGTTGCTAAATCTATCTGTCTATATGGGCGCCCACTTTCTATTTCTGGCCCTGTCATTATTGTGGGTTTCCACCTCCACAGAAGCTGCTTTAATTATTTTATCGCTTTGCAGGACACAGCTCCTGCTCCCGCTCACCTTCAGCCCTTGAACTTCGATGGGTTCGGGGACTCCCGACTATTTGGGGGAAACTTTCCTGATTTTTAGAAAAGATTTTCTCTCCCTGCACTCCGCCCGGGTGGGCTCCCAAATACTTTCCAACGGGGTGGGCTCGGAAATGCTACCCTRAACTTCAGCAGCAGAAGGCCCGGGAGCCGCAGCAGCACCCGCGGAGGGGCGCGGAGAGGCGCGGAGCGGGGCCGCCCCGCTCAGCCGGCAGCCGTGATTGAACACGGGATTAGCACAATAGAGCCCTAATCGAGGGGAAACGTTTCTTTTCACGCTAAGCACCGTAATTAATAGTATGAATCAATTAATTTGACTTTTATTGTGTCGAAGAAAAGCGCAACAAATGGAACAGGGGGCTGCGGAGTTGGGGTTTTTCCTCCTTTTTGCCGTGGGAGAGCCTTTGCGGTGCGACGGGAGGACGCACAAGGCGAGTGCGKGTGTGAGAGTGTGCGTGCGGGTGTGTGAGGCTGGGTGTGCGTGTGAGAGCGGGCGGTGCGCGGGTGCGGAGGCCAGGGTCACGGGCCCCGGAGATCCGCTGGGAAACGCGGAAAAACGGAGCGCAGGGGGAAAGCGAGCCCGCGCCCCGCGGGAAGGTCCCCCCCATCCTCCCCGCGGGTCCTTCCGCGGGGCCGGGCCCGTCCCGGCCGGAGCGGCCCGTCAGAGCCGGGCAGAGGCTCTGGGAGAGGCCGGGACATCGACCCTTCCGAGGCTCCGATGGATTTGGGGGGAAGGGATGGAGCTGCCTTCCCCTAAACCAGCACCGCTCGTAGGAAATCGTTGGCTCCTGGGGCATTTTCCTAATTTAATTGTATTTACCGAAATCGGACAACACGTGCGGGAAGTACGAGAGCGAAGGGCTGGGCGGGACGGATTAAAAAGCCAAACCCAGTGAGCCACCCGCGGCCGAGGGCCCGGGCGGGGGGTCCGCACCGGGGCAGGGGTGGGCGGCCGGACCCCCTCCCGCCCCGCCGGGCGCCTTTCCCCGGGCCGGGGCTTACCTGGGGCCGCGGCAATACGGTCCTCACATTCACACACACTCCCTCATTTCCTACTTTTTCATATGCTAAGGCCCGCAATGATTAAGTCGTTAACACCTCTGGAAGGAAAAAAAAAAAAGAAAAGAAAAAAAAAGAAAAAATACAAAAAAAAAAAAAAAAAGGAACCGGCTAAAAGGTTCTTTATTTATAGTTTCCCTTTGTTATTTTACGTCTTTTTTATTTCTCCCTGCAACTAACCTAATAGATTAATCAATAGCTATTCTCTGATCTTCCGTTCCCAGCTGGTGCTGCCGCTGGAAAAAAAAAAAAAAATAGAAACCCACGGAAAAGTGGCTTCAAAGCCCAAACTTGGTGCTTTCAAGCGCTGTTACGGCGGYGCATCCGCCGAGCCTGCGCTGCCGAGCGCGCCGAGAGCGGCGGCTCCGGGCCCGGCGCACCGAGGGCGGCGGCGGCCGAGGCGAGCCCCGGTGCGGCAACTTTTCCGCGGGGGCCGGAGGGTCCCGGTGCCGTCGGGTGTCGTCGGGGCGGGCGGAGCGGAGCCGCCGCCGGTCTTTGTTGACAGTCCATGAAACAACTCGAGTTTTGCATGACTTCACAGCGGGGCGCCTGACGTCAGGCGGTCACGTGGAGCCGCCTCCGAGTATATCTTTAACGGGAAAGTAATCTATCAGGCAGTCGGGACCGCCGCGCTGCCAAAGTGGCGAGCGAGGCCCCGCGACCCCCGGCCTCCTGCCCCCGCCCCGCCCGGCCGCCGGGAGCTCCGTCCCCTCCCTCCGCCGAGGGGGGGAGAAAAAACCGGCCAAAAAAAATCCAGACGAGAGGAGGAAAGAGGGAAGACCAAAAAAAAAAAAACCAAAAAAAAAGAGCCAGCGCGGAGGGCGGCGGAGCGGTGCGCGGCGCGGCCGCGGAGAGGAGCGGTGGAGCGGCGGCGGCCCGCGGAGAGGCCCCATGCGCGGCGCCCGCGGGCGCGCATCGCGGCGGGCGGGATCCGGCGGCGCCGCCTGAGCCCCGATGCCCGGCGGCGGGAGGTGACCGGGCGGCCAGGGCAGCCCCGCGGACGGGAGAGCAGCGGGCGCGGCCGCCCCATGCCSCGCGGGGACGGCGCCGCGGGGCGCAGCCGGGCCGCTCGGGTGTAGCCCCCGGGGCCGGTCGGAGGAGCGGCGGGAGCGGGGCGCGGGGGGAGCCCGGTGCGGGCGGGAGGCCCCGCCGCCGCCGCCGCCGCGCCCCGTCCGCCKAGCGGGGATGACCCTGTCGGGCGGCGGCAGCGCCAGCGACATGTCCGGCCCCGCCGTCCCGGCGGCCGAGGATGTGGATATCGACGTGGTGGGCGAGGGCGACGACGGGCCGGGCAAGGACAGCGAGGGCGAGGCCGGCAGCCCCGCCGCCCTGCCGCGCCTGCCGCTGGACGAGGCGGCGGAGCTGGCGCTGCCCGCGGAGGCGGGCGCGGAGAGCGGCAGCAGCGGCAGTGGGAGCCCGGCCGGGGCGGCCCCCGGCGGCGCGGCCGAGGGCGGCAAGGGGGGCGGCGAGGAGGGGGCGAGCGGCGGCGGCGGCGGCGGCGGCGGGGCGGCGGGGCAGAGCAAGCCCAAGAGCAGCCTGGTGAAGCCTCCCTACTCGTACATCGCCCTCATCACCATGGCCATCCTGCAGAGCCCGCAGAAGAAGCTGACGCTCAGCGGCATCTGCGAGTTCATCAGCAACCGCTTCCCCTACTACCGGGAGAAGTTCCCCGCCTGGCAGAACAGCATCCGCCACAACCTCTCCCTCAACGACTGCTTCGTCAAGATCCCCCGGGAGCCCGGCAACCCGGGCAAGGGTAACTACTGGACGCTGGACCCGCAGTCCGAGGACATGTTCGACAACGGCAGCTTCCTCCGCCGCAGGAAGCGCTTCAAGCGGCACCAGCAGGAGCACCTGCGGGACCAGACGGCGCTCATGATGCAGGGCTTCGGCGCCTACGGCCTGGCCGGACCCTACGGCCGCCCCTACGGGCTGCACCCCGGCGCCTACACGCACCCCGCGGCGGCCGCGGCCGCGCTGCAGTACCCCTACATCCCCCCGGTGGGGCCCATGCTGCCGCCCGCCGTGCCGCTGCTGCCGTCCAGCGAGCTCAGCCGCAAAGCCTTCAACTCCCAGCTCAGCCCCAGCCTCCAGCTACAGCTCAACAGCCTGGGCGCCGCCGGCTCCATCGTCAAGTCGGAGCCCAGCAGCCGCCCGTCCTTCAGCATCGAGAACATCATCGGCGTCCCGGCCGCCAGCTCGGCCGCCAGCGCACAGACTTTCCTGCGGCCGCCCGTCACCGTGCAGTCGGCCCTCATGGCCCACCAGCCGCTGGCGCTGGCCAGGACCACCGCGGCCATCGCCCCCATCCTCAGCGTGCCTACCAACATCATCGCGGGGCAGTTCCTGCAGCCCGCGGCCCCCGCCGCCGCCGTGCAGGCCAAGTGGCCGGCGCAGTAGCCCC
The DNA here is from genome assembly GCA_018881555.1 of Amblyornis subalaris. Taxonomy (NCBI): domain Eukaryota; kingdom Metazoa; phylum Chordata; class Aves; order Passeriformes; family Ptilonorhynchidae; genus Amblyornis; species Amblyornis subalaris. The sequence goes on from JACAXG010000097.1 coordinate 1,139,978, forward strand.
GGGTCGTAGCGCCGGGCAGCGGCCCGGGGAGCTCCGGCCGCCCCCTCGGGGCTCCGCGGCCGCCCGGGCTCCCCCCGGAGCCGGCCGCCGCCGCTTGTACATATTTGTATCAAAAATCACTGACGTTGCTTTCGGGGTTTTTATTTTTCTAAAGAGGCGAAATGACGGTCGCGATTAGGAGCTGCGAACTTTCACTTTTTTTGAAGGTTCCGGCGCTCCGAGCGGTTTTATCCGAAATAAACGAACAAACGAGGAAAAAAAAAATTGTATAAAAAAGAAATAAGCGGGGGAAATTTTAAATATTAAACGAACGGACAGAGAAAAAAAGGAGAATTTTGGAGAGCAAAAAAAGGAGGAAAAACGCTGTCATTCTATTATAGAAGTCTGTTTATATATGAATGAATATATGTATTCTAAATGTTATCCCTTCGTGTTGTACACAACTTTGTAAATAAATTTTTAAAATGCTCTGCCCGCCTCTGTGTGAGCGGTGTCTTTGTGACCCCCACCCGCAGGACGGGCTGCGCGGCCGCGGAGGCTGGAGACCCGCGCGGGGCGCGGCCGCGGAGCGCCGGTTCTCCGGTCCCGCGGAGGTTCGGGTTCCGCGGGTCGCGGTGCGGGCGGGTTTCCCGCGGTACCTCCGGCCGGTTCGGGATGCGCCGTGCGCGGCCGCGCAGCGACGGCCCCCGGCCCTGCTCGTTACCGGAGCGGCCGCCGCGGCGGGGCCGGCATCACACCGATTCCTTCAAAATCCAACCTTCCCCGGCAGATCCGAGATTCCSGCAACCGCGCCGTGATGTTTCCCTAAATATATTAATTTTTCTCGGCCTGACTCCGACTYCACATCCCGGCGCTGCGGCATTCCCGGCCGGAATAGGTACGCTTTGGGTGTGCGGTCGGGGCTAATTATAAGGGAAATTATTTTAAATAAAACACGTTGGGTCGATTTAATCAATGTTTACTATTTATTTTAGAGGGGAAAAAATTAATATATATATTTAGGCCGTGGCCGTGCGGTGTGCGAGCGCGGATCTTTCGTTTAGATCGGGAAAACAATCGGTGTTAAAGCAGCGGCTCTTCCCGCGGGAAGAGACCGGCCTTTCCCACTTAATTCCCAATAACTCAGCTTTAACGGCACCTGCGAAAATTAAAAATAATGATATAGATATGCATTTTCGGGGCTAAAAAAAGGAGACAGTCAGAATGAAAAAATTAAAAAAGAATTAATATGTAGCGTTATAATATTTAAAGCGGCGCATTGAGGGGTTGAGCCTGGCGAGATGTCGGTCTCTCCTGTGCACTGACAGTGTTCGGTACTTTATTATCTTCCTCTTACAAAGTTGAATTTTTGTCACCTTTGAAAACCATAGTGGATTTTGCTTTCCCACCCAAACAATTCGTTGTCTTTGTTAGGAAAATCGGCGGCGTAAAATGCAGGCGGGATGCGGGATGCGGCAGGCTCGGCTGCGGGAGGAGCTGAACCAGGMGCTTATTTCCCCTCCAACAACCCTCTGGCAGCCGTGGATTTAAAATAAATATATAAATAAAAGTGTCCTTGCTTTCCTGGTAAGCAGTAAATATTATTTCTTCCTAAGTAAATATTTATACCTCCGCATACATAGACTAAAATAAACCGAGCAGCCCCGGTGATGAGATCGTTTGAACTTTATAAATAAGGACTCGCTAATCATCTGCCAGGGACAGGGAGAACCTGGAGGGAGCGGGGACGCGCGGGGCCCTACACGGGCACCCACGGCCCCGCGGAACCCCGCGGAGCGGAATGTGGCGGTGCGTGGCGGTGTCAGGGGAACGAGTTGTTTCACAGTTGTGTCTGGGTAATCGGTTTTACACAAACAGCAAATGGTGGGCGATTTGTGCAATTGAGGGGGTTTCTATATTTAGCGGATCCCCTGGGAAAAAAGAAAGGAGCCTCKGCCCGGAGTCGCTGCGAGGCTCAAGAAGCTGCTGATCCAGGGCTTCCAGAGGACACCGGATAACAGGGGCTCATTCCATTCCCCAGCCTTTGTTACTTATAAAATTACTCGCTCATATTTCCCCACATAGCAGCAATACCTCTGCTCGGCATCTGCGCGCCGGCGGCGGCGGCACCGGCAACTTTCTCCCCGCCGCCTCCCGCCGGGAGCCSCTTCTCCCTCCGTAACCTCCGTCCTCTCTTTCTCTCCTCCGTTTCCCCTCGATCGCCGAGGACAGCGGCCGGGAGGAGAAGCCTTTCCCGGGGAAGGGACGGCGGCGGCTCCCGGGGCCGGGCAGCACCGGGAGGGCGCGGGGGGAAGGATCCCGGGATGAGCCCCCCATCCGGCCGCCACCTCCCCGCGGGAGCCGCCGGCTCCCCGCGGCCGCGGGGCCGTGAGCGGCAGCGGGGCCGTGCGGGCAGGTGGGGGTTCCCGGTGGCGGCGGGGCTGCAGTGGCGCACCGGGGCCTGCGGGGGGCGCGGCAGCTCCCGCTGCACCCGCGGGGAACGGGTGCGCCCCCCCGGGGCCGGGAGCACCCCCGGGACCGGGAGCATCCCCGCATCCTCCGCGTCCGGGAACACCCCCGCAGCACCCGGAGCATCGCCCGGGACCGGGATCCCTCCCTCAGCTCKCGGGACCGGGAGCGCCTCCGGGCTCGGGAACATCCCGGAGCCGGAAGCAACCCCGGAGCCGGAGTCCCCCGGGRATCCGGGAGCAATTCGGGGGGGTTGGGACCACCCCCGGTGCCCGCCGTCGCCCGGGACGGCACCGAACCGGGCGCGCTCTCGCCGCGGGCGGCACGACGGGGCGTTCCGGCGGGGATCGGGGATCCAGGGGGTGCCAGCAGTCTGTCCCCAAACCGGGGAGGGTTCGCAGCCGGGACGGGAGCGGCTTTCCCGCACGGTGCTGCCCAGCGGAGTGGGCGCAGCCCCCGCAGCCAGGCCGGGAGTGGCGGGCCTGGGGCAGCCGGGCCGGGAGCGGCGGGCCGGGGACAGCCGGGAGCACCACGTCCCGGCGAAGTTTCCTCAGCCACGGGCTTCAACCAGACAACAGAAACTCTTTCCCTTGTTCTTTCTCTTCTTTTCCCTTCCACAAACTTGTCCGACGCATATGGCAAAACTTGACACGGCCGGTGACAGATGCCCATTAGTATAAGTCGTGTCACGTCGGTCCCTGGGGTGTGTTGGAAGTAACTAGATCCGAAACACCGGGAAAATGACCCTGCTCGCAGCCCGGAGAGTTTACCCAGAACTACCACCCCCTGCACCCTCCCCGACCCCTCTCCTTATTTATTACAATTACGGCCCCTCCGCTCCCTCCGCCCGGGGAAGGAACGTACAATAGGATCTGACGATAGGATCTTGCCCTAATCCTCTAAACCATCACGTTGGTTGAAAAAGGGACGAGATGGGCTCATCAGGGCCATTTCCTCGCCTGATGCGGGGCTCCCGGGAAACCCTCTCGTTATCGCTGAGCGGCCGCGGGAGTTGCGCCCCCGTTCGCCCCCTCTCCGCGCTACCGGCTCCCGACGCCGCCTATTTATAGCATCATTGGTCTCTCCCGGGCACAGCGCGGGGCTGAAAGTTCGGGCTAATGGGTGTTGAAAGGCTGCGGCGAGCGTTGGAAAAGGCAGGAAAAGACCTTTTGTGGTTATTTATAAATGCGTATTTATCTCGCGCGAACGCTGTTTCTCAGTAAGGAGCCCCAGCGTTCGGGGTATCCCCCCCACCTGCCCCCAGCCGAGACCTTCGGGGCCACCAGCCGTGTCCCCGGGGGGTGGCGATGGGAGATCCCGCTCCGGAGCTGCGGGAGGCAGAACTGAGGCCGAGTTTACCGGAGGGAACAGCGCCGGGAGCGCCCCGGGGGAGTCGGGGGCGCGATGCCCATCGGAGAGTTTTCCTTCTCGGTCTGTCGCGCGGAGASGTGGCCGGAGGAAATCGTCCACCGGCAACATCAGACCCCTTTGGGGCACGGGAAGCGTTTGGGGATGGCTCCTGCTTCCTCGGGGGTTACGGGTTCGGGTCCGCGCCGGTGGTACCGGGGGGGTTCAACCGCGCATCATCCGCACCTCCATCACCTCCCGATCCAGCCCGGGGTCCGTGTCCCGGGCCAGACACAAAGGAAGGAGGGCAAATATTTCTGTTTGGGATGAGCCATCCCTCGTCTTTCGTAGGGCTCTGGGGGGGTCTTCCACTCCCGGAAAGACACAGCAAGGACTTGCTTTAGGTGGGTGGAGATTTTTCCTGCCCCATGCGGGTGCGGGGCAAGRGGGCAGTTCCCGGGAGATGGGGGAAGTCGATGGGATTTTGCCTTCTGGGGCAACTCGGGTAGTTTTGTGGACGCTCCCTCGTGTCCGAGGAGCGCTTGGGGCCTGTCCCCGGCTGCTCAGGGCGGTCAGCCCGGCTCGGGAGGCGGAAAAACAGCCTGGCCATTCCCAGGGGTGTTTTACCGGTGTTAAAGCCAGACACTGAGGAATCACAGCGAGCTCCTCGCGCAAGTTACGCTGCCCATCCCGCGGGTCCGCGGCTGCGGACAGCCTGGGCTCGGGCATCCCCCGGGGCGGCCGCTGATGCGCTTAAACCTCCTCCCGGAGCCGGGAGCATCCGTGTCATCCATCCCTCAGCCTCCCTTCCCACCACCGCGGCTTTTCCCGAGCCGGGAATCGCTGCAACCGGGCAAACACCCGCGATCCGGTTTTCTTGGGAGACAMCGCTCCTGTTCCGGGGGCTTTTATTGAATTACGTGTTACCAGTCCTAAAACATTAAGCGTTATGTACTTAGAAGATACAGAGCATAGGTATTACATCCACAGGAAGTATTTTAGTCAGTGAATGTTCAATGTAGCAGGTAGAGATGAACTTAGCACGTCTCCCAGACTGAACTGGGAACAGACTCTTCAGCCATAAAATGCACTTAACAGTCTATTTAATAGTGGCGAGGTCCTTGAAAATGCAATATCCATGCTAATCTTGCCTTTTTCTAAATCAGAAATGAAAAATAGGTCAGGAAGGTAGAACCTTCCCCTTCCATTTAAAATGTGACATTTAATCTATTTRAATAACTAAGTAAACTTTATTAATCCAGGATTTGGTAAGCAAGCTGGAGGAAGCAGGAGCTGCGCGACTTTATTAAGACGGCAAAATGTGAGAGGGAGMGTCCTTGAACTCCAGGTGCAATAAAATCCCGGTTTTCTTGGGGTCCAGCAAAATGGGAAAAGCCGGGACACACGAAAACCGCCAGACCTCTCCTGTCCACGAAGGGATGGAATGTCTCGCTCTGCTTTACCGAGGACTCGGAGCATCCCCCGGGCTGGGATCCCCGGGTCGGACGAGGGAAGCTCCGTGTCCGCCAGCGCCCAGAGAATGGCAGGGATTTAAGAAAATAACCCAAAGCCTCAATAATTTCTAATTACTTTACTAAGTGCCAGTATTAAATGGRAAAAAATAAAAATAAATCCATCTCCCTGCGGGTCAAGGTAGTGGTTTCAAACACGTTTACTCCTGGTTTTTGCTCGGGAAAGGAGGATGYGGAAGAGCCGAGGCTCAGTGCGGGGCTCCCACCGCCCGGCTCTGTCCCCGCTAAATCCCGGGCGATGCTCTGGTGTCGAGATAAAAGGTCAGAGTGGGAATCTGCAATTGAAAACATCTCCAGAGTTTGTTTCCCCTCTCGCTCCGGCACCACGGCTCCGCTCAGAAACGAAATCCTGGATGAGCTGGAACTTTTTATGGCCGCAGGCTCTTCCCCCTGGGAAAGACTTTCTCATTATTCTGGCCGCATTTCACACCAAATTTATGGAATACCCGGGAGATATTTGCCTTAGCACCGYTCGGCTCACACCAAGCCAAAGAGCCGGGGCGGAGGAGCAGAGGCAGCGGAGCCGCCGAAGCCTCCCGAGAACGCCAAGGGTTAAGAAAAGCCGTTTATCTGCTCATTATCGGTTTCTCTTTACTCCTCAGCACCAAACCCCTCTCGTCTCCTACCCCGCGGTATCAATGTGTCCTGAATGCCTTTTCCAGTCATTGATCTGGTCAAAGTCACCGCAGAAATACTAGTGACAGGGACTCAATTCCAGGCGACGTGCCCGATGCGAGTATTTAGAAAGCATTCAATAAAAAAGCTTTCCCGGGGAGTGAATGATTTCACCTTGCAACAAAGAGCGCTCAGCTAATTGAAATAATGCACTTGAAGGTGCGGCCGTGGGCTCCTGCTCGCCCGTCCCAGCTCCAGGACCGAATTAGCAATAATCTGCCAGGTAAAACCCAAAAACTTGTTATTCCTTTTTTTTTTTTTTTTTTTTTTTTTTTTTTTAAGTAGGAGCCCATAGGCAATGCTCACGGACTGCTGTGCTCCCCCGGCCTTGCCGKTTAGGGAATTCCGGGCATGGAAAATCCTGGAGGGAAAGTAGAAGGAGAGGAGACGGGCTGGGAAGGGAGGTGCTGAAATAGGAATGTGCCCTGGTGATCGTCCCCTGGGAATTCACTTCGCATCGCGTGTTTGCAGTGCCATAAACCAGCTCCAGCCGCAGTGGGGTCGGGAGGAGWGACTCTGCTTCCAAGTTACTTTGTGACTGATGAATTYTTAGGATTATCCTTATTCYACAGACTTATCTTTTCCAGACATCCTATCAAAATCCTGAAATGGACGCACTTTACTTAGCAGAAATATAAATTATTGAGTATGACAGATKAGGTAAACTATGTAAAATTTGATGGTCATAATCTGCCTTTTCCCACAGGATTATGGCTCCAAACACCTCGGCAAGCCAGCAGAGAGGTGTGATTTTTACCTTTAACTGTTTAAGATCTCAAACTTTCAGTCTCTTCACACCATCCCAGCCGAGGTAACACCACAAGTGACTGAAATTATGGCAGGTGTGAGAGGGACCAGGATGTCCGGGAAATTTGCACTCAAAAATAGTTGGAATAGTGGAAATTAGAAATTCTGTATGTTATTGCACTGGAAGAACATCGGAGAAGAAAAGCCACCTCTGGGATTATGAAATACTATATTTATACTGCTTCTATRTTTTGAAGACAATCTGCACATCTAAAAAAATTATTTATAAATCACTTTATTTTCCAATAATCTCTGGTTACTTCAATGTTTGTATTACAAATGATCAGACACTTCTTGACCACATTTGCATTTTGTAGCAGTTGTGTTTAAATCCATCACAACTTTCAGCCCTGGGATTCCAGTCCCAGGAGAGCACTGCTGCCAGCTCACCTGGAAGGTGTGGCCATGGAAACCTCAGTATGTGGTGTTAGTTYTAGCAATAATCAGTTTTCTATTCAGTTTCATGTCCTGACCTCAGTTAGACACACAACCGGAAGAAAAGGCCAGGTTGGATGAGGCTTGGAGCCACYTGGGAGAGTGGAAGGTGTCCCTGTCCATGGGARGGAGTGGAACTGGATGGRMTTGWAGGTCCCTTCCGGCCTAAACCATCCTGTGATTCCATGATTTTTGTTATGCTCTGTACTGTGTCAAGAGCTCAAAGAGAATGAAAGGGGRTTAAGACTGAAAGGCTGTAAAAGTGAGGCCTACAGCGCRTCATGGAGAGGTTCTGGAGTCTTCCCTAATGGAGATATTCAGGAATGTCTGGACACAATCCTGTGCCAGGTGCTCTRGGATGGCCCTGCCRGAGCAGGGAGGTGGGATCAGATGACCCAGTGTGGTCCCTTTCAACCTGACCCATCCTGGGGTTCTGTGCTATGATCTTTATGAACCAATAGCTTCCCAGATATCGTCTCCAAGTTGTAAAGGCTGAGGAGCTGCTTCCCAGCTACCTGGCATGGTAGAGGAACATGAATCCCAGACTGGTTTGAATTGGAAGGGACCTCAAAKCCCATYCAGTCCCACCCCCTGCCATGGCCAGGGACACCTTCCACTAGTCCRAGTTGCTCCAAGCCCTGTCCAACCTGGCCTTGGACACCGCCAGGGATCCAGGGGCGGCCACAGCTTCTCTGGGCAACCTGTGCCAGGGCCTCCCCACCCTCACAGGGAACAATTCCTTCCCAGTACCCCATCTAACCCTGCCCTCTGGCAGCGGGACGCCATTCCCCCTTGTCTTGTCCTGTCCGTTGTCCAGAGTCCCTCTCCAGCTCTCCTGGAGCGCCGTTAGGCCCTGGAAGGGGCTCTGAGGTCTCTCCCCGCGGGGCGCACTCCGAGCGCTCCGGTCCCGGTCCCGGTCCCGGTCCCGGTCCCGTTCCGGCGGCGGAGCGGCCGCGGCGCGCGCAGCGATCCCGGGGCGCTCCCGCCCCGCGCACGCGCACAGCCCGCCCGGAAGGCGCCGCGCAGGCGGAAGCGCGCGCGCGCCGGCCCGAGCCCGGTGAGAACCCGCGGGCGGGACCGGAGCGGAGCGGAGCGGAGCGGGGGCTGAGGGGCGTGAGCGGGCTGAGAGGGGCAACCGGGGCTGGGGAGCTGAAGGAGGTGAGGGGGCTGCGGGGTGAGGAGGATGAGGGGCTGCAAGGCTGGGGAGGCTGAAAGGCTGAGCGTGGTTAGGGGGCTCCGGGGGCTGAGGGGACTGAGAGCGTGAGGGGGCTGAGGGGTGAGCGGGCGAAGGGCGCTGAGGACTTGGGGGCTGAGAGGCTGAGGGAGGTGAGGAGTCTCAGGGAGAACGGGCTGGAAGGCTGAGGGGGCTCGAAGGGGCTGAGGGACACTGAGGTGTTCTGGTGGCCGGGGACAGCTCGGGTGGGCTCGCAGGGAGGCCCCGGTGCGAGCCCCGCAGCGCCAGCTCGCCCCGGGGTCCCTGAGGAGGCCGAGGCAGAGGGGCGTGATGTGAGGAATAAAAGTGTCTCCTGACAAGGGTGAGGGGAACCGCAGGGTTATAGACAGGTACTGCTGCAACAAATTCAATTTTTCATTCAGCGTGTGCGTTTTTCAGCTGCTGAGATGTGCGCTGACACCTCATTTCAAACAGGTTATATTCAGGGCTGTGCATCTCTGGCTGAGTTCTGTCAGCTTCCCTTTGGCCAGGAGTGGGTGGTTTGTATTGGTGTTGTTTATCTGAGTCTTCATAGGCAGTCTGGAAGGATAGTGGGTTTTGTTTTGTTTTGTTTTTTCAGCTGTGGTTTTCACCTTATGCTTACAGGTGGGATCTTGAGAGGCCCTCAAGGTGTTGCACATCCAGAGGCACAAGGGGAAAAGTTTGGGATTGATCAACTCAGCTTTATCATCCCCTAAAAATTATTCCTTGTTTAGCATTATTACCCACAGGACACCAAGAATTAAGACATCTGTGCTTTAGAACCTAATAAAAGTGTGRCTCTTTTTTCAGGAGGTATGGGATAATTATTAAAGATGAAATATAAGTAAGAAATAGTATTTCAAGAGCCACTTGTGAGAGGAAAGAAAGAAACTCAGTATCACAGAAAACAATTTTTATTCCAGACGTAGGGAATGGCAGGAGTAAATGAGTGGAACAGAGATGGGGGAATCTGTAGGTGAGGCTGTAGGAATTAAGAAGGTATAATTAATAAATATTCTGGTGAGATAAAAAGGAAGGACAGATGTATCTTTTATTTAGGTCAAAATGCCTCCCCTGTGGTTTAGGCACAGGTGAAAACATGCAAATATCAGTGTTCACCTTTCCACCTATAGATGGAGATCTGCTGCCACAGATTTATATTATCAATTAACTTTTTTCCCCTTGGTGGTGGTGTTGGGTCAGGCCTTTCTGAGAATAGGAAATAAATATGGGTGTAGTTTGAGCAGAGTAACCTAAACATGCCTTAGGTGTTGCTTGTCTGTTTCTAAAACAGCAGCTCTGTGCTGCTGCTGAGTGGGATTTGTTTTGTGGTGAGTAACAAGTGTATTAATTAAACTCACTTAATTGAATGATGGCTTTTCTGCAAGGAAAGTCTTTGGCAGTTGTACCTTTCAAGACTAGAGTAGTTTCTTCCTCATTTTTTTCCTAATTCAGACTGAAATATTTTTGATTCTTTGGGTTGAAGTTTCCATATTCTATGGTTAGTGGTTTGGGTTTTTTTAGATTTTTTTTTGCATGGGGCAACATCATCATTTTCCTGTTTCTTGGTTTCTGAGTTTGATGCATGTGGCCTTCAGTTTGACAGACCTGGCAACATTTCTTATTGTCAGTGATCCTTGGTGTGGTGAAAGAAGCTTGGTGGGAGATCAGCCCTCCTGCCTGTGGGGGTGGAAGGATAGAGAATGTCTCTTGACACTGATAAACTTCTAAATAACCTTTATTTTGTTTAAACCACCAGTGAAGCCTATACCAGATGTACACTTTGCATAATTTGGCTGTGGTGCTCTTAATTGGGGAAATAAGTGGCATTAACTTAATAGTGGGACATTTACTCGCTTTTTAAAACTCTGTGCTTGTTAATAATATTTTTTTCCTGGTCAGTTTTTAATCTGGGAATTGTATAGCAGTAATGCCCAAGGAACAAAAGCATGGATGGTGCTGTAGCAACGTTTCTGGTGTGTTTGCAGGTCCTTTTGGCTTGTGCCAGAGCCCAGCCATGGAGAAGTGGAGCCTGATGACCATCACTGTGTTACTGGCACTCACCGTGCGCTGGGCGGTGTCCCTGGGGTCCTACTCGGGTGAGGCACCTTCACAGGCTGGCACAGCCTCAGGGAGGGCAATTATGGAGCTTGTGAGAAATGAAAACAAGTTTTATTTATTGCTGATTTATTTTAATCATATTTCAACTGTTGATATATTTTAGTGCCTCTCGATTTCCCTAAGAATTCCTTTTTCTTATTCTTTGAAGTGTGTGATGACATCACAGCTGTTTGGAACAAAACACTGGGAAAAAAACACCATAACTTTTTTTTGGGGGGTGGTGGGGATGGTCAGTAATATTTTAGGATGAACATCTGTTTTCTCCTGTGCCTTTATTTGCAGAATATTGCAGTCCAGTTGTACATTTGCTTAATATTGTCCTTTAAATTCTGTAGCAGATATAACCTTAGCTTCTGTTTAGCTAATCCTGGTGATAATGAAGACAGTGTAGAGGTGACATGGAGTGAACAATTACTCTGCCCTGGAGCTGTACTTCCTTAGGCTTGTTTACAGCAAGAGCCAGAGCTGTGTTCTGTTAATGGATGAGTTTTTCTCCTCCCCATGCCAGAGTGCTTGCAAAGAATTAGCAAGTTCCTTTCCAAGCCTCCCAGTGCCATTCCTACACTTGGCATCAGCTTGCACAAAGCTTGCTCTCTGCATATTTTAAAAAAGATAAAAAATGAACCAATACTTTCAATCCTCATCAGCTCAAAGAATCACAAGCTCAGTTAAATTCAACTCTGATTTTCTGTTGAGGCAATTGGGACCCTCATCCCYTGAGTAGCTGGAGCTGCTCAGGAGCATTCTGGTGGTTTTAAACTGGTAATTTTGGGTGTCATTTAGTTGAAGGAATTTGCTTGAAGCTGAACTGCTTGCCCAGATGTTTTGTTTTGGGTTTTCTTTCTGAAAATGCCATTTCTGAGAGATCTGTAGGTGACAGAGGTTCTTTCAGCCATCTCTAGGCAGAAGGCACCCTGTCTTTAGGCACACAACACTGAATTTCTCTTGCACTGCAAGAGGGTTTATTTAGAATTCCGTTGCTAACTAGATTTTTGTAAGTTGATTTAATTTCGAACCAATCAAGATTGTGGAAGAGAGTCTAAAATAATGCCTGAGCTAAAATAACAATTTTTTAATCTTATTTCCTACACAGTGCTCATGTAACTGCTTTTGGAATAGGAAAAGCTGAATCTGATCCAGCCYAGCAAAATTATTAAAGCAGGTGCTTAACTTTGAGCATTGGCTGCCTGAAAAAAGATAAACCTCAGTGTTAGAGCTGTCAAATACATAAATCCACTGTGACTATTTTTTTGTGTTTGACTTCCTGCAGATGTGATAAACCTTTAATTCCCCCCTCATTTACTGTACAGACTTGGATCTCTGTATCATTCCCACCCTGTTGTTCCTTGCCATCCAGCTTGCTTTTGGATCTGCCTCTGGAATGAAGTGAAAAAGCAGACAGCTCAGACCTGGTTTTGAAAGGTTAACATTAGTGATGAGCTGGTCTTGGAGAATTATTGAGGAAAAATTTGGCTTCTTAGGTTAATGCATAATTTTTAAATGTACTGCCAAACTGCTGCTAAATGAGTAGAAACTGAATACAGGTGTTGAGAGGCAGCTTCAGACCCTTAAAAATGGCTGTTTCCAGTTAACAATAAAACRGAATAAGATCACTCTACTCTCAAGATATTTGTGACCCTTTTAAAATAAAATATTCAGTTTATATTAATTTTTAACTCGGTTTATCTGTATACTTGGTGCTTGCTGTAGATGGAAGCTAAACATGCATTGTCAAACTAACTGATCGAAGCCAATTAATTTCTTTTCATCTTTTTTTTTTTTTAGAGATTGAGAAATTGATATCCACACACACACTCTAAAGTTTCRATAACATCTACTTTGTATTTCAGTAATCCAGTGGCAGATTCTTTGTTCCACTGGATTTATAGCTACAGAATTGACACTGATAAAACTCCAGTGCTCCAATGACCTCACTTATTTGGGAAACTTTAAGCTGAATGTGTCATATGTGGAGGTAATCTGCTCTCTCCACCACCCAGGAAGAAATTAGCAGAGATAATATGTCCTTTCCACTTTCTGGGAATAAATAGCACATATCTGAGCTCGTGGGACTCCCACAAACATAGATCATGGGAAAAAATAGAGATGGCTGTCCTATATTTTAAAGAAACCCTTAAATCTCTGTCTGGCTCATGTCAGTATTTCACTGGGAGCACAATCAGTGCTGTTTCTGTTCTCAATAAGCAGGTTAATAGAAGTAAATAAACTCTGTGAGGATGCTTAACATGCTGCCATTATCAGAGTTGGGTTTACACTGAGGGGATTATTTGAGTGACATCTGAAGTATTTGCATTGCTAAAGCTTTTTTTTTCCATGGAAAAAAAGCTGGCTGTTAATTTTCATAGCAGGGTACCACAACATGGCTGAAACACAAGTGAGAATATTGACAATTATCACATCCTAAGGAAGTGTAGTAGTTCACACAAAATCAGTATTACATGTCCATTATGTGCATTTTCTTAGTTCAGGGAAAGTGCCCCATTTTTCATCTCCACTTGGAAATGATATTTTTTGTCAGATGAGGAAGCAGTTTTTCACAGCAGAGTATCTTGATAAATGCTTATTGCAGAAATATCCAGAAAGCCAAAAGAACACATAACTTTTTTCTTTCCCTCTGTTAGACTGTATGATGAGGTCTCTATTTGCTCTCAAATATCATAGAGAAATGGAGAATAAAATCAGTAATATATTAATATCCCGTACATAACTGGGGGAAAGCAATCTTCTAAACCAAATAATTTCCTAAATGCTATGTTCTCTCTTTTTAGGTGCAGGAAAACCACCCATGTATGGAGACTATGAGGCTCAGAGGCACTGGCAAGAGATCACTTACAATTTACCCATCAGGCAGTGGTAGGTGGTGCTGGTGGAGCTCAGCTTACAAAGGGTGAATGGGATGAAATTCTGGTTGTGTTTTACACCTCTGAGTCCATTGTTCACACCCATGTTCCTGTTGGATTTTTAGATGTGGGTGCCTGGAATCTGAATGTAAAGGGATGGAGCTTCATTTGTACAGATCACTGAAAGCAGGAGGAGAATTATTCCAGATATTTTATTTCTTTCTACATTATTTGTATTATTCCTTAGAGCTTGCATGAAACARTAAAAATTCAGTCCATATATATGCTACAACTCGAATTGGAATATATTGGAATTCCAGGTCATCTTCCAGCAGGGATAGTGGTGGTGTGTGTGTYTGGTGTCATTTTTCCTTAGCTGTCTGTTGGGAACAGACTAATATGACAAAATAGATTATTAATTCACTTGTGTTTCTGTAAATGTGTGTGAACTCTGCAGATGACTCTGTATAGTGACCTCAGACCATCCTGTTCTTTCTGTATCATCATTTTTGTTCTCTTTTTTCTGGGATATCCAAACCCTCACTGTGCCAGAGTTGGGATAAGAGGTGTTACATAATGATGGAGTTGGCAGCTTTGATCCACTCTGCTGCACTGAACTATATCTCCTTAAAATGAGGAGTTACAGCAGCCATTATTGCCAGGGGTCACATCAAACACTGTTGCAGGCTGGGTTTAGCTGAGGGGCTGCCAGGTGGGCACCTTGGTCTTGTTGTGTTTGTTCTCTGTTTTTATAATTGATGTAATTTTATATCCATAATAGAAGGGKTTTTTGTGTTGGGTCTGCTTTGGGAATTGAATCTCTAATACAGCAAAGTCATGTTCAGTCTTGGGTGTTTGCAACAGCACATCTTGGCTGACGTGTAAGGGATTGCATTCTAGAATTTGAATATTTCTGTTTTGTATTATTCTTTATAGTCTTGACATTATTTACCAAGGGCTGCTGTAAGAACATCCTTTCTTATTCTACTGCTGATTAAAACTCTGAAAGCTTCCTTACTRAATATTACTGGATATAGGGGTTGGTTTTGGTTTTTTTTAATTGAAACTATGAGTTTATGGAAGGTAAAATGGAAAAAATAAACCCCCAAAACGGGAAAGTTCACTGAAAGTTGGAAACTGTGACATTCTGCATGAAGGATCTGCACTGCCTTGGCATGAGCAATCTTGAATTGTAGGATAAGAAGCAGAGATGCAACTCAAAGAAATGTGATTTATCATCAGTTCAGAAGACACTTCAGGCAGCTCATAAAGAATTCAAGAAATATCATTTACTGTAATAAATGTCAAAAATTGGCTGCATTTGAAGAGAGAAAGTGGAAAAGCCAAGWGCTTGCCCCGTGGCAGTTGGAGCAGGTAGTCAGTGTTTCACTGTGAGATGGAAAGGGTCTGATCCTTATTGTTGTAACTTTTCCTTGGACAAGCCCCTCTGTTTCTCATTTGGAAAGAGGTGACTTAATTTTAACTGCTGCCAGCCTTCCATAGAAACATAATCCCAAATGGGAAAATCCTTTTCCTTTCTTTCACGTGGTCCACCTGAGTTCTGAGGTAGAACAAGGAGTTTCCCTCTCCACTGAAGTGAGATTTAGCAGCTTTTTAACCTGTTTTGCAACCACAAATGTGTGATCTCTGAATCACTTTTGCTGTTATTTTGTTGTTTGAGATTTCTTTTAATGTGAAATGAAGCAGATATAGAAGTTGCCACCTTCTGCTTTGGATTTGGAATACATTTAATATTCAGCCTTTTCCTTGGGTCAAAACCAAGCTGGAAAKGTAGAGTCTTCTTTAAATATAATTTTATTTTTTCTAGGTACTTCAATACAAGTGATAACAACCTCCTGTACTGGGGCCTTGATTACCCACCTCTCACTGCCTATCACAGTTTTGTGTGTGCTTACATGTAAGTTCAGTGTTTTAAATACTTCTGTGTTACATTTTTCTGTTTGCCAGGTCTGTAAATTTTAGCAGATTTAGGTTGACTTGCATATTGAGCTTTCCCACTGAGCCACTGCTGGATCTGTGATGCACAGGGAAAAGTGCTGGAGGAATAGGGTGCCTTGCCTGGGAAAGCTCTCGTGTATAGGGCCCAAGTGACATTTGATGACTAGATATCATGTAAATAGAATTCTGTTATTGGAATACTTTTTCCACAAGGGCTTTACTGCTGTTGGAATGAGACTTATGGAATAAGAATGTAGGTTAAAGTGCACAGGCAGAGTTATGTGGGGCATCTATGTGAACTGTAAATGGTTTATATTTAATACTTAAGCATGAAAGGTATTTACAATTGTTTTTTTTTAAAGTCCCTGGAACCAGACTGGAGGTGGTTATCTTGTCCTAATAAATATTGTATTCMATTTTTACTGTTTCCAAAGGTTATTTTTTTTAATTGTGAAACAGTCTRTAGTGTAAACTGATCTAGTGGTGAGGAAAAGCTTTCATTGATCAYTATTGCTCTTTGAAATATTTCTTCTCATTCATCTTAATTCTTGGAATATGCTCCTGTGCATGTCATCTTTATTGCTGAAAGGAGTGTAAAGGGAAATGAGAACTGTCTGCATTTTGATGTGTCTGTACTTTGTTTTACAGTGCAAAGTTAATAAATCCTGATTGGATTGCTCTGCACACGTCCCGGGGCTATGAGAGTCAGCCCCATAAGTTATTTATGCGTACAACAGGTAGGAAAATTATGTTTCCTTGGGATGATCCTGCACATTTGTCTTGCTTACTAATTTAGCATGGTTAATATGCAGCTTCTCTGTCTGTACTGGTTTATTCTCAGTTTTTTAACTTGGGTGTCTTTACAAGTCCCTTTATGAACCAAACTCCTGTGTTATTTCCTCTTCTGCCAGCGTTTGTGAAGCTGACAAATATAAAATATAGAAACAAGTTTTCAACCCAATTGATTCATTAAAAACTCTAAAACAAAGCTACTTTTTGTAGCATAGACCCACTTTTCAATTTTGAAAATATTCTTGTTTTCCCTTCCATTCTGATAAATAGTCTTTTTAGTTTTAGCTTAACTTGGTTTTTATTATAAAATTATTTTACATGTAGACTGGCATTTACTGACTTAGCAGCCTGAGGTCTCAGAGATCTTCATTAGGAGCTGGATACTTGATCTCAAAGGGAGAGAAATTTGATATTATTCATGTCAGCAAAAAAGTAAAAATTTATTTTACCACTTGTATTCTAAATTTCTTTCTCTCGCAGTCACTTTTGACCATTTGTTGAATTGCCTCTGCAAAGAAAAAGATAACAGAAATGCAGAAAAAGATTTGTACTGTAACTTGGTAGCTGTATCAGTAGGACAGCAAACAATGGCCAATGAACTCTTGTTATCTTGTTGCTATTTTCTTTCATTTTAAAATCTTTTGCTTTTTCTAACACGAAAAGCTTTCTGATTGCAACAGCAGAATTTGCTGTTCATCAATAGCTTTTCTGTACTTTACAAACCTTCAATCTGCTCTCTGGTAATTGATTGAATTGAAAAAAAAATAAAAATCACTAGAATTTAATTACCCTTGAAATGGTCTTTATTAATTTTGAAATCAACTCACTTGACACAACACTGATGGATCTGGAGAGCTGATAAACCCTTTTTAACAGGAGCCAGTAGAAGAATGCATTAAAATAATTCAGAGTGGTCAATGGCAGCTTTACTTTAAGCATCAGTGTCTTTGTATTGCAAACACCTTGGGTATATTTGTTTAGTTGTGGCTTAAGGTGGCAAAACAATTCATCCCTGAAGAACTGATATATTTAAACATACACTTTTCTTCTTGGAACCATTGCACATTTTCTGAAACTGGTTTGTAGAAATCATCTGAGGTTTTTCTCAGGCTCTTAAGACAACGCTCAAGAAGAATTCACCTGCTGGACATACCTGGGCAGGGAACCTGCTGGTTCTGTGTTCTTGTCCCCTCTCTTACAAATCCTGCCTATAGGCAGGTGACCAAAGCCAAATCCCTGCTTTCAGTCTGTTTATCCCCACCACTGGTAATTCACACAGAGATTGTCATAATCTGGAGTTTCTTAGCTGTGCCCCAGACTCTGTCCCTTGCAACAACCTGACTGGATCCAGCCCTGGCTGATTTCTTTGGGGCATTCCCAAATGCCTGCCCTGGTTTTGGCATGTGAGGAACTAGAGTGTGACTGAGGCTGTGCCAGGAGCCAGGACAGCTGAACACGTGGAAGCAGCAGCTTTGGGACATCAGAAATGAGCCTTACAAACATTAACAAGATCAAATTCTGTAGACCTTTTTCTTTTTGTCCTTTGAAGTGGAACTGCCCAGTTTATTCTCATGAAGAAATTTCTGATATTTTGATGTTTATTTGCCTGTAATTTTTCTTTGTCTCCTCCTTGTGGGAGGATTCTAATGGAAAGTTAATCTTTATTTTTCAGTGTTTGTTGCTGATTTGCTGGTTTACATTCCTGCAGTTATTTTATATTGTTTTTCCTTGAAAGAAACATCTGCTAAAAAGAAGGCAAGTACCTGGTGTGTGTAAATTAAACAAAGAAAACACTCTTAGAACAGAGAAGAAATGGAACACTGAGTTAATTAGCACCTAGGACACCCTCATGGCTTCCATGTAAAACCGATGACAATCAGTATAGCTCATACTATAGGCTTTTCAGTTAAAAAGATTAAAAATCCATTATTTTATCTTACAGCTATTATTGTAATGCTTTCAATAAGAAGATGCTCTGAAGATTAGTAGCCATGGACTTCTGAATTATGTTTTTTCCTGAATTTTTTACTTGAATACTAAAAAAAAAAGATTTGTGGTATGGAATGAGGGGATCTGGGAACTGCTTTGTCTTGAACACTCCTTACAGTAGATTTTGGAATAATAAGTCTCCTGATTTTTGGGGTGGTTTAAGGTTTAAGATAGGGGTGGGTGATCTTTGAGCTGTTTGTAAAGGACAGGTAATATTCAATATTTTCTCATTTATGGCAAATATTTATCCTTTTTTATTCCTCAAAATATTATTGACAGATGATTATTTGTAGAGAATAAGATTCCTACGTATAGGATGCACCTTTTGTACTGGACAAGTATAATTTCTTCTCTCTAATGTCTAATTTTGCAGTAATTCTTTTCCCCCTCTCTTGTGGTCCTTCTTTCCAGGTTTCCAGTGCTCTCTGCATTCTGCTTTATCCAGGCCTCATCCTTATCGACCACGGGCACTTCCAGTATCCTTGTTCTGCACTGAAATGAATTCCTGTTTATGGAATAACATTGTTCTTTGTTAGCTGAGCACGAGGTGACTTTTTTATACAAAGTCATCTGAGGGGGTTCTGCCCACCCCAAACAGAGATATCAAAGGAAACTGTAAGTCTGAAACATATTAGAGATAAAAATTATTGATATTGGCACAAATCAATCCTAACATGAATATCATTCTTTCCATGCCTCCAGCTCCTCTTTCTGTCAGTCACTTTATTGCAGACAGCATCAGTGGTGCTGTGACAGTGAGAAGAGTGATGGTTGTGCTCCTGTGATTTGTGTGTGGAGAGGGAATCCCCTGAGATCTGCTTGGGATGGCAGAGGAGTGTCAGGTGTAGCTGTGTGAAATGTTCAGCTCTACAAACCTCCCCTTCTGCCTTGGCTTTACAGTTCAGGGGAGTGAAGTCAGGGCTGACTGGTCAATAGTGGAGGTAGACACCTCACAGGTGGGTCTTTTTTAACAAGAATTCTGGTTTTGTACTGGCTTTGTACATGAACAGGCAAGTGCTGTCAGCTCCCCCATGCTGGGGTGGTGGAGGTGCAGCAGCTGCTGTGGAGGCAGAGCTTGACTGCAGATTTCCTGGCCAGGCTGCCCCGGGCTGTGCCAGCCCTGCCACTCCAGCGTGACCAACGTCACCCTCTGAGCAGCTCCAGGAAGTCAGGGATTTACTGCTGCACCTCTGCAAGATCAGGGCTCTCAGTGTGAGTCTGCTGATGTGAAATCAATGAGATGTCAAATATACCTGGTGATTGGGAGTGGGAAATGTGAGTGGGCTGAAAGCCCCGTGGGCAGTCTGGATGTGTTGTCACAGCTACTTATGTTGACCGAGGGAAAACAAAATATTGTGACATTTCTGACAATACAAGAAATACAAGGGACTGTCTACAAGGGCCTGGAGTGACAGGACAGGAGGGAATGGCTTCCCACTGACAGAAGGTGGGTTTGAATGGGATATTAGAGAAATTCCTCCCTGGGAGGGTGGGGAGGCCCTGGCACGGGTTGCCCGGAGAAGCTGTGGCTGCCCCATCCCTGGAAGTGTCCAAGGCCAGGTTGGATGGGGCTTGGAGCAACCTGGGCTAGTGGGAGGTGTCCCTGCCCATGGCAGGGAGTGGGATGGGATGGGCTTTCAGCTCCCTTCCAATTCAAGTAATTCTGGGATTCTGTGTCTTGCTGGTTTGTCTCATTTTTTCAGAAAGCAAGTAAAAACCAAAGCTAATACTTTGTTGCAATTTAACAGTAAATGTAACTTAGTCTCTTCAAAGTAAGTAAGTAACTTAATCTCTTCAAAATTTCCTGAGCTTGTTTTCAAAGTCACAAGGCAGTGGCATCGTTTTTAGCAACGATTATTCATTGTTTGAGCAGCATTAGCAGCTCGGGCAACTGGTCATGGATGAGGGTGCCTTGTGAGTGTAACAGAATCACAAACCCCTCAGAAGTCCTTGAACTAAATTATATACAATTTAAACACTGACATAGTTGAATATTCTGCGCATATCTTTTGGGAGCTGGAAGGAGAAGCTTGTGAGAGCTTTATCCTTAATCATGGAAATACCAAGAAGAAAATGTTGCTTGTTGCAGAGAACTGTCACTGCCACCAAGAGCTTGGTTGGTGTATGAATATACATTTCATGTATAATTAACAGACACATAATTTGCCCTCATATTTGCTTGTGCAAGCTCTGAGTCAAGCCTTGAAAATATAAAATTTACACTTTAAATAGAAGTAAACTTTCTTCTTTCTATGGACAACAGTCACAACTGGCAATGTGTTCTCAAAACTAACTTGGAAAAATTCATTTTACAAGCTACTTATGCTTGTCCCTCAGGGCATTAATTGCTGGCTTCCAGAAGTGAGATGTGTATCTTGTCCTTGACATGAAAAACCATATACAACTCAGTGAGCCTTGGCTTTGCCTTGTGGGCTGTCCTTTGTTTGTCCCATGACTGGGACCTCCTGGGATCTGTGGCGTTTTGCTTGGCCTTGAATTATAAGCAAATGGAGCTCTACCATTCTCTGCCCTTTTTTTGCTATTTACTTGGAAAGTGCTTCAAGAAGGGACTGAAAGGAAAGGGGTAAGTGGCTTTAAACTGTTCTATCTTCCTCAGGAATCCAGCTGGGCAGCCTGGCCTGGAGAACGGGATTGTCCTTATCTGCATGTGGGCATTCCTGAATTCATTTCTGTGGAAGATACCTCGTGTAAAGTGTTCCTCTCCTGCAAAACGAGTGTTTCCTGTTGAGGTCTGTTAGCTGTTCCTGCTGGGTTGCTGTAGTGATGTGCTCTCTTGCCTGCCTGCAGGTTGGTGCTGTTAACGAAACTGGCAGGGACAGTGGTGTTGTCCTTCGCTGCCTGCTGGCTCCCGTTCGGCACCGACGTGGAACAAATCATGCAAGTACTCAGAAGACTCTTTCCCATTGACAGAGGCTTGTTTGAGGCATGCATGTTTTCTTCTCCCCACCCACTGCCCTGTCCTGTATTCTTAGATCCCTGGAGAAACCTTCAGCCTGACCTTTAGGGATTTCAGGGGGGACACACACCACAGGGCGAGTAACTCGAGACGGCTTCTTCGGCACTCGTTTCTTGCCAGTTATTTAATCCAGTGTTTAACCCCAGCTCAGCTGGCATCTTCCAGGATATTATACCAAGTAGACAACACTTATCCCATCATCAAACTCATACTTCAATCCATACATTTTTCCATTGAAATAGATTCCATAGTAATTGACAGTGTCAGAAGATGTAACCTTGAAAGTTAACAGCTCCAGCCTGTCTTGGGTTCTGCTCAGCTCTTCTCAATGGGATTAATTATTTTTAAAAAATAACTTCAAAATAGTGTTTTGGATACAGCCTAAACTTCCTTTTTGACTCACCTTGTGCCAGTTTCCACAATATTTTCCTAAAGTTTTAGACCACTTCTGCTTTTGGTTTTGCTCAGGCTGTGGCCACGTCCATGCTGAAGGTGCTGAGCCTTAATCCAGTAATCAGTTCCTCATTTTCCTAACGGCAATGCCACGGGAGTTTGGGATAAAAGAAAGGGTTCTCATTTCCCAAGTCACAGGGAGGTGTTGCTGCTGTTTTGCTTAATTAGGGCACAAGTCAATATTACACTTTTTACAGCAGATTTCAATAACTTCAAGCTTAACCCACAAAATGAAGCTTTGAATTTCCAGGTTGTCACAGGGATTAAGGCAAATTCTCATTTAGCTTGATTAATCTTAATTATTCTTTTAATCTTTTTTAGATGTAAATAGTATCACAACTGGCACTTATTTCTTTGGAAGTTAATGCTGATGTACCAAATGCAGTGGAAGTGTTCTTTGTGTAGCCTCTGCTAGTTTATTTAAAAAAAACAAATAACCAAACAACCTCTCCAAAAAAGACACTCCCTCACACAGACCCCCCAAAAAACAATGACCCTCTTCCTTGAGAATTATTTGGAATTTAGGAAGGAATCGTTTTGGTCACCACACTTTTTATTCAGTACCAAGATTAAAAATAAAATCTGTAAATGACAATAACCAATGAGTCCAGAAGAGCTGAAGGATTTTAGTCTAATATTAGCCCAAATATTTTCTGAGCAGCTCAGGGCAGTGACTCGCTGGATGCTGATGGAGATAAAATGAGAATTTGTCCACGTAAGCAGCGCTCAGGAACTTGGCCTGGGGTGTGACAGGTTCTGTGCCTGGGTTCCCATTTGCAGCCCAGTAACAGATGCTGGTGGCTGTAAAATCAGCCTGGCTGTGAAGTGGTGTTTGCTGGTGCTGCCAGACCCTGCGTTCCCTGGAATCCCTGGCATATTCCGTGCTGCTGGTGAGCCCGGGAGGGAGGTGGCTCAGTTGTTGGTGTAGTCCCCTCCGTGGGGTTCTGTCTACACAGCTGTGACTCCAGCAGCTGCCTGGGGATGAGTTTCACGAGCATGAGAGCTGGAGTTACAAATTTAATTTTGAAAGTGATCCTAGCACAACTGTTAATGTCTTTAGACTTCTTGATTTATTGGAGGTTAACTCTGTCAGTGCTAGCAAGCAGTGAGCACAGCCACAGGCAGGGATGGAAGGAAATGTGCAGCACACAGAGTGTCCTCACGGCTGGAAAGGGATTCGCATGTGCCAGTGTTTACTCAGGGACAGTCTCCTTAATTCCACAAAATGTGTGGAGTTAAGTATTATCTCTTGTGCTGAAGAACTATTTCTCACTTATTTTAGAGCACGTTTTAATTTGGCCTTTTGAACTTCCCATTTTTGAGGATCAGAATCATCTCAAGTCCATCTCAGAACATGGTGTACATCTACAAGTGGTTTTTGCACTCTCTTGATAAAAACCCAACAAGCCCCATCTCCCAAGCCCCTTTGTTCCCACAAACATAAGTGTAATTATATATAATTATCACTGATTACCTTTCTATTTCCTTCCAGGATAAAGTAGCCAATATTTGGTGCAGTCTAAGTGTCCTTATAAAGATAAAGAATGTAGTATCACCTCGAACTCAGCTAAAACTCAGGTAAGACATAGCTGAAGTGCTTTAGGTAGTTTTTATCTGCATTGTTTTTTGCAAGAGGAATAAATTTTCCCAAATTGTGTTCTTTCCTGTACTGTATTTCTCTCCCAAGTGATGAGGGTTTCCCCAAGCGCTGTTAGGGATATTTATGACTGAAAAAGTCCCTGCTTGTTTTATAGAGTGATTTAAGCTGCCTGGTGAAAACTGAGTTTAAATGTGCAAATTCAAAGGATTACCTCTTTCAGTGCTCTTAGAAGTCAGAGCTCCCAGTTCTGCTTCTTGACTAAGTGAAGAATTCAAGTGTGGGTCTGCAGAGTGAAGTGTTAATGGCTGTAGTTACTCATGTATTAAAACTGTTTTTCTTACCAAATCCTTTAGTTTTGCTGTAACATTCCTGAGCCTGCTCCCTGCCTGTATTAAGCTCACTGTCCAGCCTTCCCTCCGAGGGTTTAAATTTGCTTTGGTGAGTGTTTGCTTTTAATTGCTCCTTGTTTTATATCCACCACGAGCACTGGAGTGCAACCAGCAGTTCCAACAGCAGTTGCTGCAGAGCACAGAGGGTGTGAGCCGTTAAATGCTGAAGAAATTGGTTAAAAAGTGTTTTACTTCCACAAGTCCAGGGCTCTGACCTGTCCTTTAAACCCAGACTTGTTCCTTAACCTCGGTTTTCTTTATTTAACACTGTGTTTTTATTATCTTCCTCTGAAGAGTCTTTAGAAGATTCCATACATATTAAAGCCTCACGGAGAGTTGGGATTTCTCCTCTTTTTGTTTAGCTTCCAAAGTGCCAGTTTTTCTTCCTTCATTGGCTGCAATATTCAATTCAAAAGTCCCAAAGTGGACATTGTGAGCTCATTAGTGGCTTGAAAATAAAATAATACCATTTTCCAAAATGTTTGCCTTCTCTTAGTCACATCACTGAATTGAAGTACATTGCCATGACTTCCATGCAAAAACTGAGTTCTCCTTGAAATCAAAATTACATGGAGCTGGTTCTAAAGTTTCAAGAGTTACAACATAATTTTTCTTTTTAATTCTATCACAACACTGCCTAAAACTAACATTTATCCTTTCTAAGAACTGGTTGATATTTTCCAGCACGTTTTTATTTGGTGGGGGAATAAAAAGACAATTTGTTTGCTTTTTGTATTGGCTGGTCCTGATGAGGAGCAAAATTTTATGTCCAAAATGTGGGTAGTTGCCACCATGAGTGGGGTTTGCCAGTGCTTGTGTGTGTGAATGTTGTGTGTCCTTGCTGGGAATGCTCTTGTCAGGGAAGCTGAGCAAGAGTGAGGGCTCTGCCTGCAGGACTTTCCCACTAATTCTGGGTAAACTTTCAAACAATGTGGTTTTAGTACGTGTGGGTGGTTACAGGAGCTGCTCTGGGTGCCTGGAAATTGCACTGGAGGAAATGTAGCAGTTAATTAGAAAACTCAGCTCATTTAGCTCCTGCCTCCTCACAGAGCCTGTGCCAGCAGCCACTAAAGCAGTGCTTTGCATTGCAGTCACATAGACTAATACATCTCTGGTTTCCTTTCTAAGGTTACTTGTGCCTTGTCATTTTTCCTGTTCTCCTTTCAAGTCCATGAAAAATCTATTCTTCTAGTGTCAGTGTAAGTAAATTATTTTCCTGTGGATATATTTTGATCTTTTCCTCATGTTCTTATTGCATGCTGCTTTCTCACAAATATATCAGGTTTTAACAACTCTGCACATTCGCTTTTCTAAATAATTTGTAAATGTGTGCAAGTACAGCCAGGCTGCTCTGTCCTGCCTCACTCGTGGCTGTAGGGACAGTCACAGCACTGCTGTTCCCTGTGGATGTCCTACATGGACCTCAGAGTGCTGTTTGCTCAGGGAATATTTGATATCTGGTTTTCTTTTCATTCCAGCCCAGTCTGCTTAATCATAAATGAAATCCCCTTTATGGCCACGTGGTTTCTACTAGTGTCAACTTTCAGGTGAGTTGGAAACTGCTAACAGGGTTGGAGAGGGATTTTGGATAAGGGATGGAGTGGCAGGACAAGGGGGAATGGCTTCCCACTGCCAGAGGGCAGGGTTAGATAGGATTTTGGGAAGTAATTGTTCCCTGTGAGGGTGGGGAAGCTCTGGCACAGGTTGCCCAGAGAAGCTGTGGCTGCCCCATCCCTGGAAGTGTCCAAGGCCAGGTTGGATGGGGCTTGGAGCAACCTGGGCTAGCGGAAGGTGTCCCTGCCCATGGCAGGGGTTGGGACTGGGATGAGCGTTAATGTCCCTTCCAACTCAAAGCAGTGTGTGATTCCATGAAAACCATGTTCTTCCCCAATTCTAGTAAGGATAAGGATAGTCATTGTTTTTCCTCTCCTCTCTGTGTTCCCTGAATGTCACCTGGAATCCCCTGGCACTGTGGGTGATCCCATTCCCAGCATGCTGCCCCTGCTGCTGAAGGACGGGCTGCTCCTGGCCTACGCCGTGACCACACCCGCCTTCCTGGCCGTGTGCCTGGCCTCCTTCTCCATCCTGGAGAAGACCTCGGCAGAGGACCTGCAGCTGAAGGCCTTCTCCCTTTCCCTCAAGGGATACGTGTCCTGGTTTAAGTCCTTTCCCAGGATTGTCAGGAGCCTGGTAAGCAAATTTTATTCCTTTAACTCTTCTCTGCAGCTTTTCCCAGTACTGACTTTTTTTTGTGCCGTGCTGAAGAGTGCAGAGCACCCACATAATGAAGTGACAGCTGACCTGTTTGGGGTGTTCCATCACCAACACCTAACACATCATTCCTTGCCTTCCAGTTCCTTCTCTCCCTGTCCCTGATGGGAGTCCTGTCTGTCCTGAGCGCTGCGGTGCCTCCTCCCCAGAGCCTGCCGGATTTATTCCCGGTGTCCGTGTCCATTGTTTCCTGCTTACACTTTCTCTTGTTTTTGGTGTATTTTAACGTTGTTATACTCTGGGACTCCAAGAATAGAAGCCAGAAGAAAATGAGTTAATGAAGGTGTGAAGCTCAAGGACTGAGTGGTGCCAGCGCTGCAGGTGAACCTGTGTGTGATGGACACAACCTGAGGAAAGTCAGCAAACACCTTTTGCTTATTTAAACACAAAACAATCAAAGACTGTTTTAAAGGAATATTTTGAAGAACATTGGAAATGCGATTTGGTTTGTTTTCTTTGGAAATGTCATACTTTTGTTACCATTTGTAAACCTGAAATGCTTAATAAAGGACCAAATTTTGAATTAATGCTAAAATACCTCCTATTTGCTGCATTAGAAAAAGTAGCATTAAGTTTACTCCTTCCCCAGCCTAAGAAGCATAAGGAAGTAGTGCAGGTCAAGTAGCAGCTCCTGCCTGGCAGCACTGAAGTTGTGTTGCTGAATTGCTTTGTGACACAAACCTGTCACTGTGTCACCAGTCACTGTCACCCTTGGTGATGTTTGTCCCCTGCTGGGGATCAGCAGCTCTGGTGTGCCTCTAAAACTGCTGCAGCCTCAGGACTCACCAACTGTCGCTTTAACAGGACTGAAAAGCCAAAGTCTTGGTTCTACTGCAAGAAAAGCTGAGGTGCTGCAGTGCAGTTTGAAAGGAGGTATGAGGAAAATACCAAAACCCCAAACCCCCAGCAACCCCCCCCCCTTATTGCACAGCAATTTGCAGATATAAACTGAACTCAACTCTGCAATTTCTCCCTGGGTGCAGCTCAGCCTCCAAAACCAATAATTCAGAGAATACAAATTGATTGAGTAATTATAAACATAACAAAGCACGGAGGAAGAAAATAAATCATAAAGCAATTTAGGGTCATATAGTTTAATTAGGAGTCAGTCTATGCTTTTTTTTCTGTATCTATATATATATTAAAAAAGCCACCCCCCTCCTTGTTTAAAGGCTTCCCCTGTCACATTCCAGGCTGTCACTGCCCTCAGCCTCAGTGTGTGAATCAGCTGTTCTGGGAACTTCCAGCTGGGTCAGTTATGAGCCCTGTCAATGGAGTGCCTACAAGCTCAGTGTATTTATGCAGTTTTTCCAGGCTTATTTGTTGTGGAAAAAGTACCCCCAGCCAACACTGGCCCCCTGGCAGCTCTGACAATGGAAAAGGGGCTCTGGAGTAGGAACTAGAAGGATATTGGGGGTGGGCACAGTTCAGCGATTTCTCCACACTCTAAGAGTTTACTATAAAGCAACACAACTTCCATCTTTTCACAAGTATTTAGGATTTTGTGTGTGTGTGACTCTTTGCTGTGGCATGCACGAGCTCTGCCCACAGCACAGCCTTTCCTTCTGAAGTGTAGGCCAAGTGGCATTGATGTGTATCAGGACACAAAAATAGGGATCTTTGTCTCCAGAGGCTGTGAAATCCCAAACCCGCCGTGTTCCCAGAAGGAGGCCTGGGGGAAAAGCTGCCTGTGAGCCTTGAGGAAGGTCTGTACCACGTGCCAAGGAGCGTTAAGGTGGATGGAAGCAGAGGGAGTTCAGGGTGTAATTAGCCCGGGCCGTGTGTTCAGCAGGATCCAGGGCCCGTCCTTCCCCCCATACCCAAACATTAGTTTTGAGTGTATCCCTTTTCTTTGTCCTTGAGGTGGCCTCGGGGGGTGATAAAGTGAGAGTCACCCGATCCACCTTGTGTGGAACTGGAAATGGTTCTTAACAGCCCCAGCTGTTTCAGAGGCAAAAGCCTGGTACAGCAGGAGGTCAAAGACACAGTAACTGCCTGAATAGCTGAGGTATGTGTGAGGGGCACGTGCAGCAGGATCTTGGTGTACAACTCTATTTCCCTAAAAAATGCCAGATTTAATAATTGCCATGGTGTAAGTTATGTGTGACTCACTGCTGTCCATCACCACCTTTACTGTTAGTGCCTGTACAAGTTTGGTGCTGTTCTTCCAAGACTACCCACAACAGCTTGATTTAGACCAGCACAGTCACTTCCAGACTCTTCTCAGATCAGTAATTATTTAATTTCCAGCTTCAGAGGTTAGAGCCACATTATATAAACTCTGACTGGTTCAGGTACCCTCATCCTACAAAGCAATGGGCTGGGGCACCTTACACACACAACAACCCCAGCTCTGAAAGCCTGACAGACCAGTGTGGAAATGAGAACAACTGACACAATTCCCTTCAGACTGCTACTAACCTTCTTCCCAGTTGGACTGCACAGGTACTGTAGTGCAAAAACATTTTTATTAATTAAAAACTCCCAAAGCTTGAGCCCGTGTGTTCAACCACACACTGAACACATTTATCACTTCAGTTGTAAAAATCAGTTTATTTGAGGAGCAGGACTTTGCAGTGGTAGAAAGGACATTCAAGTGTGTGTGTTTATGTTGGACTTGGATAAAAAAGTATAAATCATTCTACTGCACTTTTTCAGCCTAATGCAAGGATTTGAGAAGCAGGGGATTCACCAGGCTGGAGGGGTGGGGTTGAGGAGAAGGAAGGAGCAAAGCAGCTGATTGATATAAAACAACTCAGCATTAAATGCCAAAACTAAACTAAACTGTTGACCTAAAAGCACATGTTACCAGAGCTCTGTGTGTTAAGGCTGGGTTTGAAGCTGAGGCCTTTGTGGCCGGGGCTGACTTTAGAGGAACCTTCGTTGTGGATGACAAATACGTCCCCAAACGTGGCAGCACCAACAGGGAAAGTGTTTGCAAACAACTGAAACACATCCAGGGTCGGAATAATTCCCTGCCCTGCAGAGCTCCCTCCAGCCTTAGAGCCCAGGCAGTGTTAGAGAAGAACCCACAGTTTATTTTCCACACAGCACCAAGCCCAGCTCACACAGCCACCCAGGGTGGATTATTGACATTGAGATTATCTGGTTGTGCACATTGTTAAGTTGAAATAGATGCCAGAAATGTTATCTGGACGTGCACCTGCCCGGCGCAGCGAGCGCTCCCCAACGGGATTTGCTGGGGAGATTGGTTTACACGCAGCTCTTCGCTCCTTTTAAGTACAGTCCAGCAGATGTAGAAGTTTGGGTTGATGTGGAATGCATTTTTCACATAATGCCTGTGGGGAGATGAGGAATGACTAAAATAAATAGCAATTAGACAGCATCATTCACGGGATCTGTTTGGAGTTATGGATCTGATGTCCAGAACACACACACACCCCCCCCAAGGCAATGCAGGGCAGCAGCCCCTCTGCCCTGAGCTGCAGGAGCATTTTAGAATGTTTTAAGGAAATTCTGGAGACAAATAATTGCTGAAAGATCGTTTAGCCACCACAACAATGTTTTTTTAAACAGTAAGAAAGGCTCTACAGTGCTGGTCACACGTGGGAGGGATAGAGAGAACCAGACAAAGGAAATGGGACATTTTTTGGACATCAGGTACTCACTGACTGCACACTGCTGGCCATGGACATAGAGTACACCTGAGCTCTGAGCTGACTGCGAGCTGAAGCCTGGAGTTGCCAGCATGACTTCACTTCAAGGTAATAACCCAGTACAAGCCCTAAAGTGATTATTGTACCATGGAAAGGGCACTCTGCATCCTGCAGAACCCAGGAATTATGCTGAATGGAAAAAATGAGGATGCTGGCTCTGCTCTGCACTGGAGGTGCCATCCCTCTGCCTTTGGTGCTTTACAAAGCAGTAACAAGTCCCCCGTGCAGAGAACCAATGGTTCCCCTGAGGCTCTGGCAGCCTGCAGGGCATCCCAGAGCACTCTGGAAATGGTTTACAACAAGTACCTCAGGCCTGGTCACTCTGCCAGTGCCTCGGTGCTGGAGAAGGCTGGGAGCAGCCCCAGGGGCTCCTTCCTTCTGTCCAGGAGCGAGTTCAGGAAGGCGGCGCTGCCGGCAGGCTGGATGTGCTCTGTGAACAGGAAAACAACAAACAAACATGGAATGTGATAAACAACACTGGTGTGATGACAGAATGGTGCAAATCCTGGCTCAAACACCAGTTAAGTTGCTGAGGTGGTTAAAGAGCCCAGAACCCCTTTTCCTTCAGACAGGGTGTCTCAGCAGGAATTCTGGAGCTTGTCCTGACGAGTGGCTGCACGTGTGTGACATCATTACCAGTGGTGACCAAGCAGAACAGACTGTGCTCTGAGTATGAGAAGCTGGTGCTGCTTCTTGCTATCAATAATCAAAGAATAAATAAGAATCCATAAGGGCCATATCAGCAGAACCCAACCATGGATTGCACCAGAGGAATACCCATCCCTGGAGCCACCCACACCTGAGCCCGCAGCCAGGAGGGCAGGGCTGGGCGAGGGCCGAGCAGGTGGCTGGGAGAAGCAAAGGAAAAGTGTGCAAGGGCAGAAAGGAACTCAGGGAATGAGAACATGTGGGGAAAGGGTCTGGAAGCAGGTGCATCCGAGTGCCAAGTCTGCCAAATGGTCCCTGCAGCAGATGAGCAGCTCAGCTCCCAGGACCCCGAGTGTCTGGTGGCTCACGGGGAGTTTGACTCCCCCACCAGGAAGGGGTGAAGGGAGAATTCAGAATTACACTGAACACACCAAGGGGGAGTTACAGCAGCTTAGGGCTACTGAACTGCACAGAAACCCAGCTGGGGAGGGCACCAAACCCCCACGGCCACGGCCTTGGTGGGGCACGGTCTCCTCAGTTCTCCCACACCCTGAGTCTGTAGGGATCTCACACTTCCAGCATGTGACACGACTCCAAGACCTGCCCACGGATCGGACAACGTTACCTGGAGCTGACCCAGACCAACCCCAAGTTCTGCCCTAAGCCAGGTCTCACAAGTTACTCCAGAAAAAGGAATCCAATCCAACTTGGCCTCAGGTACCACTTTTCAGCTTTACTCCTAATAAACCTCATTTGCTTACCCAAATTACCATCCAAAAGATACCATTATAGCTTACAATGGTCTGGTCTTGTACGGCAGGTAACAGAAAAATGACATTTCATTACAATCTGGTTTACTTGTGCTAAATGCAATTCCTTTATGGATCTGATTTCCCTTTAATCATGGACTATGTGGTAAGTAAAGAACCCAAACATGCCAAGACCACCATGCCGAGCTCTGCCCTGCACTCTGAGAAGCTCTTAAAAAAGAGAAGCTGCCCAGATTCACACAAAACATCATGGACTCAGCTTTGTTTTCCAAACACTGAATCCCAGACTGCTTTGGGTTGGAAGAGACATCAAAGCCCATCCAGTCTCATCCCCTGCCATGGGCAGGGACACCTTCCACTAGCCCAGGTTGCTCCAAGCCCTGTCCAACCTGGTCTTGGACACTGCCAGGGATGGGGCAGCCACAGCTTCTCTGGGCAACCTGTGCCAGGGCCTCACCACCCTCACAGGAAACAATTCCTTCCCAGTATCCCATCTAACCCTGCCTTACCTCTGAGTGAGCTGTTCTTAAAAACCCAACAAAACAAACAACCCCCCCCAAGAACCCTTCTCTCTCTCTCTCGATATTTTTATATCCTGAGCCAATTAAACTCCATAAACCCAAAGAGAACATTCACACAACTCCTGGATGAGGATGTTTGTGAGCAGAGCAGCTGGAAAAGAGATCTGTGGAGGGGCCCAGAAGGTGGCAGGGCTGTAACAGGAGCAGTAACTGTAGCAGGCCCAGCTCGTTCCTCTCCTCAGCTCCAATTTTAGGTTTCCCAGGGACAGGCAGTGGCTGGAGTCACCATGGAGCTGCTCCAAAGGGTTGGCAGAGCCCTCCCTGCCCTTGGACACAGCCTCTCCTGGCCCACAGAGGCACTAAAAGGGCTGAACCTTCCCAAGTTTCCTTTCCCCTTTGAGTTCCCCCACCGTCCTCTCCCAACTTTGACTGCTCTACAACATTTACAGATCTAAAAAGCAGAGAGAAAAAAAATGTTCACCTGTCGGGTGATATAAAACCAATCTTCTACTAAATGTGCCAGAATAATTTTTCTCCACCTCAACCACAGTTAAAACCTTCAGTCTATTCATTACTGTCTTTTTATAGTATTTTTATTTAATAAAACCTATTAAGACTACCATACAAATCTCTTTACTTATGCTTTTATCTTTTAACTGATCAATTTTTATATTGCTGACATCCCTTCTTCACCATTTGCTCATTTAAAAATTCATAGTATATGAGCTATGTCTCTGGAGAAAACGTCTATAAAATTTGTTACAGCTGGCAAATGTGTATGAGTCAGTGATAGCACATGACTAAATGCTTCACAGAAAATAAAATTTGTTTCTGTAGTAAGCAGAACTGTTTAAATGTTATTTATTTTTATGTTTCAAAGAAAATATATTGTGAAGTGCTGCATTGATTTAATACGCAGCAATGTCTGTGTACACGCTGTACTGGGGAAATTTATGAAACCTTTGCACAACTCCTTTAATTGAATTTTCCAAATCTCTCACCACACACAAATAATCAATATCTTCTGCAGAGAAAACCAGTCAGAATTATTACAGTCTTTCTTTTCAATTTTGTTGTCATCAGCACATACAGAGCACCTGGATATTTGTAATGTCTGGATAGCAAGTTATTTACACCTCTTAAACATATAATTGCTACTAAGTGAGTCCAAACTAATGTTTCTTTTCTTTTTTATTTAAAATAATTATATTCATGGGAGAAAGCAGTATTTATTCTCACGTAGGAGTTGCTACGTGTTGGAAGAACTACAATTCCTTTGAATTTTTCATTAAGCTTAATACTCTAAACTAGATCCACCAGAATTAAAAATTAATAGCTGTTGCATCTCTAAAAAGGTACGTAGGAAAATAGAGTGTAAAACCAAGGGTGAAATTTGGGAATAAATGGGGCTGACACCTAAATCTAAACTGCAGGTTGACAGTTCTCTGTGTACTCGGCTGGGGCCTGCAGTCGTACGTCTCATGTGCATTTCCGTGTCTGCCACAGCAGTTAATGGCTTAATATTTCATCTACATAGCACAGGGTGTTCCATCACTGCAGAGCCTTGGAACTGCCCCTTCCTTCCTTCTTTCCTTCCTTCCCTCCTTCCATCCCAAAAGCTCCTGGTGCTGCTGACCCCAGACCCAGACACTCCTCCAGTCTCAGGCTGTTTGCAAAATACAGGTGTGGGTACAAGCCGACAGCCCCAAATCCTGCTGGGAAGGAGCAATGGAAGCCTCACCCCTCTCCTCTGGACAGGAAAAATCCACTGCTTTATTCCCCTTTTCCCCAGAAGATCTCAGAGCAGAAGGAAGGATAAGTGGCACAGACACCCAGGTATGTCTAAAAGTCAACTAATTTGTTTTACTTTATTTGAGAGTGATGTAAAAACAAACCCCAGGAGCCAACCAGCTGACCAGAGCCAAGTGGTTTAGTCTTAGGACTCTCAGATTCCAAACTCAAACTGACACAAACTGGGATAAATGGTGGAATATTGTATTTCTACTTGGTTTGAGGAGGAGCTCTGATTATTAAGAATGTGTTTATATTTTGCAGTGGTTCTGAAATGGGGTTTATGCTTTACCATAAATCCAGTCTTCAAAACTAGATTGGCAAGTGGAAACTCAGGATTTTTGGTCCCTAATCTCTCCAGCTTCACTTTCATCAGTGATTTCGAAGTGGCATGAAATCAAATCCCTCCAGTCAACCCCGACCCAGTCTCTTGGAAAGCCACCACTGCTGTCACGACAGCACAAACCTCAGGCACTTGTATTAAACCCACTACGAAAGTTGGGAATGTTTAGAACTAAACTCAGTGAGGATCAGTTTGCCCATGGGCTCAGCAGGATGAGCAGCACTACAGAAAAAGAAGTATTTTTGATTTCATCATGGCCTGAAAAGAGTTTTCCTCAACACTGCAAGTATTTGATCTCTGTAAGACTCTCATGGGCAGCAGTCAGTCGTGGACATGGTTTGTGTCACGGTTTTTCTTCTGAGGAAGCAAAGTATTCCTGTAATTTGTATCTCCAAACCTTTTACATTTTCCTTTCAGATATGCACATCCCAACCTACACATCCATTCTCAGTACACAGAGAGCACATTTTGGACTCCCAGACACCAACTCAATTCATCTCTTGGCAGTTGTTTTACAATTTGCTTACTTTCTTTTCAAAAACATTTTGTTTACTGTAAATTCTAGTCCTGGCCAAACAATGATTCCCTTTTTTCCATGCTGGTCACCCAAAATGATAAACTGAGTTCTGCACAACGCTGCCCATTGAGCCACGAATGTTTTGTATGAAGTTGTTCTAAGTTGAGGTTGTTTATGTAAAGTAAATAAATTTCATGCCTCACCATGTGATGATAATGTGACCTTCCATCTGTACCAAGCCACAGAACAGTCATGTTTTAAGCCTTGCCATAACTAATTAAAAATAATTATGAAAAAACCACATCTGAAACTAAAAGGCAAAGTAAAACAGCCAAAGGCAAAGTAAAACATCCCCAAATGCTTTTCTTTGATCACAAACTTCTCTGCCTCTCCCGATACTGCATTTTCAAGACTGCAAAATTGAATTTATTCTTTGTGAAAGCAAAACCGACATTGGGACTTCATCAAAATCAGTCAATTTAAACACAGAATTCTCTTTTCCACTCTACCTTCACAAAATATTTCTCATCTAACCAGCCTGGATGCGTGTTTGGTGTTAGGGGCTGGTTTCTGGAGCAAAGATGGAACTATAAACGTGTGTCTGGTGACCAGTAAAGAGCAGAGCACAA
Organism: Amblyornis subalaris; assembly: GCA_018881555.1. Lineage (NCBI taxonomy): Eukaryota > Metazoa > Chordata > Aves > Passeriformes > Ptilonorhynchidae > Amblyornis > Amblyornis subalaris. Next base: position 1,174,725 of record JACAXG010000097.1, read on the forward strand.
AGGAAGCAGTGACTGTTGAAGTCTGTGCCAGCCCACGGCGTTCCCATCCCTGCCAGGCAGGAGCTGGGATTGCTGGAACAGGAGGACACAGGGAGCTGTAAATCAGAAACTGCAGACTGCACAAATGAGCCCAATTCCTCCCAAAGTGGTGTCACTCCTTTCCATTTTCAGGCAATCTGCTGGAGCCCAGGAAATCTAAGCTTGATCAATTTTCTCTCCTTTGAGAGAATTCCCCACGGCACAGATGCCACCACTGCTCTGGACTCTGGGTTTGCTCTGCTCACAGGTAGAAAGTGTGAAGATAACAGAAATATCAGAATATCCCTGGGGAATGCTTGTTGATTTTACTGTGTGGGAGGGAATTAAACAACCCTCTGTGTGCCCCTTTCCCTCCTGCCAAGGCACTGAAGCAGCTGGGTATGAAATGCCACCAACTTCAAATGTCTGCACAGCACTGGTTAGGAAGAAACCTCAGAGCTGGGATTTCCCTGGAATGGGTGAAATAGCCCACAAAACGCACGAAGTGAAAAAGGTTTTGCTGCAACACTGTGATACTGAAAACACAGCAGGAGGGAACAAGGATAATGGGATACATAAAAGCTATGGAAAGTCTCCAGGACCTGAGTGCTCTTCCTTCTGGACTGTGCCACAAGTGCAAGACCATGCAGGACTCCTTCTGCTTGCACAGTTTCATGCAGAAACACCCAATACAATGAAAATAGCAGAAAATATTAAATTTACATTTGCAGAGTGGAAGTTCTTAGGAGAAACACATTTGATTATCACCCTTTTCATATCCTAAAGGTTACCCAACTTCTTCCAAGTGAAAAGATTGAAGAAGAAATCAAGCAAAAGGAATCAAAACATCTTGAGTTACACAGGAGTTATAAAGAGTTCCTTACCTCGGGCAGGGAGTTTTCCACGGTTTGCTTTCCACAGCTGCAGTTTTTCTGCTTGACTCACTAGTAAAGAAATAAATCCAAAAATCAACAAATGCTGCCCCAGAGATTTCAAAGAAAATAATACCTCTGCTGCCTTCTTCACTTTCAAAGCATTTCAAGAAAAAAAACCCTTTAACCTATGTAATTGGGCTTAAAAAAATTGACAAAAAATTCCAAAATTCAGATAATTCTGACAGGCTGTGCTTACAAGCCTCATACCATATCTTATTTCCATCTCTTTTTCTTCTAGTGCTGACATGGTGTTTTGTTCCTGATTCAGAGACAGGGGAAAAGATGTTTTTTTCCTAAGGAGCTGAGGGAAAGAGTGGACACAGGAGTGTCAGCAAGAGCTCTGAGCTGTCCTCTGGGCTGTCTGTCCCAGCCAGATGGTAACCCAGACTATCAAATGGAAATGCAGTCCTGGAGACACCCCTGCACCAACAACACCTTGTGGGTGCAGGTAAAAGGTTTTGCAGTTGTGAAAACAAATGAACAAATCGAGCCACAAAGTTTGGTGCCTCCAGCTGCCTTTTACCACCTTCAGCTCTAAAAGGAACGATCCGGATAGGGAGACCTTTATTTCTTATCCCTGGAAACCAATATATAATTTTTTTCTGCAATTATCCACAATGCAGGTTTTTTTCATTAGACTATTTTCCCATCACATCCTCCCCCTCCAGTTGCAGAGGCAGTCGGGAAGAGCAGGAGGAATGGACTTTGGAGAACCTCTGACTTTGAATAAGGATAAAGTTTCTTAAAAATGGACACATATAAGTGAAAAACTTCAGCTTTAGAAAAGTACTCCATATGTGCCACCTGTGAAGTGCCCTTATCCCAACACAATAAGCATCTGGAGTGTCCATCATTTAAAGACACATGAATAGAGATTTTTAAAGCCTGCAAATTTATATTCAGCCTAATCCTCCTGGCAGGCAAACAAACAAACCAACTTCCTCGGAAGAAGAGAAGAAAGGCAAAGCACTCCAAGTGCAAACGTTTAGCCTAATCCCTACCTAACTACCCACTAAGTATCTAACTATTTACTAACTATTTCCATAAGAAAAGGTGTTGCTTTTCCAAGTTTTCCCTCCCCAGTGTGCCCGGCTTTTATGTCGCTGGTTGGATGCACGGGGACACTTAAGGTGCATTTTTCCCGAGCAAAACACGAGTCCTGGGGTGTAACACCCCATTCCAACAGAAGGAATATCTGGAGGGATCCCTGTTAAATGTTATGAAGGGATAAATGTGCTGAAGCCCCTCCTTACTCAGCGCTTGGGTTTTCTGCAGTTCAGCACTCAGGACACAGGACGAGTGTGAGACACCGATAACATTTTCCAGCTCTCTACTGCCCTCCAAAGCCTGGAAAAGGATAAATAAAGTCATTGTTAAATCCCACTCCCAATATCTACTCCATGTCTACAACTTACCAAAAATTGCTCATAAGCTCTAAATGATGCCTTTTCTAAATAAACACTTCAATTAAATTATTTTCAATTAGTATCAGGCTTTATTTTGTAAATAAAACCTCGTCACACCACATGAAATAAATCAACACAGTCCTCTGAGGACACTGAATTATTTCTCAGCTATTGATACACAGCAATGAACCTCGTGCTAAATTTAGTCAGGAAACAAAATGGGAATAAAACACAGCAATGATTTGCATGTTAACATGTATTGAACTAATAAATAATGATACATCAGTGGTAAATTAAATGGTACAGTCACTTCCACACAAAGGGATCTTTAATCTTCAAAGACACAAATATCTATGTAGTAATAATTCATATTTCAAGTTATAAATAACTTGAGAACTACTTCATACGTTTTTATTTGTATACAAATTAAAAACAGAGGACTTGGAAAAGCAACTCTTCTAGTTTAAAAAAACCAGAAATTTTTGAGATTTATTTTCATTTTCTGGATTTCCAAGTAAACTTGCCTGGTTTCAAGTCTTTTATTTGCTTCCATATCCCTTAAAACTCACATGTTGCACAGAAAATCTCAATTTTGATTTCAAATCCTATATTAAAAGTACTTTAGAAAACAAATCAGTGTAAACCAGACCTTTAGGCTTGTCAGATTTGCTCTTATTTTCAGGATTCTGGGCAAGGACTTTCTCACTTGGGACTGCAGTTCCAGGAACCTGCGTAAAAAAGGTAGAACAATTCCAATTGTCCACATCCCCACTCACTGCAAATCCAGGTTTGCAATGTTTCCCAGAGCTTTTTTCCCATTGAAATCAGGATGGATCCAGCTCAGCTGTGAGGATTTATGTGCCAACTGCCAAAAAAACATATATCCTAATTTTCAGGATAGGAACTGAGGGTCAGCAACATCAGAGGATTTCTTTCAGGATTTACACTGAATATGCACCGAAAAAATTCCTGCCACAGTTATTTAAGGCTATTTTCTCTTTGAAACATTTAAAGATGCAAATCAATTAATCTATTTATTGTTTCCTCTCACAGGAGGGACAATCACTCTTATAAAAAACCTTAACTTTAGAAACAGAATTACTGATCACTGCAAAACCCCCCCCGCTGATCACTGCTGTATTTCAGCATGGGAATAGGAGGCTCTGCAAGAAAAAATAATAATATCAATGTATTGGACAATGTATTTTCCATCAGGAAAAATAAAATGTATGGAAATTCACATACATATTAAGTGTAGGTGTTGGTTTATACATGTTTTTAGTGTCAGTGCTGGTCTTCTGCAAACCTTTTAAAAACATACTGAATTATTGAATGCAAACATTTACATGTCAATGAACGCTCTAATTACTCCAATTGTTCTGTAATTCCAGGTTCCTGTCACTAAGAAATGAGTCTGGATGTGTTGACCAAGGGATTTACTAAACCACAAAAAAACCCCAATCAAATCAATTTACAGTTTTCCAGTGGTATAATTCTAATATTTTATTTGTCACTGTTTAACGTCATCCAAACAATTCTGCCAAGCTGCAGCACTTGGAAGACATTGTCCTACACTGAAGGAATTTCAGCCTAACGGTGGGAAAAACATCCATGAGAGGGAAAAAATCCCCAACAAACAAATTGTGAGTTCAAGTGCAATAATTAAAAGCAAGAGCTACAGCTTCAACCATAACATTTAATTGAATAAATGTCACAATTACTGTCTGGCAGTAAAAAAGAAATGTAATCACAGCACTGCACCCAGAACAAACTTCCAAACCGAATCCACTTACACATCCTGCTCTGTTGGAGGCTGCCCTCTCCTGGACAATCCGCTCTCGGAATCGCTCTGCTCATTCCCATCTCCTCGGAGGGTCACAAGGAGAAAGAGAAACAAGATATAAATAAGATATGGAGTATTTGAAGCACGTGAAAAAGGTGTTAGTGTGAACCCTGACTGCTGAATGATCTGTTAGGATGGGAAAAAAACCCCCAAAACTCACTTGGAAAGCAGGACAGACCAGCTTGGAATGAACCATGCTGAATTCATTCTAATTTACACTTTTGTAATTTGATCTCTCATCAATTCACATTTAGATTTCTGGAAACCTTGCGATTCCAGCATTAATAACTGGAAGTTAGAATCTTCCTGACAGATATTTACTGTGTAACTCGGGAGCTTTTTATCCTATCAACTGCCTAAATACAGCAGATTAACATGGAGCATTATCCTGAAAACGCTGGAATGACTGAGCAATGAAATTCCCATTTTCCTTTAAAAAAAACTGCCTGGCCCCCAAGTCCATTTTATAAACAACCACAAAGATACTGGAAATTGCTTCCAAAGGCTCCAATGTGCTCTATTGACAATATAATATTCCAGCTTGGCATATGATGGATGGGGCAGGAGAAATGTGACCTCTGACCACAAAAGACTTTCTGAATTTCCATCTCTTTGCACGACTTAGACAATTCCCACAGCAATCAGATTAGAACAAAACCAGATTGATATTTTATCTTATTTATTGCTGGAACAAGTATTGATAGACAAGTCACATCTGACAATCAGCAGTGATTTAATTGTGGCTGAAGTTGAAAACATCATAAAAGGTGGAGATTTTGAAAATTCACCTTTAAGTGAAAGATCTGGAATTTACCATGCAGGTAAATGTAATAAATGTACAGATCCCAGCCAGACCCTTTGGAATGAGGTGCTTTTCACATTTCACTGTAATAAATCTCCTTCCTGCCATCAGACTAAAAAAGAGAGGCCACACTAAGCATTAAACACTTTGATTTCTTCTTGCTAGATCTAAATTATTACATACAAGTATCAGCACTCAAGGATAAATCGACTTTTAATTTTAATATTTTGTAAAACATTTAGAAATACCTCAGAATGACAAAGTGCTATGAACATTTAAGCTGCTCCAATACAGTAGCTAAAGTTAAGACCCCCAAAGATTTCATTTTAAATCTAAGTAGTCAATAGAACTTGGACTTAAATCAGTCATCAATTATCAAACAGATAATACTTTTAGATGAGTACTGTGTTTTTTTTAGAAGAAGAACAGAAATTGTGAGTTTAAATGGACAACCTGGAAGCTGGGATATAATAATTATACACCACCATGTTGCAGCTATATGAACACAGGAAAAAAAAGAGATGGTTGGTGCTACATGAGTGAATAATTATGTGATCAGACATGGAAATCTGACGTGGGAATACTCTGAAGATAACTTTATCTCTGTAGAAAAACAGAGGAGAGAAATTTACATGCCAGAGACATAAATTCCCCAACAACCAGAGTCAGGATGCTGCTCACTGGAACAGTTACTTTGCGCAGCAAGAAGAAAGTTGGAAACCAGTGGGATTGAATTCCAAGGAGCAAATTCGACTGGCATGGAAGACGACCTGGAATCAGCAGGGAACTCGGTGGGGAAGCTGTGGATATTCTGAGTGGCAGTGAGTGCTCCTCAAAACCTGGACTGTGCTAAAGGTGTTTGACAAACAGGGAACGAGGACACAAAGCCAGGTCCAAATGAAGACTGGCAGCAGGATAAGGAATTAGGAGAAATGATTACTAACTAGGAAAAGCCCTGCACAGGCCTGCAACTGCACAGCCACCACAACACTGGTAATTCCAAGCTCCCTAAAGTTCCTCACTATTTTGAATAAGGAAAAGGGATGTTCTGCTCAAGGATTGCAATATTATCAACTTGAAGGCTTCCAGTAATTTTAATTTTTTGGTCAGTCAGCTTTGACAGGATCCCAAAATTTCTTGATCACATTCCTTAAAAAAATATAAAATCCTGGAGTAATGTAATTGAATGAGGAATTTGCTAACAAGAGAAGTGATGCACTTTTATTATGATTATTTAAATGATTTGTAGTCTTCAAGACATAACCACCTTTCCTAGGAGTTGTACTGCAAGGAAATAAAAGCTCTATAGGGAAAGAAGATAAAAAGTTCCCTTGTATTTAGGTTTTTTTAAAGAAAGGTTACACCAGGTGACCTGATGGTTCCTTAACACTTAAAGAGGCCACGACCACAATCTACACAGCCATAAAAGCAGCTCAGTCTACTGAAAATCTACTTCTTGAGCAGAGTTTGCATCAAAAACTGTGACTGTGTAAGTAAGTGGATGTACATCCTAAAATGGACTGGAAATGATATAATCACACAAAGGTATTTTCTGAGAGCTAATGACATTTAGTGTTACGTTGATTAAAAATTGCCTTACTCAGTTGTTTCAAAAACACCCCCAAGATTTATACTGAAAAAATTCAAGCTTTAAAACCCAGCACAAGCTTTTCCAAAAGAGATCAAAATTCTTTGAGAGGAAAAAGAAATCAGACAGAGCATTTGAGAGGTAAGTTCCTAAATCCAGACAATAACCAGGAAAACGCTGCAGCAAGAAAGATGGAATGTCCAACTAACCCTCTGAGGGGGGATTTCTGGGATTTTGTGCACTGTGACTCGTGGGAGAGGAAAAGGGACTCATCTGGCACGTCCCTGTTGTTGGTGAGTAGGAGTTCAGGTTTTTCCTTTTGGCCTTCTGAGGTGTTGCATCAAGTGGCTGAAATGCAGAAAAAATACCAAAAAAATCCAGATGAATATTGACAAAAGTTCTCTGACATTTTACCACTTGGTAAGATATTCCTAAGTAATTCCTAATTTTATGCACTCCCATCAATGGAAAGCCTGTGTTAAATGTTGTGGTGGGTTGACCTTGTGCTCACCAAGCTGCTCTATCACTCCCCCTCCTCAGTAAAGTTAGTTTGACTCTAAAAATTGAAAAATCCTTTCAAACACTTTGTCTCTCAGTTTCCATAAAGAAAAAACATGTGTTTTCCAGAGATTTAGGTATTCTGGCATGATCACCTGGTTGGTTGGGTTTTTTCAAAGCAGCCAAACCCTGGCATTATTTTTCCTCCAGTACTGAGAATTTAAGACACAAAGATTTTTAGATTTGAATTGTATCAAAAGTTATTTCTCATGATTTTAAAACAAGTGTTAATTTAAAAAATCCAAAGTCCCTTAAATCCAAAATTCTGTCTCTGGGTTAGGATTTCAATGTCTATTCCTGTAGCACTCACAAGGACAGTATTTATTTGGCAGTAAGATTTTTCTCTTCCAGGAAGAAGAGCTTTAGTCCAGCTATGCAATTTTTTAACACCACCACGTTAACATTCCAAAATCTAAAAATACTAATTTCTGATCTGGTTAGTTCATGAGTATTTTGATCCACGGAATGAGGGACTCCTGATAAACAGGGAAGGAATGGTAGAAACAGCAAAGATAAACAGCTACCCAAACCATGTGTTTACTACTTTCTGTTCCTTCCTACTTTCTATAAAGTTATTTAATTATGGTGCACTTTAAATCTTGGACATTTATCTGTTAGAGGCTTCATATGAACTAAAATTCAGTGTAAAGCCACATCACTGAGTGGCCACTAAAAGTTTTTATCATTCAGATGGGCTTTTCTTTAGCTTTTCGCAGGTAACCTCCAAGTAACTCATTTAATCTCATGGGAAGGGGCAGGGAAGGAATGGCTTTAAGGCAGGAAAAGCATTCCATGGAATTTCAGCTGGACCACTCATCTACAAAAGTGTTACTACAGCCCAAGAAACAGATGCAAAATTACAGTCACAGCTGCATTCTGAGCAGAACAAGTTGGGTAATGGGACACTAAGCTGCTAATTAAACTGCTAATGATTTTTTTTAGTGCCACTGCAGTATTTTGCCACCTTCGTTTAAATTAAAAAAAAAAAAAAAGTATCTTGAAAATTTTTAAATGGTGCATTTCTACCTTGCTCAATACCAGTGAAGCCTCCAAATATGTGCTGCATATAAAAAAAACCTCTTCCAAATGACACAGGCCTGGAGATTTATGGGGAGCTCGTTTGCTGACCAGCTATTTCTCCCTGTACTTTTCCAAAATTGTCCTTCCTTTACACCCTGCCATCCTCCCAAGCTCCTCTGCACTGATGTCTGCAGCAACACCCACCGTGGAGAGATAATAAACTGACATATGTCACGACATGCTGGTGCTGGGAGGATGCTGGGGCTGCATTTACAAAAAATAATAGCAACAGTACAATTTTATTTTTATTGTGATAACTGCGGTGAAATTTATTGCAGTGTTGGTACTTTATTGTTTCATTATGCCAGATTAGCTGAGGGAGGTAATTACAGCCTTGACATGAAAATGCCTTTAATGTTTTCATTTCAATTTTGCAGTTTATAATATGCAGATTACAGCATTATCATAATTCCATATTGTTACATGTACAATTACATGGCAGAACATTTGCTTGCCAGGATAATGGAGCTAATTTCTAATAAATGATTTCACCAAGGATCTGAACTCGTTCAGCTCTTGGGTAAATAGTGATGGCAATAACAATATGCATATTTTTCAAGTGATTCATGCAGATGTACATTACTTAACGCCAGGCAGTTCTGTGACAAATGAAATACTATAAATTTTACACTAATATTTGCAGCAGTAATTTTGTGCTTTAAGGTTTTCCCAGACAATATCCAATCTGTAATAATATAAAGGCAGCTAAAATGAAAAAGATTGTTTATATACACATATATTTTTGCACACAGATATACACACACCCATATATATATATCTATACAGCCTAGATGGCTCCATATACCAAAAAATACTTACATTATCTTTTTTAACAGTGTCCAACTTTAATGCTCTCTTAACTCTGCAAAAGAAAAATATGGACAAGTTTTAGGGTCATCCAAACACAAAGATTTCTCTTAGTAAGGTCTATAATTGATAAAGACAGTTCCTTCTTTTTGGTTTCACATTTACACAGCAAAAGTGATGTCATCCAAAGCAAATCCATTCACTGTACCAAGAACCTGCTTGCTTGTTTAGAAGGATAAAGTGTTTCCCTAAGAAAATCTGATTCTCCACTTTATATCAGAGATAAAAATCAAGGCACTGAAGTGAAATCATGCTGAGTATTTATCTTTTTCTCCAAGACTATAAACACCAAAAACCCCACAAAAGCATTTGCATTTACATACCTTCTGAGCAAGGGTTGAAATTATTTTGCTCTTAGTCGAAATAATGTTTAAGACATTGAAAACACAGGTACAGCCAAGGTGAAAAAAGTAGTTTTTCCCATCATTTTAGCTCTTAACATGATTCAGTGCTACCAGACTATGACTTAACTGGGGAACAGATGCTCTATGTCTTTACAGGTCCCCAAACCATAAGAAACTGTTTGCTTCCCTTCTTCCCTCTCCTGATTCAGGAACATGCCAAGCTCTCTCTGCAAAATCTGCTCTGCTGAACGGGATGCCCAGCTGTTAATGGCAACACTGGAAGAGGAAAGCTGAATATTTATAATACTTTATATGGTACAGCTGTCTTCTAAAGAGCAGTCATCAAAATTTTATTGAATGCAGACTAAATGCTCCAAGGAAAGAAAGGTCAACATAAATTAAGACTATTTTTCCCAGAGACAACTGAAACTTTTTAAGCACGTTCCTAAATCTTAACAATAGTTTAAAGCAGGATATAAAACGACGAGAGAAAAAAAATCTTTGTAAGAACAGTCCCCAAGAAACATATATATTACATTGAATTAAACAAGGTTTGGAATATATATCATATCTCAAGAACTTAGTTCAGTTTTCATCTTGGAAAAGAATGTTTTGCCTTGTGAAGAATTCAGATGACCTCATTTCAAACATATCCTTTTAAAATTTATGTTGCTGTTCCAAAACTGTAAATTAAAGTATTGGGAAAATAGAATGGAAACACATCTTTGATACGTAACTCAGGTCAGGGTCTTATCTGAAAACTGCTTTATCACTATTACAAAAAGGGGAAAAGAAATATCCTACCTTAAAAAAGCCAAGTAAACAGGTAACATTTAAATTAAAAAAGCCTGGGAAATTCTGGCCAAAGGGCAGCCAAAGCTGTAACAGTTTGATGGAATTCTTTACAATGTATTTCTTTTTGAAAGAGAAATCCATATTGCTCAAGGAATGCCGACTCCATTACACCTTCCAGCTCGTGGCAGCAGAGAAATATTCTATTTATTAATACATCCCCACTGAAAGGATGCTCTGGGGGCCAATGCATTTGCATGTCACACCAAGGCATGTTCTGATGGAAAGTTTTATGACAGGCTTCAAAAGCAGCTGAAAGCCAAAGGAAAGCAGGATCTGGACTCGGCACAGCTGTAGGATGAGGATAAATGAGAAACTACCTGGAAATCCCACTGAGTTATAAACATCGAGAACATTTCTTAGGGGGGAAGTTGTGGACTGATCAAAGCCATGTTCTTTAAAGTCTGTCAAATATTGTGTACAGCAACAGAGCTGCACACAGCCCACATTGCTCTCTGCAAGCACCCCAGATTATGGAGGCAAAGACGGAGCCTCATTCCAAGCATTTCACCATTGGAAAGAGCTGGAATATTGTATTGGAAGGCACAATTTTAGCTTTAGGAGGTCAACCTTGCCTTGCATTACCCAATCCACCCTACCCAACAGCCTGGCTTGCCTGGGGGCTTGTTTTTACTGATTGTCCTTTCAATGCCATAAAGTGAGAMGTTAAATCAAAATAATTTAGATTTTGTACTCTGAGTCTACACACAGACCCCGGACACCAAATTCATCCCAACACCTCACGTGAAAACCCTGTTGGCCAAAGTGTCTTCTCTCAGATCTTCCAAACGATGAAATGTGGGGAAAAAACCATGTGCAAACAAGAGTACTTTAGGAAACAACACGAAGAGCACCACTTCCAGTTGGGTATATTTTTTTTATATGGCTGGAAAAGCCTCACTTTGATTGTGGTGGAGAACCAAATAGAGTGGAACAAGAAAAGGAGACAGAAAGATGAGGCACAAGTGGTGAGAGCATTTAACAACTCAACCTGAGCTTCCTACCCTTGAATTAGCAGCCTGACAAGGCTTAATTTATTTTCTTAAGCATGCAGGGTATGATGGCACATGTGTCCAGGCAGCTGTACAACCTGCAGTGATTATTTTGCCCATAATATTTATCAGGTTAAAGAACTTAACTTGCTTTATTGATCTCCAGAAGCCCACGATGAGCAGAGATACACAAGAGCAGCACCAGGCTTACATGAMTTGATTAATTACTTATTGCTTGATAAATTGCAAAATATAGGAGAAAAATGAGTAGGATTTATTCCCATTGGAGACAATATGAAGAGATACAGCCCGATGGAAAACAGGCACAGGAGGTGTCATGCCCAGATCTCCACAGGCCTGCAATTCCTTCCCACATCAGCTGAGTGTGTGTGTGAATCCACAATTTCGTCACTGCTATAATTGTAGTAAATCCTGTTGAATCACTTTATAAAYATTRAATCAGTCAGTGATTAAGTGCTGCTAAACYCTTTTGCACCTGTAGCTTTTGTACCCATATCGTTTGCCCCCGTGACCCTTTTGCATCCCCAGTCTCTGTGTGGATAATTCTAAATCGATTCTGATCCAATTTTCCTGTGTCTGCTCCATCTGTGTAGTAACAGAGTGAACCTTGCCATCAAACTCTGTTGAAGTCACTCTTTCACAAATTCATATAAAAATCTGCTTTTTTGCCAATCTCTTCAACAATGGSCAAGGGAGGGGTCCGAGCATGGACCAGCTCCACTCAGTGCTGCCCAGCAACAGGACAAGAGGCAACGGGCAGGAACCGATGCCCAGGAATTTCCACCTGGATATGAGGAAGAACTTTTCTGTGGAGTGACTGAGCACCGGAACAGATTGTCCAGAGGAGGTGTGGAGTTTCCCTCACTGGAGATACACAAGACTGTCTGGATGCAATCTTGTGCCATGGGCTCTGGCATGACCCTGCTGGAGCATCTCTTGGACTGGATGATGCGCTGTGCTCCTTCCAAGCTGAACCATCCTGTGATGTCTCCACGTCCTCCCTGGGCAGCTGTTCCAGAGCTCTGCCACCTTCAGCGCACAGAAGTTTTCCCTCATGTCGAAGTGGAACTCGTTACGTTTTAGTTTACTTCCATTGCTCCTCGCCCTGTCGCTGGGCATCTCTGAGCAGGCACTCCCGACCGCCTCAGAAATGCAGAATACAGAAAMTATCACCCACACCATCATCGCCCACCCAGCCCCGCTCGCAGCGCTGCCCCARGAACCACCATCGCGAGCATTTCCCGGTCCCTGTTTTATCCTGGAAAGAAATCCCGCCCTCTGCCTGGCCGCCCCTCCCCTCTCCGGAACGACCCCGGCCGCCCTTTTCCCCTCACGGAACGGGCTCGGGATCCGCAGCCCGCCGGGACAAGCGCTCCCCTCACGGCGTCCCGCCTGCCCCAGCGGCTCCCGCCGAGCCCGCGGGACCCGTCCCGCCGCCGTGAGGGGAGGGGAGGGAGAGGAAGCGGAGAAGGAAAGGAAAACGGGAGAGGATCAGGAGAAGAAAGGAAAGGGAGAGCAGCACTGGGCCGTTCCCCCGCCACCTACGACATCCCGGAGCCGTTCCCGCCGTCCGCCCTTCGGAGCTCCCGCCGTGCGCCCGCCAAACGCCGCCGGCTGGAAACGGCGCTGAGGCCGGGCCGGGCCGGGCCGGGCCGGGGCGCGGGAGCCCGTCAGGGCTGCGGGGGCGATACGGGACCGAGATCGACACCGAGATCGAGACCGAGACCGGTGTCGCTGTGGGCTCGTCGGGCCCCGCTGTGCGCGGTAGGAGCCGGGCCGGGGCCGGGGCGGTGCGGGCGGCGGGTTCGGGGCGGCCAAACGCACCTCCGGGGGTCCTCAGGGGCCGCCGGGCAGGGCTGAGGGAGGGAGGGAAGGTTGATTCTCCTCAGGGCTGGGGGAAGGGGATTACAATTTTTTTTGTTTTACAGTGGGTGGGAAATTTAGCCCTTGAAACCCCCTGCGCCCCCCAGGGAGGGAGGTGATGAGATCCATGTGGGAAAAGTTTCCTCGTTTCAGGGGAACGAGGCCGGAGCAGGAGGAAGCTTCCGTGTGTGGGTGTGGGTTCTGCGTGGATGAGCCTCGGACATGAAGGTCAGTGGTGCCACGGAGGGTCTGACTTTGGACATCAGGAGGAATTTCTTCCTGGACAGGGTGGTCAGACATTGGAAGGGGCCGCCCAGGGAGGTTTGGAGTCGCCATCCCTGGAGGTGTCCAAGGAACGCCTGGATGTGGCACTCAGTGCTCTGGCCTGGGTGACAAGGTGGGGATCGGGCACAGGTTGGACTCGATGATCTCAGAGGTCTTTTCCAACCTCAATGGTTCTGTAGTTCTGTGACTTAATTCCTTTTTGGAAGATGTTTTTTATTTGTTAGAATCATAGCAACGAAAATTAAGAGTTAGGCTGTGAGGTCCTCCCACTCCATCAACTCACAAAATCCCAGAATGGTTTGGGTTTGAAGGCACCTTTAAGCCCATCCAGTTCCACTCCCTGCCATGGGCAGCGACATCTTCCACTGTCCCAGGTTGCTCCAGCCTGGGCATGAGCACTTCCAGCGATAGGGCAGCCACAGCTTCTCTGGGCAATCTGTGCCAGRGCCTCACCCCCCTCACAGGGAAGAATTTCTTCCCAATCTCTAACCTAAACCTCCTCTCTCCCAGTTTGAAAGCCCGGGCCGGATTATTCCCCTCTGTCTATTTTTCTAAAGTCTCATTTATCCAGTAAAAATATCCCAGCCTAAGCTATGGGGCTGCTGGCAGTGCTGTCACTCAGCCATTGCTCACTGGATTTCCCAGGGATGGATTGGCAGCACTTCCTGGCAGAACTGTGGCCCACGTAAGAAATATCTCAGTGATGGGAAGTCCAAGGAGTACAAACGAGAGTTCACATTTTATAAACTAGTTACTGGAAAATTAACATTTATTCTTCTTTTCCTCCTTGACTTTACCCCCCAGTTCCATTGTGTGTGTGTAACACTGGTGCTTAATTATAGTGACACCCGTTTGCAGGAGCCAGACTGTGTCAGGGGGTCCCTGTGGGGTCCTTCTGGTGCCTGTGTAATATTAAAGTGTCAGGGTGTTACAAATTGGGTACTTCATCCATGATAAGCGATTATTATCTGCCTTTCCCAAGTGTAAAAGGCCTGTATAACTCAACAAGGTGCCAGTGATTGAGGCCCCCTGAGTAAAAACCCAATGAGTCCTGAAGGGGACCCTATGGTGGCGTTGTCTTGTTGCTGAACTTGAGATTTTCCATTTATTATACTGGAATATATTTTCCTGAAGTCAACATTGGGTAAAATAATACGAGAGGCTGTTAGAGTAACAGCACACCAGGATTTAGTGTCCCTCTGTGRTGGCCTTCTAAAAACCTTAATCACCCCTGGTGAAAGCAGAAAGCTGCTGCCAGAGTTTACTGGCCATTGGTGAGCAAAGAGCATTAGTTATTGCTTTGAATTGTTTTAATAATTGACCAAAAAATGAGTTTCATGGTTTTTTCCATTCAGTTACAATTATATGGGTCTTGGACTTAAAAGGCCTGAGTTGGTCAAAGTTTTATGCACACTTATTTTTAAAGTTTTATGCACATTTCTTTCTATTATTTATATTTAGATAACTCTTAGAAATAGAATTCTGTGCTTAACTTGGCATTTTTGAAGGATTAAGGGTTACAATTTCGACCAATTTTCCTATTATCCATATGTTTTGTGGAGTTGTAAAAAGAGAAAGCATGGGTAGCAAAGGCCTTTTTCACAGATAACATGAAAATGTGGGTTTATGCTTTCAAAAATCAAGACTACATAATATTTATATAATAATTGTAATATCAAATGTTTGAAATTCAATAAAATACAGTGAAATTAAGTTTTTTGCTGCTAATGAAGGATAAATTGTGAATAATAAGTAGAGCTCAAGCTCTTCTTTTTTGTGGATATCATGGTGCTTACCTACAAGTGTAGATAATCATTACCATCCCAGATTTAGAGAAAAGAAGGGATATGACCTGGGATAATTGGGGCTAGTCTGTGTTTCAGAGGAGAAACAGAGACATTATTAAGCAAGACAGTTACAAATTCTAACTGGGCTTGTATCCCTCACAGGATGGCCAGCAGTCCSAGGAATCAGAAAGCCACACACTTGGAAAATTCCCAAGGGAAGAAGTCCCAGCATGCAGAAGAAGCCATCTTTTACAAGAACTGCAGAGCAGCTTATCTCACTGTCTTAAAAAGCAGCTTAGAAAATATTAAATCGAAAGAACAACTCAGTTTAGGTAAGGATTTGATCTTTTCCCTACAGCTCTTATGTGTGATGATTACAGTGAGTAGTTTCCAAGCAGTTCAGCAGGGGGACTATCCCAGTGCATAAACTCAGTGTTTTAAGGCATTGTAACACTTCTCTGTTCCACTGATTGTAGCTTCCTTCCCTACACCAGAAGGTGAAATTCTACCCATTAGCCAGCACATTCCTRGTGCAAGTGACTTCATGCTCTCCAGGCTTTCTCAGCTGTGATAAAAGGGCCTTTATAACATCCTAATGATAGTTTTGGATAATCTGGGTTTTAACATGGGGTGGTGTGAACAAATGTCATTTCTTTAATAAATGCTTTGGCTTTCATCTCTATCCATATGCCAGTTGGCTGCACAGCAAGTGTTTGGGCAATTTGCTTTCAAGGTCAACTTAAAGAGGGCACTTAGTTGTTTAGACTGCCAATCTTTTCAGAGATACTTAAGAACTTTTTTTACAATTTGTAAGCATTGAGAGTTATAGACTTACATTACATCTTAATCAATTATGGCATTTATCAAACAAGTGGTGCCAGTGTTTAAGCATCTCTTGCTTCATGATGTTTGGCTGATATTCCAAACTGTGAAGTTCTCACTGAGAGATTTGCCTTGTGAAATTTTATTTGTAATTTTGGTTATTCACAAATAGTAGCTTCATTCAGTGTGTTGTAATATTACTGAAGTTATTCARCAGAATCAGACCATAAAAAATATAAATAAAAGGTGCAGTGTAATTGAAYTTTCACAAATGCAACTTGGGAGGCACATAGGGTATGGCAAGTGCTGATCTCCCTGGGTATATAAAAGTACAGGATTGTTGTATATTTGAAGGATACTCTGCTAAATGTAGGTGAATACTGTGCTGCACTGACATTCCAGGGAGCTCTGCTATCCATGTAAACAAACCCCCAGAGTCASTGCCCTTGCCACTGAAATCCCCAAACAATTGCTCCGTGCCCAGGCGTGGCAGGGATAAAGATGTGAGCTCTGCCGTGTTCTCCTGGCTCCTGCGGCAGGGGTGACAGGGCACAAATCTTTATTTAGTCCTTGGCATTYGGGCAGGGATTAACAACAAAGGTGTCTGCCTTTGGCTGGGTGGTTTGCTGGTGACACAGTTGCCCACGGAGCACTGTCACGCTGCCACTGCCTCATTTCACAGATGCTCCTGAGCAGCTCCCAGCATAGGCTTGGGCAGTGGTCAGCTGGCTAAAAATCAAATTACAGCCTAGGTAAAGATGAAGGATCTCTTGTGCTTCCCTAAAAGGTTTGATTATTTGGGAAGATATAAAAGCATCCCTCTAATTTCAGATAGACTGTGCATTGGAATTTAATTCCCATTTAACGTAATACCTTCATCTCACTGATGGAAGGATGTTTCCAGTAAAGACCTTGAAGAGGCAAATAGATCCAGCAAATTCATTTTGGAGAATGCCAGGTGCAAGATCCGTGGCACTGGTTGCATGTTGGCCTTACTGTGTGTCTGGTGGTATCATTTTTCCTTTACATTTGGAATTCACGGTGTGCAATTTGAATTGATAAGACCAAATGTATAGATGGGACATAAAATATTGTCTCAGATAAATTCTATACTAGTTCTTGGCAAAGTAAATGGAAAGACTGATGGTGGATCTTAGCAGAAATAGGATCTAATAATGTGCAGGTTTAAAAATATGTTCTTGTATTAAAACACTGAATTTAGGCTGAATTTTACACTTGTGTCTTGAGGCTGTCTTTGAATTCATGGATATTTTAATTGAGACTATAACCAAAACTGTCCTTCAGACTCACTTTTCCCTTGCAGTGATTTGGCTTAAAAGAAAAGTCTGAACATGGAAAGTGACTCAAGGATGTTTTGAGAAAACTTCTTTACTAACAGCTRGAATATATATTTAATATTGTGTTTTGTTGTGCAGTACTTCAGCAGGCTGGAAGAAATCCTTCTCAGAAGACCATTAATAAATACTGGACTTCCCAAACAACTACACTGAATTTTGATGATTTTTGTGCTATTTTAAAAAAAGAAAAGCCAGCTACAAAAACTGAGCTGCTCGAAGCATTTGGAAAAATAGACACAGATAAGAGTGGATATATTTTACATGATGAACTTTATAAAGTTCTTACAACAGTAAGTATCGGTAGAAACTTAATTATCCATCTTTAATTAGCAGAGATTTTGGAAATTAGATGGTAAAACTATGCTACAAGATAAGCAAGAATGGCTCACAGCTGGGATTCCCCATTTTATGGAAGATTTTCTGGAGTTAATGTGTCATTCATGGTAGGTTTYCAGAAGACACCATGAAATTGCATAAACTGATACAATTTATCTGTTCAGTATTTAGTAGCATTGTAAGGACATAATTTTTTATGATTTTGACCTATTAAATCTATTGCAAGATGAGATATCCTGAAAGAATATTGAAAGACTCTTTCTTTGTTTATTAAATTTGCAGTGCAGGTGCACAGCATTCTTGATTAGGAACCCAAACTGAGCTGGTTTTTTATTGCAGAGAGGTGACAAAATGACTTGGGAGGAAGTGAACACCATTACTAAACAAGCTGATTTTAACTGCAGTGGCAAACTTGACTACAACAAGGTATGGCYAAGAGTGATATTTATTTTTCTGTTATTGGATTGGTGTTGACAATATTAGCATTACTGATGACCTTCACCCAGGATACTAAATTTTGAACTGAATAAACAGCCCACAAAAATTTGTACATAAATATAGTTTCATAGGAGGAAAACTAACAAGAATCAGTCTTCAAATATCTAAAGAGTTGAAAGTCACGCTTAATTTTTATTCAATATTTGGACCTCCTTGTTGAATCATGGCTCCATTTTACTGTGATACTTGAGTGGTTGCTCTGATTCATGAAAATTAAAACTAATCTTAGGCTCGAAGAGAAAATGCATTCCATCTACTGACCTGTCCTTTCCTTGCTGATGTGACATTTTAATCTCTAAAACCATGAGAAAGGTAACCTGGTAAGTGAAATATTCTTGCTTTATCTCCAGTTCTGTGAGCTGTACCTGAGCACCAGTGAGCAGTGCTGCRAGGCTGCGAGGGACAGACTGGAAGTTGACCCTCGATTGAGGCAGCAGCAGTTTGGGAATCAAACTGAAAGTTCCTCTGAAGGGATCACACTGCCAGTGTCAAAACCATCCCCAAGAATCTCCAGGAAAACTGATCACAAACCAGCTAAAGGTATTCATATTTCTTATATTTTRTATTTTCTTTCTGTTGGAGATGGAGCTCTGGCTCAATGAACAGTTGAGTTTTTGTTAAATTTTTCTCAGATTAGTGAGGATTTTATCGATTAATATAATTTCTACTGTGGCAATCACATAAATGTGTCAGTAAAACATGTTCAAATGGCTGCATCTGTGATCTGAAGCTCCCAAATTCCTAAGGGTGGATTTTGTTGACTGTCATGTGACACAGTCCAAAGGGAAGAGAGAAAATGAATGCTCAGATGTTGCAACATAGGGAAGTTATTTATTCCCTTCCCAAATCAGAGATGAAATCTTAAACATTTCCCAATAAGCTGTGTATTTGTTTCAATTATCGAGGCTGCTTTTCAAGCACCATCAACAGGAGAGTTCCATGGCCTTCCTGAAGTTACAAAGATGCTTCAAAACCTTCCCAAACTGGAAAAAGTCCACAGGGAGCAGACTGTAGAGGCACCACGTATGAAATATTGGGATGTAATTTGTGCTGTTCCAAGTTGCTTCACATCTGGGCAATACCAAAGAGGTGCAAAAATGACCAAACAGGGATGAAGGGAAGTTCTCTGATTGAAGTTCTTGTCATCCAGTTTTCTTTGTGCTCATAAACATGAGCTTTGTGATGAATAGCACTAGGGGAGGGTTGAAATAATGTAACTGTGAGTAAATATCTCTCTTTATAGGTGACAGCAGAGCTCCTTCGAGACCCTCATCAGCTCAGAGTGGCAAAGCYTCCACCTCCACCACTGTGACTGTGGGTGCCAGCAGCAGCAGGAGCACAAAGCTAATTATTGAGCCTGACACAATGAAGGTATCACTGTGAAATGATGGTGTTTTCCTCTAGGCACCTGTGTTGCATTTTAAATAAGCTAAAAATCAGAGAAAAATGGTGTCTTATGATTTATTAATAGTTTGTCAAGGGCAGCTGTAAACTACTGAGAGGTTTCTTGATACACATTATTATTAACATTTTTATATACTGTTGGTTTTGCTGACAACAAGTTATTGGAAATAATTTTTCAGGTGTGAAGGTTTAATAGAACAAAGTGTGTTTTTTATAAATGAAAGCACTGTTGGAGAAAACGTTTAATGACTTCTTGAGAAATCTAAAATTTAATAATTGATTAGGTTGGTGAGAACTTTAAATGCTTAAGTAGTCTGAAAGATTGTGTATCATAAACCTTTGCATGAAAGGTAATTGGAAATAAATAACAGATCTGTGAGCATATTCAGTTTCTTGGGCATTGCTTGGTAAATATAGGCTGGAGCCTGAAAATATTGATTTTTAGTTAGACTAATATGTTCTATCAGTATTTTCTTTTAAATAAATCACTCATTCAATATAAATTCCTGGGGGAGAGAGACAACAAAGTCACTYTGCTAAGTCAATATTTGTAGAGTGTTAATATTGATCTTTTTCCTTTGTTTTCCCTTTCTTGACTGAACCTTTACTAGTTTTCTTTCAACAGAAAATAATAGCTGTAGAAATATAAAACATTAACTGGAAACTGCTCGGATACATTAAAAATGTGCACCTGGAGACTCCTGTATAAAAGGGAAAAAATGGTTATGACCACATAGTGTAACTGCTGCTGGAAAACGGAACTGATTGTTCTCAGGAGTTACATTTTTGTTTCAAATAACAACTCTGGATTTGTTATTGAACTCTGAAGTCCTCTACATCTTCCACATTGCTATACAGTGACATTTGTTCTATATTAAAATTTAAAAACATCATCTCCCAGGAATTTTTTGCAGTCTGTTTAGGTATCTGGACCTCCATGCAATTTAACCTGCAATTTCACCTTGTTCAAACGTGATGTGTAGTGTATAAAACCATCACGCAGTTACCCAAGATTGGATTCTTTTTTCTTTCTCCAAGCCAGTAAGAACTGACTGAAAAAAAAAGCAGCTGCAGATATCGATTAGTATTGATTAGCATCATCCAAAACCTGAAATCAATCAATAAACATGAAAAGGTGTAAGTAGAAGTATTAATTTTTTAAAAAWTTATTTTGCACAATGCAAGCTCTGCCAGAATCAAGGAATAAATACCCATGTGAATCAAAATCTAGCACCCAAAAATTCCTATTACTTATATTCAGAAATATATTTTTTTTTTGCTCTTCACCTGATTTTTTGTGTCAGTAAGAAAATATTGCCATCAGGAGGTTGGACCAACACCAACTTTACATTTCTGACAGGAAAACAGTGGAAGTCAGAACATGGGGAATGTCTAAATTTGAAAACCCTTAGAAAATTCCTCTCAMAAACATTGCTTTTTATTAGGAATTATGCATTAGAGTGTGGCCATTTTCAATATTAACTTAAATTGCAGTAGCAGTGACCATCAGCAGGTAGTGCCTGACATTCCTTTGGAATGAACATTTCTAACACAAACATTTCCCACTTTAGCTATTGTTTGACTTCTGTTCTGCTTTGAAGTGACACAGGAMAATCAAACCAGAAAATCCTCTTTTAGCTTCCCCAGTTTACATACCTGTTTGGAATTTGACTGGATAATTTAGGACATCTAGCACCACCTTATGCTCTCTGCCAGGATAACAGTTCAGGATTTGATTCCCTAAAACATGGATARAGTTTTTGTCCAGCAGTTTTGTTAGGTGTTAAGCTTGAAGCAAACAACCAGTTATTTCGRATGTGTCAAATTTTAATTAAAAAAAAACCCTCAATTTTTAAAACTTTGTTTTAGAGGAAGTCATGGAAGTATTGGAGCAAGCAGTTTAGGAATAGTAGTGGAAGTGATCCAACAGGCTGAACTCCAKGTTGGAATGCTATCGCTGACTTATGTTGACCCCACTGTTAATCCCAACTCCCATTATCCACTTTTTGACTGACACAACCCCAGCTGTTGCTCCATATTTAACCCTCACCATTAAGTCCCAGGAATGTTTTGTCTCTGATCACTTCTTTCCTAATTATTTTTTGTGATTGGTCCCTTTTTCCTCATCCTGTCACTACAAATCCAGTTTCATGGATGAGTATAAACTTCTTGGATGGCTTTGTTAATTACGTTTATTCTGCTACATAAAAGGTGTCCAGGGGCTGATCTCTGGCTCCATGGACTAGAAGTAGCTGCACTTCCACAAGGATTAGCCCTGGAATCCTCTCCAGCRGGTTGTGCCCACARTGAAAAGATTATGGGAGATTATAGRAGGGGAGGGACTTGGAGAGTGGCTCCTGCCAGGGATTGGACATCCCACTTTATTTTAATTGATTAAATTAAAATTGATCTTTGTCTTTCCATAGCATGTGCTCTGAGGAGCTACATTTACTTCTCAAGTCTTTTAGAACTTCCTTAGCAAAATCTGGGTTTTTTTTTTTTAAATTCCAAACCTCCCAAGAACAGCAGAAAGTGATTTGCAAAGTATGTAATATTTGTATTTAAATTACTTCATGCTGTCAGCTGTTTGCAAATATAATTAGAAGAATCTTCGTGRCAATTCCAATTTTATTTTCAACTGTTGGAGCGTTGGGGTAATCTCTGTGTTTTTCAGGCATTTTCACAAGTGAAGCAATGTTASTTTGCAGAATTGACTACAAAAAGGACTATTTGTGATTTTTTTTCAAGAAAAGTATATTGATGCTGTATCTTGTGGTGTATTTTATGCAGGATTTATTAAATAATCAAATYAATTGATATTTCAGAGAAGGCACTTTTATCTTCATCACAGATGAGGGCAACACCTAATATTTGCTTGGTTTCCAGGAATGGCAGTGTGCACAATCCAAAGGATGCTTCTACTTGGAAGAAGATGGGGAAATCATCAGTCACAAGTACAGGCTGCACTTACCCCARAGGTCTGCAGTTTGTATCACCATAAAACCTTTGAATATTCCCCAGGTGGAAAGTGAGTGTGTTTATATTTTTTTCCTCTTAAAAAGAGTAAACCCCACCATTAGATCCCCCTGAGGTCAGGCAGTGTTTTCCAAGCACTGTTGGCTTGGTGATTTACCAAGGGGCTTCATCCAGTTGCTACATTGGAATTTTCTTTTTTCCCCCACGTAGATTATTCCCTTTTTAATCCCATAAATCAGGAGCCATAGACCCCAAAGTTGTTAAGGTCGTCTGGGCTGGCTTTTTTTTTTTCAACAAATTTGTGTGGTTTGTAACAAGTCTTTGGTATTCTTGACTCTTAATAATAGAACTATTCTATCAATAGTTCTTAATGATAGAACTATTAATAGTAATCATTATTTATAGACAATCACAAGGCTTGGAATAATTTATCTGATTGGCCTAAAAAGGAAGGAAATCCCAATAGCATAGAATAGATCCTTTTTTACCATTTTACATCAGCAGGGATCAGTATTATAAATACCATGGGAAYATCTACTTTGAGGTTTAAGGCAAAACAGTTTTGTGCCGTTATTAAGTATTTTTGGGGAATATTTTTCTTTTTAGGAAAACCTTGTCGCTGGTTGTCAGTGGATACAGCTTTGTTTATTCTGAAGGAAAATGAAACCCAAGAGAACCTACAGCTTGTGAGCTTTACTGACCTCCAAAACAAAGAGGTCAGATATTTTTGTTGTATTCCTATTTTAATTGTTAATTCTTTAGTGTGGGTGTTAATGCTCTAGGGCTGAATCCCATGTGTTTGGAAAGAACTCCAACTGTACCCAGTATTGCTGAGTTGCTGGGTATATTTACAGCTACTCTGTAGAAACTCACTTGTATTCCTGCACAAATACAAAATTTCCATCCCAAAATTTGTTTAAATTTCCTTTAATTTTCTTTCTCCTTGCCATATATAGTTTGGAACTTCATCGTGCACAGAATATTCTTATCCTGTGGCAGAAATAAGGCAGCATTAATTTATTTTCCCCTTCTCCCCTCATCTCTCCTCCTGTATGTTTTTCTAACTTTTATTCTAAGAAATTCACTATTTTTATGTCTTTAAAATGGCATCACACAGCCAATTTTTTTGAAGGAGAGAACCCAGCATTACCAGTGTTTTCAAGGAATTAATCACTTGTGTGTGAATATTACTGGTAATTAAAGAAAGGCATCATTGGAGAAGTGCTTACAAATTTTCTGTTTTCCTTTAAGAGCAGATGTTTGGCTGGAAAGGGGAGCTTGGATCTGGTGTTTACTGGCTGCTCCCATTCACAACTGGCTGTAGGCTGAGGAAGGAAAAAACCCACATTACTGGAGAAGCCAAACTGCTTTGTAGAGATGAAGATGGAGAGCTGGCTCTCACCAAAGAATTCCGGTGGGTTTTATTCCCAACAGGCATGATGACCTCTGTACAAGTGTCTTTTCCAGCTAAAATGTAGCTTTTTAAATCTGGCTCTTCCCAAAGTACTTTTTGTACAGAATATTCTCAAATAGACTGAGCRGTTCTTGGCAATTTTATGAGACAGTAAAGGACGTGGAAGCATTTGGAAATAGTTTGGCCTTTTTCATCCCTCAGAGCTGCTTTGTTGGATATCTTTGAAATGATTGATTTGGATGGGAATGGCCTCCTGAGTCTGGAGGAATACAACTTCTTTGAGCTGAGGACTAGTGGGGAGAAGTGTGATGAGGAAGCCTGGGCTGTGTGTAAGGGTAAGTTCATTACTGTGCTTGGTACAACTAATTAAGGCTATCAGTCAACTTCCAAGCTGTATAGAACTGGGTATTCTGTAACCTATTCCAAGAACATGTGTAGATATTGTTCTTTTCCCCCATTATTTGTGTTTTTTCCAGTCTGCTGTCCTTTGTTTTGCTTTATTGTGGTGTGTGTGCCACTGACCTTCTGCTGAGAAAATTCTTCCCRTTCCCAATTGTTTTGTAGCTGCCAAAACCTACAGGTTTTCTAATCCTGGATCATATGGGGGATGAAACTGTCACAGGTATTTATTTAATCAATCTTTGTGCAGATTGGGCTGGTACTGCTTTTATATCTCCCAAAGTGTTGAGAGGGACATTTAATTAGTGAGTATATGATGCCATAAACGTGGGTTGCCAGTGTATCATTGGATGATATCCATGCCATGTTTGACATAATTCCTTGGGAGGCTGTGGCACATTGGCCAAAATACTTTGAATCTGGCAAGTCCTACTAATTATCTCTCCCCAAAACACTCCAAGGYATCAGACTTTTTCCTAACCGATGGAAAACTCCTACAAAAATATTTTTCTGTAACTGAATTTCTCCTCTATTTCTTCCCTGGATGTGCTTGTCCACACGTGATGACTTTGTCAGGGTGACGCCTCCGTGCACTGATCTCCACACAAGTGGGAGGGGTGGAAATGTGGGAATAAATAAGAGAGGGAAGAGAAGGTGGTGAATGTTTTACCAGGTCATCAATCAGTGCAAGGGTTCAGACGAATATCATCAATCSTGACACCAAAGTTCAAGCCATTTATTACAGCATCTGTACCCTTGGATAGATTTATTAAATTGGTAATCCCTTTTTAATAATATATAGTAAAGATTTAGCATTGTTATGAAGATGAGAAAACCATTTTTAAAAGTCCCTGACATGAGGACATTTCAATTATGTGTTTGCTGACATTAGAGTGGTAGATCTATGATGCTCTCTCTAGAGAGGGGTGTTAGGATTATTGRAATTTTATTGTTTTTTAGGAACTAAGTAAATAATTTCTGTATCAAGGACCTGAAGCACTTAAAGGTGCTGGCTCCAGCTGACTTTCATTGCCCATTCCTAAAATATCCCATTCTGCAAAGCTCAACCACAAACTTCTAGGAAAAAAAAATCAATATGAACTCTTTGTACTTTGAAATTTCACCCTCTTTGGGGTTATGCAAGTGGCCAGCTATTTGTAGGCATTATCCCAAATCCACAGGGGAGCTCTGCAAAGAGCACATGCCTGGTCAAGGACRTTCTTTCCCAACTAATATTGGACAGCCTGAGGCTGGAAGTTGGCTCCATCTTTTAAACCTTGTTAACACGAGTGGGATTTTGGCTTTGGAAGGATAAAGGTGTTTGCGGAGAGAACAAACTTTTAAGTGCTACTTTGTGTTTCTTTAAAACAGAGAATTTTGAGATGAAGAAGAATGAACTAACRAGACAAGGATTTCTGGATTTGAATCTCATGGAAGCCAACGACCGGGAAGGGGATCCTTGGGACCTTTGGGTCACTTTGTTGTCCTTGGGCTACAACAAGGCCTTAGAAATGACAGAGGTATGAGAGTCACAAAGCAGAAATAACTGCACATGTTTAACTGCTGCTCTGTTGTGTCTGCCACAAACTGATTTCAGCAGGTCAGGGATCCACTCCAAACATTCGGGGATTACACTGCCACTCTCGTTATCCTGATTCTTAGGATAGCACTTGGATCCTTGAAAGAGGAAATTTAAATATGCAGATAATTAAGTCATATGAGTTTTATTCCCAAGAAAGGCTGATTTTTAGGATCACAGTCTGATAATATTATTTCACTTTGTTAAAGTAAACAGGTCAGTATAGTCACTATAGAAAATATCTGTGTGTGAAACAAATACATGCAGACCCAAAAATAGTGTATGAGAGGTATCAGCTGTCTCAGTGAAAATCCTGGGATCGTGGTGAGGGATTTAAGGATGAGCAGTTTCTCCTCTTCCTCCGAGTTCTGGTTGGCAGAGCCACTGCAAGGCTGTTTTTCTGCATTTCAGCCACAAGAGAGAGCTCTCCTCCAAGAAAGAGCATTTTGGGGAGGTTTTTCTCCAGTTAGGAATTTCAGGAAGGTGTTTTTTGCCTTATTCCAGCTGTGGTTTATGGCTACAGCCTTTGCTTTCCGAAGGACAACAGAGCTCTCCAAACCCTTCGGGAGTTAATCTAAAAATCTCCATCTGTYAACTTGTGTCTATCACTTAACACTTCAATTCCTTGATTTCAAATAATTTAAGATTGTTTTTTTGGGAGCACTGAGACAGAACTTAAGAAATCCTGGTGGATTCCAACAGCCATTGGAAAGGAACTGAGCTGTTGTGACTGAGTCCAAGAAAATGCAAACTCCTRGTTGTTACACCASGAGTAAAATGTAGCCAAGATRCTSCCAAGAGTGCYCAATGCAACATTGCAGAGATGTTAAATCTGTGTGAAGTGGCACACACAGCAAAAATGTGACAGGTGGAGGAGACAGGTTTATTTCAGACACTGGAATACATTCATATTTCATCTTAATTCCTGTATGTTTTGCTGTCCAAGGAGGGGTTTGCTGTGTTGCACTGCATGTCAAGTGTACTGTGACTGGCATGAAAAATGTCAGTTGTCCTGAGCTTTCATTTGGTGTAACAGATTGCCACAGCTCTCGGGTTTGGAATATTTAATATTCAGGGAAAAACTACAGCTCAAGTGGTGCTAAAACTCCTGTTCTTCATTGCAGGCCTGCCCCTTTGTCATTGACATCTCTGCAGAGAGGTGCAGACCCAGAATTAAAGCCATTTCTCTGGAGGCAGGGGGCTCCCAGCTCAGCAGGGCTGTCTGCAAGTCTGTTCTTAATAAAGGAGAAGCCAAAGTGCTGGAGGGCTGTGAGAACATCGTTGTCTACACCCACAAATCAGGCAGGAGAATCACTTCTGTTATAGAAAATAAGGTATGACCTGAAACTTCCATAATGTACTTCGTGTTAATGTCTGTTGTTATTGATCCTCCTCCCTCTTTATGTCATATTTGAGAATTACATTTTCTGATACCAAGTTTTTGAGTCTGTTTTATAAAAAAAATCTGTGCCTGATGTGTTCCTTTTGACTTCAAAAGAGCCCGGATCAGTGTTCTTGGAAGGGACAGATTATTTTAATGAGGCAAGTAGTTCTAAGTAACATAGAACCTGAATATTTTTGTGTTCACATTCCAGTTTTCCAATATTTTGACATGATATAATCATAACATGAGAAAACAAACACTAACAGCAGGAAATGCAATTAGAGCAAAGAGCACAGCMTTTACACTGTTGAATATTTTCAGTGTCTATAAGGAAGTCAAAGAGCAGTGATTTTTAGGAGTGTGTAATGGATGATTTCCTAGCTGGTTATTCTTCCAGGTCTGCTTTATTAGTAATTCAAGCTAAGAGTTGTAAATCCAAGTAGAAGTGGTTGGTGGGGTTTTAAACCTTTTTCCATAGATCACAATGAATGTGCTGTTCATTCTCAGTTTCACTTATACCRAGATCTGTGAGTAAACAAACACAGCACAGTAAAATGTTAAACTTAAGATGCTTTAAATCTTAAAAGATCACAGCAAGAAGTGTATTTTTAAATGGACAGACATGCAAAAGGGGGTGGGTTGGGGGACTAATATTAGGACTGAATGCTGAGGCTCCTGGAACTCTGGGTTTGGCTTTGCACTTCGCCCTTTAGGGTGGATATTCCAGAGTTATTTATATGTTTGGGGATATGTCAGAGTAGGAGATCAGKTCTGCACTGGATGCTCTCTGCTTCAGATCACTGCCCACTCTGTTTATACCAGTTGAGTTTGGTTTGCAGATGTCACAAAGTTGGGTGGGAATGTGGAGGAGGCTCCACAGGGAGATCTGGACAGGCTGGATCAATGGGCTGAGGCCAGTGGGGTGAGGTTTAACAAGGCCAAGTTGTATCTTCATGAGTTCTTGTGTTGTTTCAATGAATCTCAAACGAATTTTGACATGAATGTGGTGCTGAGGTACATTTGAAACTGTTACTCTTCAAAGAGTGTMCTTAAAGCGTTTCTATCCTGTAAAATAGCAACGTCAGAGGAAGTACAAGGAGTGTGCAGTTGTTACAGACACTTAACCAGGAAAGACTAATGGGTTCCTTCTTGTTTTTTCACCTGCAGTCTGAAAACAAAGTGATTATTCATGTCAACAATGAGCAAAGTAAGAACTGCCTAAATAATCGGGGACTGACAGTGTTTGCTGTGGAAGTGGCTCCAAAATCCATGATGGTAAGGGTTTTTTTTTTATTGCTTAGCCAACCTTAGAGAAAATCAGGTGACATCTTTATAGTTTCCTTCTGTAGGTCTTTTATCACRATAATGGGCATGTGGAGAGTGGCATCTTCATGACCAGAACAGATCAGATGTAGTTCTTGATATTTTAAAGCTGAAGGTGTACTTGATGTATCCCTATTTTCCTGTGCAGTTTGCTATGAAAGTCCACAAGTCCATGACTGTTCAGTTTTTCATACATGGGCCTGGTTCACTTGTCCATTTTCTATACATGCACCATTCATTAATATTTTTAATAATCTTTTTCTAAGGTTGTATTTTATTTTTTTTCACTCAGGCATTTTTAATGCCATGCATTGATGCCTGTGAGAAACAAACCAAGCATGCACTAATCAGAAACAGAAATAAATGTATTGCAGTCCTTGTGCACAGTGTGATTTGCAGGTGGCTAACTTCTGTTAAACTTGATTTAGGGATCATGTTTAGCCATGAGACAATTTGATTGCTGAGCCCTGCTGCAGAGCTGGGCAGGCTTTAGTGAAAATTCCCAGTGAGGGTTCTAAGGGATGGAATGTGATGGAAAAYGCATTACAAATGCAGGTGATGTTTTTCTTCATTTATTTATGAATAACCCCGTCTTTATTTTTCTAAAAGTACACTCTCTTTGTTTAAAGAAGAGGCATCCAAGCTATTTTCTATTTCCCAGCTTTCCAGGGTGGATTCATTCAAACCTGTTGTAAACAGAGCAGTCCCATGACACAGGCAGGGCTGGGGCCTATTTAAATTGCTGCTGACACTTTAGATATCCATAGCCYCATCTTCTAAGGTGTTTTTAAATTTTAATTTCGATTTCATTCGGTATAAGCTCTAGGCTCAGTCCTTACGGATATTTTGCTGTTAAATTCAATAGTAATTTTCAACTATCAGCTGTCAATATTGATGATGAATGTTCGTCATTGAGTGATACAAGGACTGAACAGGTCATTTTGCTTACACAGCACGTTGGGTGACAGTTCTCCAATAAAGAGCCCTTTCACCTCTGCTCTCTCTCTTGTCCCAGGTCTCTCAGCACGTGATGCCCCTGAATGAGSAGGAAGAATGGATGTACAGCTGTGTGCACTCCCTTGTACGTTAAACCTTCCAGTTCCAGGGCTTGGGAGCAGCCAGGCTGCACCAGGAATGGCTTTGGGCAGCTCTTGGACAATTTATAGTCTTGTCCTTCTCAAAAASCTGGCATACATTTGTACTTCTTGATGATCTTGGCATGGAAAACACTGAGGCACAATAAAAATTAGTGCTGTTYAGTAATCCAGCTGACAGTTGTAATATAACTGTGCTTTATAAAGGCTGGCTTCCCTAAATATGCTCTTGTTTTCCATACCATGGATTRTAGTTCCATCACAGGCTGGAGCTGCTTCACTGGGGAAAAACTTTGTTGAATGAGTCTGATGAGTTCCTAATTAAACATTCTTGTGGTTTTGATGTGAGAAGTATAAAGGGATGAGGCTCAYCATTTTATTTTGTCACCTGATAAAGGATTTGGTTCTTTCCCTTTTTTGTTTTGCCATTTACTGGTAATRCTCATCTTGCACTTCTTCTGTAATTACTGCCTGATTTTATATACTTTTATATAAAATAAAATCTGCCTTTTCATGTGCAATAAGAAAATAACATCATTTGAGAAAAATGAAGGTTTGTCTTGGCTCTTGACTGTTAACAGCAATTAATTATTTCCAGGGCAGCTGAGATAAGAAGAGTGAAGTGCACCAAGTTTAGGCTGCAACAGCACTGAAAAACAGCTTTGAGGTACTAAAAACATTCAGTTTATTWTATTTTTCTGGTTCCTCTAAATGTCTGTTAATGTGGAAAAAAATTATGACCCTGACCACTGGATGCTTAAAAAGTGTTTGAGTTTAAAATAGCCATTAAATGTATGTGACCTCGTGTAAGGGCAGCAAGTAGTGTTGCAAAACTATTTTTATCTGCCAGAACTCCTGCTCTCTGCTGTTACCCTGCTGTAATCTTACACTGGGCAAGTAAATGTCAGTGACAAAATGAGAGCTGGGCTCTGATTTATACACTGCAGACATTGGTGCTCGGGCAGGATTCCTGGTGATCTTTCAATTTTCAATTTTTTTCCTTAGCAAGTACCACAGATATAATTTTCATTTTCAGAACTGTCTAAAACAAGTTTAGGCCTCAAAAATATTTGGTGATTTTTAGCTCTGACTGAGCTCTGCAAATGCTGCCTCAGGCATTGTGTGGGTAAATCAGAAATTCCCAGCTACATGTCTAAGAAGGAGTTGGGAAATAATGAGACACTCAGTGTAGAATAGACACTACAAAGTGAGCAGTCCATTATTTACATTTCTTTTGTTTGTAAAATCAGCCTTTTTAGATGTGGCAGGAATTCATATGTAACTCTCTCTGCATTTTAGGAAAGGAATAGATAAAGCTGAAAGAAGGGCTTAGCTCAGAAATCACTGCACGTGGAAAGACTTGGTTTTGCTGCAGATAAAAACATGGCACAGCAACTCATAGGAAACCTCATGTATTTTCTGATCCTCTTGCTGCTAGGCAGGGTTTAATTATCCAACTTTTTAAGTGGGGACAGAGGCAAGCTCTCCATGGCAGGTTCTGCCTTTCRTGCCCTGAAGAAGGTGAGGCTAGAGATCTCAGGTGTATCTGCATTTCCAGTTTGCTCCAAATCCAGGTACCACCGAGGTATAAAAACATTCCAGCTTTTCTTTTTAAGGCTGAACACAGGTACCAGCTTATTTTCTTCAAGGGGAGACGTTTGGGAGAAAAAGTATCTGTAGCAGCTGTAATTTGAATTTCTGGAATGTTASCTTTCTTTTGAAAACTAGAGCTGTAACAAAATTCAGCTTCTTCATGGCTTTGCTAATACTGACCTGCCCTGACCACCGTTCTGAGGCACTGGGGGGGCTTCCTGACTGTGTGGGGTGGTCACTTGAGGCCAGGGCCTGTCTGTAAGACCTGTGGGGACATCCTGCTGGTGGCCATAGGAACAGGTAGGGTCTGGAGCACTARGAGGAGCTGGGAAAGGGGCTCAGCCTGGMGCARAGGAGGCTCGGGGGAACTTCTGGCTCTCCACAACTCCCTGACAGGAGCGGGCAGCCAGGTAGGGTCAGGTGCTGCTCCCAGGGAACAAGGACAGGGTGAGGAAAGGTCTTCAAGATGTGTCAGGGAAGGCTTAGACTGGATATTAGGAAAATTTCTTCRTGGAAAGGGTTGTCCAGCSCTGACATCTGCCCAGGGCAGTGGTGGAGTCCYCATCCCTGCAGGGATTTAAAAGTTGTATGGATGTGGCACTCGGGGACACGGGTCAGCGGTGGCCTTGGCAGTGCTGGGGGACCGGTTGGACTTAATAATCTTAAAGCGCTTTTCCAGCCTCAACCGTTCCATGATTCCACGGCGCTGGCTCGGATTGAGCGGAGCACCAGGCCACGGAGATGCTCGGTGCTGYGGCAGGGCAGCATCCTGGGCATGCGGAGCTCGGCAGGGCAGGAGAGGGGAGGACGGGGTAAGGCGGGACAGCAGCGCGCACGGTGCCGTCGCCTGCGGCCGCTGCGTGCCCGGGCGGGGAGCGGAGCGCGGGCGGTGCCTTTAAGGGGCGGACGCGGGGCGGGGGCGGGGGCGGCGGCGGCGGCGGAGCCGCTCCGGCTCCGGTCCCCCCCCGGCTCCCGGAACTCGCCCGGCGCCGGCCATGGTGCGGATCGTGACCGTGCAGACCAAGCCCTACGGCGACCAGAAGCCGGGCACCAGCGGGCTGCGCAAGCGGGTGACGGTGTTCCAGAGCAATGCCAACTACACCGAGAACTTCATCCAGAGCATCCTGGCCACCGTGCCGCCCGCGGAGCGCCAGGACGCCACGCTCGTGGTGGGGGGCGACGGCCGCTTCTACATGAGGGACGCCATCCAGCTCATCGTCCGCATCGCCGCCGCCAACGGGGTAAGCGCCGGGGCTCCGGGGGCTCCGGGATGCCTTCCCCGCTCGGCCGGGAGCGGGGCCGGGCCGGGCCGGCGGAAATCGCTGGCGCTTGGCGCGTCCGCGGCGTGGAAGTAACTCGGTGAGTGACACATGAGCTGAAGAGGTTGGCGTGCGACAGCTCGTGGTCCAGGCAGGAAAACCCCCCCGGGAGCCTTTCCCTGCCTGCGGCAGAGAGTGGACGTTGGCCAGGGCGGAGGCGCGGAAGCAAACACGACTTTCCTCTTATTCCTTCTGGCTGTCGTTGAGTTTTCCAGCTAAAACACAGAGCAGTGGCACMGCGTGCAAGTGGTGAGGTGTTGGGAGGGAGCAGCGTTCCCTGCCACAACGCTGGAAAGCGTCTCACTGCTGAGGAATTCCTCTGTCGTTTTGTCCTGGTCCTGTCACTTGGGAGCGAAAGGGAATCCCAGCAGGGAATGTGATGTTGGGAGGGAGAGGTGTGCTGAAGTCGAGTTTGCAAAGGGAGGTTTTTCCCTGGATTTGCCCTTTTCCAAATGAAAAATATCCCCTTCTTCTGGGACATCAGCAGCAAACGTTCTTCCTTGTGGACCATGAACTGAGGGTGCTTTGTGCTTAGGGTTGGACATCAGGGTAGAAGCTTAGAATTACCTATTTCAGCTTCCCAGGTGCCTCAATGCCTTTAAAGATCTGACTTCTTAGGAAAAAAAAATAATAATTTGGGATCGCTGCCTTCTTAGGGCATAAGGAAGCAAATAACTGCTTTGTTGGGTTTTTTTAAGCCGTGTAGAAATTTGGTTCTTGTTATGTGTGGTAGCTGCTCAACTTTGATTCCATATTCCAGCATCCCTGGATGCTGTGTGCACCTCTGGAAGTGATGGATAGTGCAGATGGAAAAGCAGCAGGCACTGGTTTATTTATTTGTTCTAGGAAGGGGTTGGAGTTGGAATATGCAGCATTCCTGCCTGACTGCACACACAGACAGGATCCCTGTGGATCACTGTGAATAAGCAGACTGAGAAATTTGTTCCCTGGGACAAAGTGTGAGTTTGTGCAGATTTTTGGATGTACACCCGGGGCCTGGTGGGATGTGGCAGCATTCCAGGCACTGAGTTCTCCATCATTTACACCTCAGCTCGATCCCAGCGGCAGAGGCCTGGGGGTAGAGCCCTGCTGGGGTCTGATGAGGTGTTTWGGGAGGGATGGAGGGCTGGGAATGTCTCGGATCCTCCCCTGCATCGTGCAGGCACTCACGTACGTGCAGTGCTGAGCCAGAGCTGCAGCAGTGGGTCCCAAGGGCTGCCCTTGCCAGCAGGAATTTGCCTTGGAGCGTATTGTCCACGTGAATTCCAAGTGCTAGGACAGAATTGGCTCTAAAGTCAGAAAAATGTTCCAAAAAGGCAGGAAAAAATGGGAGGTAAGGGAGGGAAACTTGGAGAAGAATATGTGGACTAATAACTGAGCAGCAGGTAAAGCCTGGATAAGTAACCAGAGGTACAGTGGGGTGATCTACAGAGGACAGAGCCACTGAAAACTTGATTACAGTTATTTGCTACATTTTAGCAGCACTGGTCTAAATAAGGCAGTTCAGGAATTCCATTGCCAAACTCAGGAGTGGCAAAACCCTCTGGTCCCAAGAAATGAGGTGGTTAAAAATAGAGGGTTTCTTTAGCAAACGCAAAGCATTGTTTTTTAATAAATTTTGATGTGTTTGCCTCCTTGTTTTGGAGGGCTTAAGGGATGCTTGCCTTGTGGGGTTTCTSTGTAATTGCAAATATCAGTTCCCTGGTGGTTACCACAGTGTAGTTAAGTAAGAGTCTCTGAAAATCCTCTTTCTTCACCGTAAATATGAAGTAATTGGAAATTGCCTGCCCTTCAAAGAGAATGATGGACAACTTCAGTTAACTGGTAAAGAAATGCCCTGCAGAACAGGGAACAGCACATGGAAACGTCTTCCTGCAGACTGTGGGTTTGCCCAAGTACTGGGATTCTTGAGCATCTCCTCATTCCTGCAGCCGGGTCGGGGGGGAAAGCTCAGTGGCCTCATGCTCAGAAAAGTTGAGTAATACAGAGAAGACAAGTGCTGGAAAACTGCATTTCTGGTCCTGGGGGTTAAGAGAATGAATGCTTTAAAATCCTGTGGTGTTCAGATCTGGTTGAATGGTCCTCTCCAGCCACAGGAGAGACCTGAGGACCACAGTTGATGATCCTTAGTTTTAAACGTGAAATGAAAGGATGCTAAAATGAGTTTGACCTTTGTCTCCACCTGGAATGGTTAATATGCAACTAAGTATTAATTTTTAACTAGCAAAAGCTCAGTTTGTAGTTGTGAGGTTGAGGGGTATTTATCTTATTTTTAAGTTTGCATTTATGTAAGTAAACTGAAATAGAGATTGTTTGCCATTCCCAGTTGGCATCCAGTGTGTCCTACCAGCTTTATTGTGGTCTGTGTGCCAGCTTTCCTTGGCATTATTCCCACAGGGTTAGTCTGACTCTCTAATTACACAAAGAAGATCTTAACAGGTCCTGTTGGAGCATCACATCAGTAGAACCGTGGCTGTGCAGTAGTTTTATGTCAAAAGCATGCAAAAACGACAGAAACTGTAAATCCAGGTGTGATCACGTAACCAGCACCAGGTCGATTCACTGACRTTGTCACCTGCTATTCCACGAATTTATTGTGCCCTTGATTCCTTCTTAACCAAACAGTTTCCCAAGTGCTGCAAAGTGGCCACACTAAGGCACGTTGCTGGAAGGTGTTTTGAATGCCAGGCAGTGCCTTGCATGTTAAATARTGCCTGCTTTTGTTTTACAGCTGCAGGACAAACAGGGCTTTTATTAGAAATGCTGCTCTCTCCCCTAGGAAGTTTGGTTTCCTGGCTTGGCTGCTATTAACCTTTTTTCCCCCCTCTGTTATCCAGGGAAACCAAGTGTTCAAACCTGTTGCATTTATTTGCCACTGCTCTCCTTTGGTAGCTTCCTTTTTATTTGTGCTGTTCTGCCACAGCTTCCAGACCTGTCCCCACTGAAATCTTCCCTTTAAGTAAAAACTCCTGGGATTAAAACCAGCAAAATTAAGTGATCATAAAGAAAGTTCTTCCAAAAAGCAATCCCTGTGTACCAGAATTAGATGTGGTGATGCTGGATCCTCCAGGCCAGTAGGAAAAGCCTCAATTTCTGGCTTTCTTATGTTACTGTTTTTCTCAGAGGCAGAATGGGAAATTGAGATGTGATATCTGAAGTAAGGAAATAAATACCACTTGTAGCTATTTCCTGGCTGCAGATGATGTGGATTTTAGAAGACAGCCCTGCTGCAGCAGCTCTCTCAGATTCCTTGGACACCAGCTTAGACTCTTTTTGCCTGTAAAGTTAATTGGCTTRTGTCAGTTTACAGTGGAAGGTGATTAAGTGGTCAGGTTGTCCAGTTTCAGTGCCTCTTTGGAATTTTCAACTCTACCCTCATGAAACTCCAGCTCAGAGAAAGAGCTAAGGTGCTTTGCAGTTAATCTCTGCAAATCCAGCAGGCAGGGTTGCAATTCACCCTAACAGGGATTTAGCTGTAATCTCCTGGGACAAAGACTCTGCATRAGCAGACCCCTCAGCTGTGGCTGGGCTG
Source organism: Amblyornis subalaris (assembly GCA_018881555.1). NCBI lineage: Eukaryota > Metazoa > Chordata > Aves > Passeriformes > Ptilonorhynchidae > Amblyornis > Amblyornis subalaris. Next base: position 1,210,997 of record JACAXG010000097.1, read on the forward strand.
GCAGGGCAGCAGGATGGAGTGAAATGCCTTCCCTTTGTCAAGGCAAAGTTTGGGATAGGGAGCTGGGTTGGATCGCTGCTGTCCATGTGTGTGCTGCCGAGTCCCAGCTCACTGGGGCTGAGAAATGCACCGTGGGGAGTCCCTGCCACCCTGTCCTGCTCCTGAGTTAGCCAAAGCATTGATTAATGCTTCAGGTGATGAGCTGGACCATGTTCTAGAGATAAACAGAAATAACATAGAAGTTCAAAGAATTCTGGAGTAATAAAAATGTAATATGTGCATTTCTAGTACATATTCATAGTACAAGTTGCAGAGTAACTAAACAGCAGATGTGATGAGTAAAGGACAAGACTGGATCATCCAGTTATCCAGAAAAACATAATTTCTCGATTTTAAAATAAGTCTGTTGTAAATGGAATTAGGGAAATAAAGTCTCACCAGGAGTACAAGTCCTGAACTGGGGCACCAGCCCTCAGAGAGGATCCAGTGTGAGTGTGGGAGACACCAGCAGGAATGGCCTGAGGACATTTTGTAGGGAAGAAATTCCTCCCGATGAGGGTGGGGAGGCCCTGGCACAGGTTGCCCAGAGAAGATGTGGCTGCCCCATGATCCCTGGAAGTGCTCCAAGCCCTGTCCAACCTGGCCTTGGACAACCTGGCGCAGTGRAAGGTGTTTTTTGAGTTCAGGTGCAGGTTTCCAAGAGGATCCAGGGATAGGGGCTCTCTCTCAGCAGGCTGGGGCCAGAAATCCTGGAACACTGAGGAAATCTAGCTRGAATCCCTCCCCTTTTCCCTGGTGCAGGGACAGGACAGCAGAGATAAAATGCAGATTTGTGTGTGCTTTGAAGAACTGACCTCTGAACAGAGAGTTGCTCAATCCTGATGGCTGGTGTGTACTTCCCTGGCAAAGGAAGGCTCAGCCCCTGCCAGTGGGACAAACCTGGAGATGGGGGTTCATTCCCAGCCCTGCCAGACCCTCTCTCTGCCATCCAACTTTTCTTTTTAGCTGGAGTAGGAACAGAGCAGTGTCTCTTAATTCTGGAGTGGTTCATATGTGAGTGCACTTGTGCTGTTGAGTTAGTGCCAAATAGATTTTTTTCCCTCTGGAATCTCTACGGCAACTTCCAAACTCAGATTTTTAATTAATTCTTAGTAGAGACAAAGTGTTTTGCAGTTGGAGCAGCACTCCTTGTATGACTAATAACAGACTTGCAGTCTATTTATTTTACTTGGGCTCCACTTGTCCTGGCAGTACCAAATGTCACACACAGCAGTGGTTGCCTGGACCAGAATCATCCTCGGGCAGAAAGTGCCAGCTTTTGGCAGCTGCTCACTGGGGTTTTCCAGGGCTCTTGGCACCCTCTTATGGCCAATGTGCAGGGACAGCACAGGGACTGGAGCTTTTCTGGGATTCTGTCTTAAAGAAGAGTCACAAATTAAGTGTAAAGTGATTTTGCTCCATTTGTTCCCTGGGATTTCATGCTGAGTGTCTTCTTGACTGACCACAGAAAAGGAGCATAAGGAGATGCCAGTCACTGGCTGGTCGCTGTCAAAAATCCCTGCAAACTGGAAAAGGAAGTTTGCGGCTAAACACAGCCCCACAGAGGGTAGCTTGGCTTTATCTGCCCTCTGAATGGGGACRAAGACTTGTGAGAGGAATGGGAAAAAGCTGACAGGAGAGGAGAAGAGGAGGAGAAGGCATCCTGGACCTTGGAGAAGCCTGACCCAAGGGTGTAGCAGGGGATGGGAAGAGGGAATTACTGTTCAGTCTGGCACAGTGGGTTCCCCCCACAACAATTTTTCTTGCCTGAATCTCAAAATTGTAGCTTGGAGGAAAGCTGGGTTTATATCAGAGTGAGAAACTGGGAGATTCTGGCTCTATCCCAACCCTGGTCCCAGGCTTGGGAAAGACTCCAGACAAAGACAGCTCCATCTCCCAAGAGAGATGGCACAGCTCATTCAGGGGGAGAGGGGATCAGTAGGGCCCATGGAACTGGGCCCAGGTAGGAGCTGTGGCTCTGCAGTGTTTTACTGAATTTAGCTCCTCTCRGAATAGTCTTGTTTGTCTTTTTATCATTAAAATCAAGTTAGTTCATAGTTTTAACTCTGTTTGACTCAGTTCTTGTGTGTGTGAAGTGCAGGACAGTAAAAGGGRGCCTGGGTTAGCAAATGTCCCTGTCTGTGCCAGGCTGGCTGTTGGAAGGGGGAGATTCTCTCACCAGCCTCCAACTGCTATGAGGGAAAAGAGACCTGGGAAATATGACCTCAAGGAAAAACTCRGGAGATTGGGATTGTTTCCTGTAGCAGAGAGGGCACTCAGAGCCTAATGCCAAAGGACTTTTTTAGTGAGGAGTTGTCAGGAAGAGGATTATGATCTCTTTGTTTGCTGTGTCAGCTTGGGGGGACTCAAAYCACAGCAAGGAAATATGCCCAGCAGATTGTAGGGAAGCACTTCCAACCTCAAGGCTAGTTATGCACTGGCAGGGCTTACCTGGAGAAAAATATTCCACGAACAACTTATATCAACTTCCAGGAGGAGCCCTGGGTGTCATTGATCCAGTTCTGGGGAGGGAGCAGATGAGCTGAGTGGTTTGTAATGATCACAGTGACCCCAGCAAAGCCTCCCAGATCATGGATCAAAGGGCCTTTCCCCAGTCCCTGTCCCAGTCCAAAGGTGCTCAGCACCCACCTTCGGTGACAGTTTGCACCTCTGAGTCCTCTGGCAGCTTTGTGACCCCCAGCCCCTGACCAGTCCTGCTTGGCCAGGTACTGGTGATTTAGKTTCTCCCAAATAGTGATGCAGATGCTGCAGGAAAGCCCTGGGAGCAGGTGAGCACCCCAAGAGTGGGGTTGGTGTGTCTGTTCCTGTCCCTGGGCCTTTTATGCACTATTTTATATTTCATTTCATAGAGTGTGTTTTGCTTCATGTACATAAGCACTGCATTAATGAGCCTCCTCCCCAGCTTAATTTAGTTTGAGTCCTCTGTCCACTCCACATGCACTTAATTACACACAAATTCCAACCCTCCATAGGCCTTTTCCCTGCCAGTAAATCCATGTGTATCCCATGTGCAGTCACGGGAGCTGGTGGGTGGCCTGTGCCCTCCTCCTGTCACTTAATGCCATGGCATTTCACAGGGCAGCAAGTTCATCTTGAGAGCAAGAAGGGAAAGAGCTTGCTTAGGCCTTTTCCTGCCAGGTGTAATTCTGGGAGCTGGATTTTGGCTACTGTGCCACTAGAGGGAAACCTGTGCCTTTGCATGGGAATTGAGAGAGCCTGGGCTGCAGGATGCTGGAATAGTGTGGGTGGATGAAACACAAATCAGTTGTTTCTGGCTGTGTATTCCAGGCAGTCTCACTGTTGGTGTAAAAGATGTGTTGGTTCACACGAATATCCGACTCCATGTTCATGTGCTGATGGATAAACCTGGATCTTGGGGACAGGGTTAGTGCTGGGTTAGTGGTTGGACTTGATTATCTCAGAGGGCTTTTCCAGCCTTTGATTCTGTGATCTCCCTTGAAAGAAAATATATCCATTATTGGAGCAATGGCAGAATCAGCACCTCAGGAAAGAATTCCTGAGCACCTTCATTTCTTGTCACAATTCAGCTGTGTATGTGTCACCTTTTTCCCTGCTTCTAGTGGGACAAACAGTCATTGCCAAGTGTCTGCTCTTTAATTACTCCAGTAATTTCTATAAATTGTTTCCAGCAGCTGGGGCAGAGGACTCTGAGCTTTGTTAAAGAGGTTTGGAGGAAAGTCTGATTTAGAATCATGGAATGGTTTGGGTTGGAAGGGACCTTAAAGCCCATCCTATTCCCCTGGGCAGGGACGCCTTCCACTACCCCAGGTAACTCCAAATCCCATCCAGTGTGGCCTTGGACACTTCCAGGGATGGGACAGCCACATCCTTCCCTTCATTTACCTTCCCCATGCTTGGGAAGATSAAAGTTCATAGGAGTTTCTTGGTACCTGAGTCTCTTCTGTTTGTGTTTAGGCTGTTCCACAAGGAACGATGTTATCGGATGCAGTTTTCCAAAACAYTTGATAGTTTTTTGTGGTTTTAGTCTCAGCAAGACTTGCTGGGAGTGTTCAGCTGAGACCATTGCTCACGTGGCTCTTGAGCCAAAGGCTGACCTGCTGTTCCTGGTGGAAAATATCCCTGTGTTGGAGGGAGCCTGTGGGAAGTCAGGTTGTCAGGGCGGGAGTCGCATGAGCAAACGGGAGGTAACGGATCTGTTCCCTTCCATTTTAAGAGTGACCTTTAACTCACCAGACTTTGCAAAATAGCTCCAGCAGGATCCTGCTGGAAGTTTGCCTCCCAAGGACCCGGCGTGCAGCCGGCCCGGCCGGGGTCTGGCACTGCCCTGGGATCTGGGAAAACGCCGGAGCGGAGCATCCGAGCCGGGCTGGGCTGCTCCCGCCTCCCCGTCCGAGGGAGATCCACAGGGATTGGCACTGCTGGGCTCTGTGGGATGGCCACGAGCTGTGCCTGTGGGAACCAGGAGATGAGAGAGAAGACAGGAATCCTTTCCCAGCCTTTCAGTGTGGAATTGTGTGTTCTCCGTGACATTGATCCCCCACCGCAAGTGCGAGGACACGGCTTCGGTTACAGAAGGTCCAAGGAGCTATTTTTGGGTGCTCAGCAGCTTCCCTGGACTCCTGGCTCATAGGTGGGCCATTGCTGTGTCAAGGTTGGGGGTTAATTTTGGCATATTTTACTTTTTAAATGCATTTGTATGAAAAAAGGACATGGAAGACGCTCCCTTGCCTCTGCTGACGGTGCCAACAGCTCCCTACAACGACCAGAAACCAGGAACCAGTGGATTACGGAGGAAGACCTTTGTGTTCAAATCCAAGCTGAACTATTTACAGAATTTTATCCAGAGTATATTCTTTTCCATAGACCTAAGAGATCGCCAAGGATCTTCTCTGGTGGTTGGAGGTGATGGGAGGTACCTCAATAAGTCTGCAGTGGAACTGATTGTCCAAATGGCTGCTGCCAACGGGGTTGGTAAATGTTAAATGGCTGAATTCCTGTGGGGTGTGCCTGAGAAATGCAGAAAACCATCATAAATTAGTCACTGGGAGATTTAATTTCCCCAAAGGCTTTTTTCAACTGCTAATAGTTAAGTTTTTAATGGCAAATCCGTTTGGGAGCACAGAAATTACTGGGTTTTCACTCTAAGTGATGCAGTTGGGCAGAGAATACATGTGGAGAAAGGAAAATAAATTCTGCTTGGGGTTTGTGTGTTCTTGTTTTGTGCTTTGACATGCCCCAAGCTGTTGGCACCTGTGGATTTTTCAGTCTTTCCATGAGAATATGAACCCCTGATACTGCTCAGAAATTACGTAAGAGGGAGAGCCACTGGAGTGGCAATGAAAAAAGGAACAACCCTGTTTTGCCTTTCTCACCAGGTGTAAGTTGTGGCTGTGGGATAAGTACTCAGGGAGCCTTTGAAAATTGATATGAGAGTTAACAAGTGAGTGACAGCCTTTATAGGGGTCTCAGTTGTGCTGGAATTCTGTGTTTTGGAAGCAGAGCAAGAGGCTGGGCTGTTTGTGGTAGATCATGGTTCATGCACTGGGGTTTTGTCTTTGTTTCTTTCTGSTTTTGAAGAAGAAAAGACTCTGTTGTCTGTCCTGGATCTCTTGGTGCAGAGCAAACTTTGTGCAAAGGGACCTGGATTTTAGGAATTTGTTTGACAAAAAAACTTACTTGATTAGAACAGTGTAATTCATAGTGAATGGGAGAATAGGAGGAGAGAATTTTATTCATTTATTTTTTAAATCGACGTATTTTCCATCTTGGGGGCAAAAAAAATTCTTCTGGCATTGCAGATTAATGTCTTCCTTCTAAATCAGTGTATGGGCTGAGCAGAAGAGCTGGAAAGGGTGCACAAAGAGCCAGGCTTGGAGTGCCTGACACCAGGACAGATCTGCTGATGAGAGGGAGATCAGGCTCATCTTCACCAGCTCAGACTTTTCTCTCCAGCAGTGGGCCCATGTCTGGCTAAAACGTGGTTTAGGTGCTGGCTTGGGTATTTTCCATGGATTTTTCTTCTCATTCTGGCTGGTACCTGTCAGTGCTGTGCTCATGGTGCTCAGAACAGTCTCTGGACTCAGAGTGTGGGATTGGTGACTTGGGATGCATCTCCTATACAGAAGGGGCTGGAAGGGTGGGCTATGGACATGATGGAGCTGCAGCCACCAACTTCCGTGGCCTGGAAAGGCTGTTCCCAGTGTTCCTGGGGGGAGGAGGGGCTGCAGGACATCTCCTTTATTATTCCCTGTGTGCATCCTGGTGGGACTTTCAGTAAAACCAGGGTGGAAGTGTTGCCTGGTTTGCTTCAAAGTGCTGTAACCCAGAATTGCTGCACGAAGTGGGTCTGTTTTGAGAATTCCATCAAAGGTGTTTCTCCATCATTACASCCTTAGGTTTTCCTCATAAGAAATTCCACAGAATCAGAAAGGATTAAGTGTAAATTGTTCAGCACATTGTTACACTGAGCAACCTTCTCCAGTGGTTACCACAAAGGATTTGGCATTGGATGGGTGGGGAATGACAGCTGAAAACCTCTGGAAGCCAAGGAGGACCCCAAATCACAGAGCAGCTCTTATGGAGATGAGTGTTTCTTCCTTTTCTTCCTCACTGTGGGGAAAAGCTGCAGTTCAGGTGTGCAGGGAGGACAGGCTGGGCAAGGACAGAGGGTTTGATGTGTTCATCTAGCTCTCCTGCAGCTGCTGCCTGCTTTGGCAGGGAAAATCCCTTGTTTTGCCCTTCCTCTGCAGCATTCCTGGGGCTGTGTGCAGGGCACTGACGCACAGGGCTGGTGCAGAACATGACTCTCAAAGGGAAACTGAGGAACAGGAGGTGAAGTTTTGGAGAGGAGCTTCCTGGAGGTGCCATGAATTCTCAGGGAAACTGAAGGAGCAAGATTTGGAGGCTGGAATAAAGCACAGGACAAGGTGTGTTTGAGAATGGAGGGAAAAAGCAAACCCTGTGGAGGTTGGGCCGCTCCAAGTGAAACGTGAGGTGCAATAAATGAGTGTGTCAGTGGGTGGGTGGGCACAGTGAGGGCTCTAGGGTGAGCTGCTGTGGCCAGCTGGAGGCAGGGCCCTCACTTTGGGTTTATAAAGTGCTTTTTCACATTTCTGCTCGTGATTTGCTAAAGGTGCAGCCCTTGCAGCAGCTGGGCTGTGACGGCTGGAGCATGTAATAAGTGATGAGCAGCGAGGCTGGGGCTTAGCACCTGGCAGTGCCAGGGCACAGGAATCACAGCCATCCTGTGCCCTTGGCTCAGCACCCACCACGGGTTGGGAATGCTCCTCTTGATTCCTGCTTCAGCTTGTGTTTGAATGAAATCCCTCCTCTTTTCCCAGTCTGTCCTGGGTCTGACCCCCTGGGCTGCTGCAGAGGAGTCGGGTGTGGTTTTAGATCCTGTCACCTCATCTGGGGGCTGTGGGAAGGAGCGTGTTCTTCCAGGGAAGTATTCACCTCCTGCTTTATTGCCTGGACTCCAGCAAAGGGATTCTGATGATGGTGTATTGCTCTGGAACCAATCTCAGTGATATCCCTGAATTTATGGGAAGGAGRTGTGTGACCTGCTGCAAGGAAGAATCTGCAGCTGCTCCCAGGATGTTCAATTTTTGTGTTCTTTTGGCTTCTCTCTGTCCCGTTGTGTGTTTTGAGAGCAAATTGCAACCACAGCCAGAGGGGTTGGGTTTTTGGTRGTGTTCAATGCCTGTGGAGAGCTCAACCCTTCAGTGCATCCACGTCCAGCATCCATGGAGGAAAATTCTACAAAGCACAACGGAGCGGGGTCGGATGCAGCACAGAGAGCTTTGGCAGGAGGAGGGCTATGCTTTACCTGTCACCAGCATTTGGGGTTTGGGCCTCACAGGGGTTTGTTCTGCCCTTCCACTCTCAGATCGGGCGCTTGGTCATCGGGCAGAACGGGATCCTGTCCACCCCGGCCGTGTCCTGCATCATCCGCAAGATCAAAGCCATCGGGGGCATCATCCTCACCGCCAGCCACAACCCCGGCGGGCCCAGCGGGGACTTTGGCATCAAATTCAACATTGCCAATGGAGGTGAGGTCTCTTGGCTTATCTCATTTCCTTTATGATTATTCTTTATTTCTTGTGTCGATCCCGAGGATCCCGATTTCTGTGTTAATATCCCAGGATCCAGTGCCCTGAGCAATGGGTTTCCCTAACGGAGCAAGTGATGCTCTGCTCTCTTCATTCCCTGGTGTTTCTCTCCCAGGGGGGTATTCCCAGCCCAGGTCTTTGCTGTATTCCTGAAGGACACTCCTCTTGCAGTCGGATTTTGTAACATCTTCCCCCTTGCCCGTTTCATCTTGCAGGTCCTGCTCCTGAAGGCATCACGGATAAAATTTTCCAAATCAGCAAGAAAATTGAGGAGTATGCAATCTGCCCAGATCTCCAGGTGGATTTGAGCACCATTGGGAAACAGCAGTTTGACTTGGAGAACAAATTTAAGCCATTTACAGGTAAACAAATGTTCTTCCTCTTGGAAAGGGTGAGGAATTGTGGTGTTTCTGTGGCCATTCTGACCTCTCCTTCTCTTCTGTTGGATAATCCAAGTAAGGACATTGCTCCTGGCATTTATTTATTTATTGATTTTGATTTATATCAGTTTCTGTCCTACAGAAGTTTCTACTTCAGCAGCAAAATCTTGATCCATCAAACTTCACTAAAATCAAAGGCTGTTTTGTCTGCAAGGCAAACATGTACTTTAAAACAGACACTTCTGCACTTAAAGTGCATTTTCCCAATTAAAAATTATAGTGTTTAATCCTGTAACAGGTTTTTTTTCATGATTTCACATATAAAAGTTGTCCCTGTGAGTGGGAAACCCGTTATATTTTACATGTGAGTTCTGTCAGCAGTGAAATATGAAAACGCATTTAAAAAAAACTTCAAAACACTGCAAGTATTTTTTTTACCATCTCCTTGAACTTGTAATTAAAAAAGAAACAAATGAAAAGATTGTTAAAGTTGGTAGTTCTCTCAGTCCCCATTTCTGTGTAGTGGGATTTTTAGGTTATATTTTATGGTTTTAGATTGCCTGTTGGCTGCAAAGGTGCAACTTTTTTCAACTCTAAAGTTCACAATTCCCATTGACTTTGGTGGGAATTAAAGCTCTGTTTTTGTTTTCTTTTTCCCCTTTTCCTTTAATCCTTTAAGTGAAGTGGGACTGAGCCCTCTTGAAGGAAGTCCAGGGAACAGAGTTTACCTGAAGGATTTTGTTGGTCCGTTTGTGACCTGATTAGCAGTGAGAGCCTCTAATTAAACTCTTAATTTAGCCCCATTATTACTGTCCCTGTGAACAGATTCTCTGGGGTGTGCAAGGGCTTTGTGCTGAGCCCTGGCCCTGCACTCGAGGACCCTCAGCACAGCAACAAGGACTTGGTTACCAAGACTTCAGGCYGTGAGGGTTGATCTCTGTTTCCTTCCCTTTTCCAGTGGAAATTGTGGACTCTGTAGAAGCCTATGCCAACATGCTGAGGAGCATCTTTGACTTCAAGGCCTTAAAGGAGCTGCTTTCAGGGAAGAACCACCTCAAGATTCGCATCGACGCCATGCACGGGGGTACGGACGGGTGGATTTGGGATTGGGGCACTGTGCAGGGCCAGGTGTCCTTGGGGATTTGCCACCCACTTCAGACAGGAAGATTTTCTCTGGAATTTGTATTGCAAGATTAATTTTTGGTTCGTAGCATGCTGGATTTTTGTTTTTGCAAGCAAACTTTTTTTGTCTTTTTTTTTGTCTTTTTTGTCAAATGTCATATTTKGGGGGTTGGAATGAGTTGAGCTTTAAGGTCCCTTCCAAGCCAAACCATTCTAGGATTCTGTGAAATGTTTCACCAAATCCTATGGAATTGGATTGRGAGGGTCCATAAAGCTCATCCAGTTCCACTGCCTGCCATGGGCAGGGAACCTTCCACTATCCCAGGTTGCTCCAAGCCCCATCCAACCTGGCCTTGGACACCTGCAGGGATGGGGTGGATTTTGATGAGAACTCCTGTGCTTTAGAACCATAAAGCACCTAAARTGACCCAGACTGAGCAGCCTGAGGTGGGTGGTGCCGTGGCTGGTGTGGAGCTGCCTGAGGGCAGAGCCAACTCCTTCCTCTCCGTGTTTTGCCGAGGCAGTCGTGGGCCCTTACGTGAAGAAGATCCTGTGTGAGGAGCTGGGAGCCCCAGCAAATTCAGCTGTGAACTGCACCCCCCTGGAAGACTTTGGGGGCCACCACCCTGACCCCAACCTCACCTACGCTGCTGACCTGGTGCAGACCATGAAGACGGGAGAGTACGACTTTGGAGCTGCCTTTGATGGAGATGGGGTAAAGGAGCTGCTCTGAATTCCCCTTCCTTCCCTCTAAGCAGCTCTGGGGCACTGATGTGCAGCTGATTTTAAGCAGAGGACGAAGGCAAACACCTTTTCTCTCCCTCTGTAATCATGAATGAAGCGAAGCACTCGGTGCAGTTTGCCACCACAGCAGTAATTGGCTACCGTGTCAATAAAGAATCCAAACTGTATTTAAGTCATTTTCGAGCTGTGAAAAATCAGCAGGAAGGTGAAACCCTATCCAGGTGCTGCCGTTTAACTTCTTCCAAGCTCCGTATTTCTTTCAGCGCGGCCAGAAATCCCTGGGAATCGTTGGGTTCGTGGGCTGGGCCTGCCAAGGGAACAGCTCCTGTGTTGTCTCCCGCAGGATCGCAACATGATCCTGGGCAAACACGGCTTCTTCGTGAACCCCTCCGACTCCGTGGCCGTCATCGCCGCCAACATCCTGAGCATCCCCTACTTCCAGCAGACCGGAGTGCGCGGCTTCGCCCGCAGCATGCCCACCAGCGGGGCCCTGGACAGGTGACACTCCCCTGGCTGCTGGGAGAGAGGAGCTCTTGGCTCTTTCTCTTCTCTACAGATAAGCCCAAACAAATGACCCTCCCCACCCTTTTTTTTTCCTTAAACTTGATAGTGGCACTTTCTTGGTGAAACGCTTTGAGATCCACAACTTCAAATTGCTTTGAAGAGCTGTGTGTTTGTATCTGCTCTTTAATTGCGCGTCCCACCCATTTCCCAGGTGTCACACTGGGATGAAATGGAGGATTGCTGTACAAGGGATTGTCCCAAAGCAGTGGCATTCCCTGCCTTCAGTGGCACCCCAGGAGAGATGCTGATAGCGCAGCATTTCCCATGGGAGCACCGAGMATCCAGGGATGTGACTTGGCCTTCTTACCTTGGCAGGGTGGCCCARGCTACAAAGATCGCTTTGTATGAGACTCCGACGGGCTGGAAGTTCTTTGGAAACCTGATGGATGCAAACAAATTGTCTCTGTGTGGAGAGGAAAGTTTTGGAACTGGTAAGTCACATTCCCAATATCACCCATGATGGTGTAATTCCTCCTCTTAGTTCTTTATTCTTTGTAGCTTGGGATTTATCTCTCATCTGTGGTTGTTAATGCTTGTAAAATAATAAAATATTAAAAAAGGCTTGGAAGGATCAGCATGGAAATGAACACAATGCTAAAGGTTTTGTGAGACAGGAGCTCATTCTCCTCCAGTTGTCCAGGAAGGCACGTGGAGATAGGCAGGAAGTTTGGGGGCCTCTTTACTAACCTGGTCACTGAGTCTGTGGGGATTAAGTGCAATGTTAAATGTATTTTTCAACGCTTGGTGGCCAGGAAAACTTTCTCAATGTTTTCATTTCTGGAAAGAAATACGGCTTGGAGCATGGAGTTTTATTAGGGAAGGTTTCAGGTCACTATTAAATCTCCGAGCTTAATAGGGCCCTCATTTTCCTGTTCTGAAAACGAGGTATGATTTATAAAGTTTAAATTAACACTTGCCTTTGAGCAGTCTAAGCAAGTTACTGGGTTACTGAGAAACAAAGTGAACATCACAAGGAATTTACTGGGGTTGTGCAGGGAAGTTAACGGGAGCAGGATTTGCTCCGGGTCGGAGCGGGGTGCTCAGGACACTCAGTATTCCCAGGAGTCTCTGCAGTCCCTGAGCTCTCCCGTGGCATCTTCTATGTGATTTTATGTCCTGCCTGTGGAAACAGGACCTTCCCTGCGGGCAGGAACTCAGCACCTGATCCCTGCACAAAGGCTTGAGTTTTATCTGGTCTGAATTCTTCCTGAGATCTCGTTTTTCCTGTTCTCTAAGGATCTCTGGTGAGATATGCAAGGTACAGGGTCTTGAGGGAATTTCACACTCAAACCTTGTGTGTTTTCATTCCACCACTCCAGAAAAACCTTTTAGCCTGTGCGTGGGTGCCTTAAATCCCCAAATGCCTGGAGTGAAGTGCTTTGTGGAGCTGGGATGCACAGCTTGACAGGAAAGGATTACTCCAGCTTTCCTGTGGCTGAGGAAATGGGATCAGGCTYTGGGTGAGAGCAGGTTGCTGTGGGGCTGAGCAGTCTCCAGGGRCAATATTTTTGCAGTCAGATGTTGTTCTGATACGTGGGGCTGGGATTTGGCCTCAGATTGGAAGGAAAGGGGAATTTCAGGAAACCTGTATCTCTGTAAAGAAATCTTGGAGTAAATGGTGAGTAAAGAAAGATTCTGAAGTTTTGCCCTGAGTGATTTCAGCATGTGTTGAATTTRTATTCTGGACCTTGGCTAATGAGAGGGCACTGGTGCTTCAGGAGATAAACAAAACCAAAAAGCAGCAAATGCTTTTCCAAATTCCTGGAGCTACTGATGGTCTCAAAAAACTTTGATGGTCTCAAATGAGCAGCTCTCCAAAACTGTTTCCACCTTTGAGCAACACACTCAGTTCCTCTCCATCCCCCAGCAGGTAAGGGACTGSCTCCCAAATCAAAGTGATTCCAGTGGCAGCAGAGCCTGAGAGAGGTTTGGGATTTTGGCCAGGCAGCATCGTGTCCAAGTGGGGGAGCTGAGTAGTTTGGGGGAACAGATCAGGAAAGGGCCCAGGAGCTCTGGACTCCCCCCACAATGCAAAGGGGGTTTGCCCATCTGGCAAATGCACTGAGGAATGAAAAAGGAATGCAAAGGGGTGAGGAAGGTTGGTTGATAGGAAGTTAATGAGGAGTTGTTTGGAGCTGGACAGAATGTGAGTGTTGAAGGGGAGAGAGGTGAAGGAGCAGCCAAATAGGCCCAGGAAAAATTGAAACAAACTGTGAGCCGGTGGGACTGGAGTCCAGCAGCAATTAGAGTAATGCGACATGACAGAATTCCTGCTTGCTTCCTTGGGTATTTTATTCCAGCAATAAGTTGATACATCACATGGGACTGGTGTTTATTTAGCATTCCTCTCCATCACCTCTGCCCAGCCCTCTCCGCCGTGAGGGACCAGGGGGATAATTTATGGCCACATCCACAATAGYGGGATTTGTGCAAAGCACCACGTAACCCCTGCCCTGCCCCCAACCCTTTCCCAGAGGATTCCCACTCTGGCACTCCTTCAGAGGGTGACATGGCAGCTCTGGAGTGCTCTCTGCATTAGCAGGCCTACCCTGGCTCCTTGGGATTTTTTTAATACCTGTTTGGAGGTTTTCCAGAGTAGGAAGGGGAAAACTTGGCATCTATGGGGCACAGGGCTGAACTCACACACCAGAGGCACGGAGTGTGGGCCTGGTTTGTTCTGGGCCATTTGATCCCATTTAATTTGGGGGCTGTGTAAGGTCCAGCACCTCTYGGGTTTCCCAAGGGCTTAGTGCTGTACAATCCCAGTGTGCTCCCAGGGCAAGGCTGGGCTGCTTCCTGCTCTCTGTGCAGTGCYAGCTTTGGGGGAATCCACAGGGAGAGGCAACGGGCACACACTGAGGCACAGGAAATTCCACCTGAACATGAGGAAGAACTTCTTSCCTGTGTGGGACAGATTGCCCATAGAGATGTGGAGTCTCCCTCACTGGAGGCAGTCAAAAACCTGGACACATATTGTGCCATATGCTCTGGGATGGCCCTGCTTGAGCAGGGAGGTTGGACCAGGTGCCCCACTGTGGTCCCTTCCAACSTGACTCATTCTGGGATTCTGTGAATCCTCCTCTAGCCAAGAGAGGGACTTTTCCAGCCCCCACTGGGAGCAGGCTGGAGGCTCTCCTGGTCTCTGCAGGTGGATGGAGTCTCTCCTTGCCCTGCTGTTTGCCASCCCCGTGGCTGGTGCTCCCTGACCTGCTGCTCCTCTCCCTGTTCTGGGGTGATGTTGGAGTCATCGGGGTCTGGTTCCCCAGGAGGGCTGACATTCCCCTTGGTGCTGGGCCAGGATATGTGCTGATCCCAGTGTGCTCCTTGGCAGACGGGACACGACAGCTGCTGAGGAGTTGATGTTCTCCTTCCCGAGCTGCTCCTTTGCATTTGCCTTTTTTCTTTTTTTATTTGATGACCTTTTTACTGTGCATTCCCCATTGCTTCCTTGGGAACAGAGTTAAGGATCTGTGAACAATGAGCGTGTGTGTTAAGAGATGCCGAGTGTTTTATTTGGGCTGTAGCTGAAGCAGATGATATCCTGACCTGTTTTAATGATGCAGCAGGGATGGAGCTATGGAAATGCTTCCCATTTGTGAGCTGTACAGCTGCCAGGGGGATGGAGGAGAGGAGACAAGGTAGGGACTGTGGCGTGGAAGGAGTGGGAGTTGTATCTGTGCTGTGGCTCCCCACAGGCTCCGACCACATCCGGGAGAAGGACGGGCTGTGGGCTGTGCTGGCCTGGCTCTCCATCCTGGCCACCCGCAAGCAGAGCGTGGAGGACATCATGAAGGATCACTGGCAGAAGTATGGCAGGAACTTCTTCACCAGGTGGGGAAAGTGCTCCTGACACCTCTCATTCCCTGTCCCATATCCCACTCTCCGAGGTCAGAGCCAGAGCACTGATGGCACTGGAGTGTCACCGTGGGGCTGTTCCTGTGTCATTCCATTGCTGTCACCACGGGGCTGTTCCTGTGCCATTCCATTGCTGTTTGTCTTGTCCCCAGGCTCTTTGCAGCATTCCTGGGTGACATGAAACAGGGATTCACYGTAACCCTTTGTGGTGTCCAGCTTTGGGTTGTTATTCCAGACATAAATCTGGTACCAAAGTCTGTACATTTTATACATGCAAGGTGTCTTTTTTTTATTTAAATGGAGACTTTTTCTTCCAAGAGTTTTTTTTGCCATTGGATCRGTATTCTTGAGACCCCAAATCACAAGTTAATTTGTGACAGCAGTGTCTTGTGGAATGGATGTCCAGCCCCTCGGCTGTTATTTACCTGGCTGAGTTCCTGCCCAGTCCCAAAATACTCCAATTTAACCTGCAGTACACATGGAAGATGGAGAGGGAAGGAGTGAGAACCAGCCTGCACACAAGCAGAGGTGGGAACACCTTGAAAGCATGAGGCAGAAATCTTTCAGCTTGGAAGATCTACGTGAAAATTCCATCTCAAATTGCCAAATGACAGAACTTGCCTTTTCCTTTGTTTTTTCCTTTCTTTTTTCCCCCCCACCACACACCACGACGCCAGCACACATCTGAGGCATGGAAGCCTGGGGAAAAATGCCAAAGTCTAGGATAAAAAGGCAGCCTTTTAGCACCCGAGGTGTGTTGCAGAGCACGCCGAGTGCAGGGTAGGCAGGTCAGCCGGCAGACACAGCGGCACCAATCACTGGCGGTGGGAACACGGAGCCTGGGATCCTGGGGTGTGCTCCAGCTGCTCTCTGCTGCCTCTCTTACCCGGGCAGGGACAGCAAAGCTGGCACTGGGTGTTTTGCTGGTGCAGTCACAGCCGCTGTTTGCTGTGGGTGTTCACAGTTACCGTGAGGGAGCTGGTGAGGTGCTGGCGGCAGAACTGCAGGAAGTTCTTGGCAGTCACTTGGAGCTTGGCCCTGGCCCTGGGTCTGTGACACTCGGCGTGAGGCAGCACTTTGTGCTTCCACTTTGTGCTTTGTGCACCAATGCCTGTGATATGCTGTGGTGTATCCTAAGGATCTGTGTGGATGTAGGTGTAGTGCTGCACACAGATCCTGCTCTCTTTTCATGGAGTCCCACAGTGGGTTGGGTTAGGTTGGGAGGGATCTTAAAGCCCATCTCATTCCACCCCTACCATGGGCAGGGACACCTTCCACTAAACCAGGTTGCCCCAAGCCCTGCCCAGCCTGGCCTTGGATGCTTCCAGGGAGGGGGAGCTTCTCTGGGCAGTGTGTTCTGGTGCTTTTATTTGCCTTTTCTCCCTGTCCTCCCCTCCAGCATGGCAGCAGAGAACACCCACAGGGTGACCACGGAGCTCAAAAAGGGCATCATAAACCATCTCTCCTCATTGCGTCCTCCCCTCCCTAATCCCTGTGTGTGGTGCTGGCTGCAGGTACGACTACGAGGAGGTGGATGCAGATGCTGCCAACAAAATGATGAAGGATTTGGAGACAATGATGTTCGACCGCTCCTTCGTGGGGAAGCAGCTGTCGTGTGGAGACAAAGTCTACACGGTGGAGAAGGCTGACAACTTCGAGTACAGCGATCCCGTGGATGGAAGTGTCTCCAAGAACCAGGTGGGCACAGCCTCACCTGAGCTGAATTGAGAGTGTTTATTTGTGTCCYGTTTTCATGGAAGAGCAGTGGGTTGGGAATGCTGTGTCTGGCAGTCAGTCYCKGGCTCTTGTTCCAGGAGCCGTAGCAAGTTCTCCRGTGTGGGTTAGGATGGACATTAATCCCTCTGGGAGTGGGGRGAGGGTAACACTGGAACCTTCTGTGGCTCCCTGAAGGGGAGGGATGGTGCAGGTCAGGCATAGCCATACTGGGAATCATGGCAAAAATAACCTTGGCTACCCAAGAGCACAGAGCTGAGGGGCCCTTCCCTCCCGTGTCCCTGAGCAGGGCTTGCGGCTCATCTTCTCCGACGGCTCCCGCATCATCTTCCGGCTGAGCGGCACCGGCAGCGCCGGGGCCACCGTGCGGCTCTACATCGACAGCTACGAGAAGGATGCTCAGAAGATAAACCAAGACCCACAGGTGGGTGCTGCACCTCGGCCCTGGCACTGCTGGCTCCCAGCCTTCCTCCAGAGCTGAGCCCTTTCTTAGCCCTGCTTTGCTCGGAGCKGTGTGGAGGTGCCAGGAATTTGGGGAGCGAGGGCTTTGGTATCTTTCATCCCAGTATAAATTGATTTATTAAAAAAAAGCTCAGTGTGGAGCAAGTGGTACTGGGAATCCCTCACAGCTGCCTCTGCCACAGCACAGTAGTTTTCCTGTCTTTTTTATACCTGTGGCTGGTTTAAAACAAATAAAGGGGGTAACAGGATGTAGCTGTACCTACGGTGACACTGCGCTGTTCTGTACTGAGTTCAGTACAAGTTCTACATCATTTGCAAATGCTGCTGAGCTCTTGTAGGCATGGGAGGAAAAGAATCCTCTTAGATTTAGATTTTGGTTGGATATCAGGAAGAGGTTCTTCCCCCAGAGGGTGGCTGGGCACTGGAAGGCTCCCCAGGGAATGGGCACAGCCCCAAGGCTGCCAGAGCTCCAGGAGCCTTTGGAGAATGCTCTCAGTGATGCACAGGGTGGGATTGTTGGGGTGTCTGTGCAGGGTAGGGGTTGGACTCCATGATCCCTGGGTATCCTTTCAACTCAGGATATTGTCTGATTCTCTGTTCCCCAGCAAACACCCTGTGAGCTCTTTGTGCCTGATTTACTGTTATGCAAACACAAAATCCCACATTCTGAAATGAACAAACTGAACTTAGGATTTACCTGTCCTGTGCCAATGTGCAGTGGAGTTTGGGATATGGCACAGGGAGAGTGGCAGCAGCAACACTGGAGCTTGGGATTTCTCTCTGAACTCTGCATCTCTCCCAGTGGTCCCAAAGCTCATGTTGTGAGCCCAAACCAGTCCTGTGGTCGGCAAAGCTGAGCTTTGGATGTCCTGGCTGACCCTGGATGCCGAGGGCAGGCCGGATGCGGCGTGGGAAGGCTGTGTGAGCTGCTCCACGATTCTGAGCCTCTCTTTCCTCCCTGCAGGTGATGTTGGCCCCTCTCATTTCCATTGCACTGAAACTTTCCCAGCTCCACGAAAGAACCGGCCGCAGCGGGCCCACCGTCATCACATAGAGAGTCACCCGTGCTGGAGAGTGCACCGGGGGAGGGAGTCAGCCCAGCCCCCCTTCCTTGTCAAATTGTCACTAAAAGAGGAATATTAATTTTATCCCTGTATTTAAGAACACAGTTTTGCTGCTAAGGATAGCCAATAAACCCCAGCCCTCAGCACCCCGTGTGCCCTTTGCTGCTTCTCTCTGTCACCGGCGCTGCCGGCGTGTTCTGTGTGCTGCTCCTTGGACACCTTTGGGGCAGCACAGGGACTCCTGGCTTTGCCTTAAACCAAAGGCTCTAGAAATAACACAGACACTAAATTCTTCAATAATTCAGAGGCTCTTTTTCTGTCTTGGAAACTTTCCTGGGAAAGAAGCACAAATACTTTATCCTGGTTTTGATGAGCTTGTTTGGTTGAATGTGAGCAGTAAGAGCCTTGGAATAATCAGATTTGCAGGCATTTATGTGCAATATCTTATCCAAGGGCACAGGGACAGTCACTTTGGAGGCAGCTGTAGCTTTGTTTGATGTTAGGGCTGTGCAGCTGCACCTTCCTGCCCTTTTCCTGGAAGTACTCACATTAGTGGGATGAGTTTAGGTGACTGTCCCCTCTTGGTTTGCTTGCCTTTGTCACTCAAATCCTGCAACCCCCGTGCCCCACCTCACCTTCTGCCCACAGCTGAAACTCTGAGTCCCTGGGCAGGCCTGAGGGAGCAGCTCTATTATTCAGGAATGTGGAACATCCCATCCTGATCCCGACCTGCCAGCACCACTTCCCAGGGAGACTCGATGTGCTGACAAAAGGCTTTTTATCTCACCTGTGCACAGGTGAGGTGTCTCTGCTGCTCCAACTGCACTCACAGTTCTGCTGGTGAAGCTGCTCTGGTGAGGGGTGGATAAAAACCCTCAAAACCAAGATGCAAATAAGTCTAAAAGCCAAGGTAGGACCCAGGAAAAGCCTGTGCCCGAGCTTGGGAGAGCTGTGTTTTCTGTGCCATGGTCCTGTGCCTGCCCAGTGCTTCCCTTGGCAGGATGGTTCCAGAGGTTTCCCTCACAGCTGGCTGCAGAGCACTAAACCAGGAAGCTGGGATTAGTGGGGGAAAAACAACTTGGCTGCTCTAATTTGCCTTTTAAGCAATGACCCCAGAGTTTATGGTTGGCCTCTTGTTAGAGCAGATCAGTCCTGGGTTCCTCCTAATGGAACTGTGAGCTAAAACTSTGCTAAAAGCTGCTCTCTGCCCAGACTGGTGCTGACTGGTGCTAACAGCTCTCCAGTGACACACAGCTCTCCTCTCCTGGGGCTCCCAACTTCTTTCAGCACCTTCAGAATAAAAGGCAAACCTTCCTGTGCTCTCATGGCTTTATCTCAGCTCAGTTCCTCCAGCTGCTCCTTCTCACCACACCTACGAGTGCTGCAAAGTGGAGCCCAMACTGTCCCTGTTGTTACCTGTCC
Source organism: Amblyornis subalaris (assembly GCA_018881555.1). Lineage (NCBI taxonomy): Eukaryota > Metazoa > Chordata > Aves > Passeriformes > Ptilonorhynchidae > Amblyornis > Amblyornis subalaris. Next base: position 1,230,497 of record JACAXG010000097.1, read on the forward strand.
CCTGTGACAAACAATCTGTGCCTGTGSAGCCCAAACTGTCCCTGTTGTTACCTGTCCCCTGTGACAAACAATCTGTGCCTGTGGAGCCCAAACTGTCCCTGTTGTTACCTGTCCCCTGTGACAAACAATCTGTGCCTGTGSAGCCCAAACTGTCCCTGTTGTTACCTGTCCCCTGTGACAAACAATCTGTGCCTGTGCAGCCCTTGCCTGTTTGGCTCATGGGATTCAGAGCCTTGTGCCAGGGGGAAATGCTCTTACAACTCCCTGAAGAAGGAGGCTCTGCTCCCAAATACGAGTGACAGGACAAGAAGAAACGGCCTCAAGTTGCACCATGGGAGGTTTAGGTTGGTTATTGGGAAAATTTCTTCCCCAAAAGGRTTCTCCAGCTCTGGCACAGCTGCCCAGGGCAGTGGTGAGTCCCCATCCCCGGAGGGATTTAAAAGCCGTGTGGATGTGGCACTTGGGGACGTGGTTTAATGGTGGGATTTGCAGTGCTGGGGAATGGTTGGACTCGATGGTCAGAGAGGGCTTTTCCAAGCTGAATGATTCTGTGATTCTCTGGCTACTGGCCAGAGATCCCTCTTGGGGAAGCCTGGGTGGATTTGCCTGCTGGGTCACTGAGCAGGATGCAGCTCTTGGCAGCTCCCGAGTGCCAGCACGTYCCTGACTACACAGCAAATTAAGGAAAAGTGGCTGGTGGTTCAGGAGAACTGGTGCAGCTCTGGGTGTGGGAGACTCCTGAGGCTCAGTTAATCCTGATTTACTCAGGAAATCCACTCTTACCCCCGGGCTGGATCGTGGTGGATCCTCTCCAAGTCAGTGACTGCAGGAACAGGGGAGCACGGTCAGTCCACGCAGCACTGGATGGGCTGCCTTTGCCAAAGCCGTGGCCACGGAGGGGTTTGCAGAGACTCGGCTCCTCTGCAGATGGAGATTTGCCTRAAAAATTCCTGCTGCTCTTCTCTGCCTCTCTCCAGGCTAAAGCTCAGGACTCCTGTCCCGGAGGAGCCCGATGGGATCCAGATGTCTCTGCAGTCACACACGTTGTGATCTTTACCCCGCGTTACGTAAGGCAGGATCTCATTTCTGGGCGCAGTCTCCCCTGCACAGGGATGGAAATACAGCACCAGAGCTTCCCGGGAGGAGCAGCCCCAGCCCTGCCTGGAGCACAGCTCAGCCCAGCCCCGAACTGTGCTCAGGGTTCCTTGTCCCAGCCTGGACTGAGGTGCCGTGGCCAGGAGTTGAGCTGGCAGGAATCAGTGTCCAGGGTGACTCCCAGCACAAGGGGAGTGGCTGAACCCGTGTGCTTGAGGCACAAAAGCTCTGAAATCCTGGTTTTCTACAGGATTTTCCACCCTGGAGATGGACTGTCTCTCTCTAGATGGCAGCATTGGTAAAGAGTCTCTGGGCTGCCTCCAGCCAAGGTAGGGTCTTGCCACACCTCACTCCGGCATGATTTCATCAACAATCCCGGGATTCGGTCACAATTCCTGCATCTCTGAAGCCTTGGCRAGTGCACAGGCTGCCCAGCTGGTCCCTAAGGATGGGCTTTCCCGCAGAAATACTGGCACAAACCACAGGTTACTTGGAGACTGCCTAAAACAGTTCAGGAAAACACTGCAAGTGCTGTTATTGGTGGGGTAGTTCCATGTGATAAATCCAAAGACTAATCCCCAGATCTTCAGCACCAGAATTTTGGGCAAAATTTCCAGGTAGCACTGAAAAAAATGTGTTGTTTGGCCTGTTCCCATCACAGCACTGACAGCTGTGCCCGGGCTTGGGTGGAGAAAGTGGCAGCAGATGAACTGAAGCCATTATTAAATAAATAATTTGTTCCCTCAGTTTCCAGACACTGACCAGGGATGTGGGACCATCACGTTCCAGTGTCCCTGTGCCTTTTCACCACCATCAGAAGAGCTTGTCTCATCCCTTCCCTAAGTGTTCCCTCACATTTCTTGGCTCTGGAAGGCTCTGGGAAGATCCCAGAAATGCTGAGCTGGGACCAGCGAGGAGCAGGGCCAGGCTAGGGCCAAGGAGCACAGGTCAGGGAAGGAACAGGTCAGGGAAGTGTGGTAAGAATGGGATGGGATGAGGAGCTGGTGCTGGGGTGGAGGTGGGAGCAGTGGGGTGCAATATATGGAGACTGGAAAGGATAAAAGCTCCAAAACAGAGAGGGATTTGGGTTTACTGCCTTTGTTTTCACAGGCTGTGATTGCAAGCCAGAATTAAGAGGGATAACAGCCCTATCCCCCATTTTGGGAAATAGCTTTACAGGTCAGTGCCGTCCCTGCTGCTCCCAGCATCCCACCTGCACTTCAGCTCTGTAAACTGCCTCTCTCCTCTGGGGCTGAACACTCAGCTCCACACGAACAGCTTGATTGCAGGGAACAAATTAAGTTTTAATTAGGATGAGGAATCCTAGCGAGGAGCAACAGTCCAGGTCTGAAATTCATCCAGGCTGCTCGTGTGACAGAAAGTGAGAGGAGCCAAGGCTGCAGCTGTTGGGAGGGATGGGAGTGATGATGGTCATCAGATGCTCCTCTGCTCTGAGAGAGCTGGGGGTGGTCACCTGGAGAAGGCAAGGATCCAGGGAGACCTTGGAGCCCCTTCCAATGCCTAAAGGGGCTCCAAGAGAGCTGGAGAGGGACTTTGGACAAGGGCTTGGAGGGACAGGACAAGGGGGAATGGCTTCCCACTGCCAGAGGGCAGGGTTAAATCAGAGATTAGGGAGAAATTCTTCCCTGGGAGGGTGGTGAGACCCTGGCACAGGTTGCCCAGAGAAGCTGTGGCTGCCCCTGGATCCCTGGAAGTGTCCAAGGCCAGGTTGGACAGGGCTTGGAGCAACCTGGGCTAGTGGAAGGTGTCCCTGCCCATGGCAGGGGGTGGAACTGGGTGAGCTTTAAGATCCCAAGGCACAGACTGGTGAAAAATCTTGCCTGTGGCACATTTAATTTGCCATAATTTTGACCTTTCTCGAAGCAGCTGGGATGAGATGAACGTTGGGGGAGTTTGGCTGCACTTCATGGCTCTATTTGATATCTTGACATGGCTTAGAAAGACTTTGCAGCAACTTCAGATCAATTCAGCTCCTTCCCCTCCTCTGTGGAAGCCACCTGGAAGGACCTTCCCTGCCCCCCTCCCTCGAGGTGTCCGTTTGGGTGCCCCAGGGTGACTCGGATGTGCTGCAGCTCTGGGCAGTCCCCACGGTCCCTCCTCGCTTCCAGAGCACAAAGGAAGGGAAACAAAGGTAAGTTGTGGAGGGAATAAARGGCCAAGCAAGCCAAGATGGTGAGTGAGTGTGCAAAGCTTTGAATCATTTGACTCCGTGTTTATCCACCGCTCCTGGGAGACGGAGGGGAGCTGCAGGGAAGCGGAGGAGTTTAGGAAGTTCACAAGCAGAGTGCTTGTGTTGTTTCTGGCACAAAATTCCAGTCATGTGTGTCCCTTCACAATGCCATGAACCTCCCCTGGCGGGGCTGGGAGACCCTCAGGAATGACCAGTACCACCAGGTCCGTGAGGGATGACTGGGACAGTTGTTCCTGGGTTTGGGCTGCCCGTAGGAACATATATATATATATATATATTTAAATGGTGGTCCTGCCTAGTTTCAGACACCTACAATTTTCAGGGTGAAGCGCAGCCTTTTCCAAAGCAAAATGGAAGCATCAGTTACATGCAGCTTAGGCTGAAGAGGTTAATTAATATGGAGGTGTTATTTAAATAGCTAAATTGGAGTTGATTGGAATGCTAATATGGATTTGGCCCAGTTAAGTGTCTTTTTGAGGAGTACCTGAGCTCCCACCAGTCTCAAGAGGTCAGAGCTTCCCCCACACTTCCTGGTTTTAGCTTTGAGTGTCCTCCTGACAAAATTATTGCTTTTCTGGAAGTTGAATATTTAGGAAAATAGAGAAATTTAATGTAAATTGAAGCCATTTATTTTTTTACTTTATTACCAAGCGGAAATGTGCAACATGTCTGGGACCATTAATTGTGTCTCCCTCCCAGCAGCAGGTGAGACAGTGGAGCTCCTGGCAGCATTTCAAGCATTCAGTGATGATAACATTTATGGCAGTATGAGCAGTGTAAGATATTTTATTCTTCTGCTTTCTCAAAAGTAAAAAAAAAAAGAAAAAGAGATGGAATAAATCAGTTCAAATTAAACAGCAGCAAAAGTGAAATTAGACATTTGTGGTTTCACTGCTCCCTGGCTGCACTGGTGAGCTCTCTATCAGAAGGAATCAAAGACAAATTTTAAGCAGCTTTTGTATGTTCTGCTTTGAAGTGACTGTTGTAGATATCTTATGAAAAGCAGCTGAGCTGCATTTTTCAATTTTAGATTCAGGGATAACAGCCCTATTCCCCATTCTGGGAAAAGCCACGGAGTAGCTGAATGTCCCTGTGTGTGTCTGTGGAACTTTGTGTAAAAGAAGGTCCAGAACACACCTCAGCTCCTACTGATTTCTTCTGCCAGGACCGAGTGGGCTGGTGCTAAACAGCAAATAGCCCCTGGGGATTTTGCAGGAATTGTTTTTTACATCCAGGGAAGTGCAACAGATTCCTGTCACTATGGGACATTCCTCACAGTTGTGCATGAGGGTTTGTAGCTCAGTGCTTGCACATGGATCTTTCATCTTAACTTCTGGAGTTTCTTCTCCTCTCCTTTTCCCCATCTTTGTTTCCAGCCTTTTCTCCTTTCTAGCCTCCTTCACAGTTTTCCAAGTTTCCACCTTCTCCATAAACAGTATTTTTYCTCTCTAGATTTCCTTTCTCTTCTGCAGTTCTGTGTGGGAACACAAGTCTTCACAATCAATATTTGACATCAGCAACTGCAAACCCTCCTCTGGTCCATGTTTTCAGCACTGACTAAAATTCCCTTTGTGGAGCTCCAGCACGGATGTCTGAGGAGTTACTGAATGATCAGGTGAAAAAGAAAAATGCAGAAACCCCAATTTTCAGAGCTGGTAAAAGCAACTTGTAAACACAGGGAAAGAGGCTCCATCTTGAGCTAACCACATTAAGCCTTGGCTTGTCCATGGCAGCTACAGGGCCACAACCCCAAAGACCTTCTTRAAAGTTACTCTTGTGGGACTCAACCCCCTCAAAACAATATTTGAAATGTCCTTCCAAGCCCACTTGTCTTTGTTTTGACACCATTCATTTTTTCCCCTTTAATAATGATTCCCATTATTTTAAACCTCTGTAGAGTGGTGGCCAAACACAGAAGGTCCCGTTGCCAAATCCAGGGAGGATGTATCCATGGCAGGAGAAGGAGGTGACACAGGGAGGCTCAGGCTGCATTTCCTGAGAATTTTCTTGACAGCAAGACACTTTGCTAAGAGTTACTTGCTGGAATTTGTGCTGGGACACTCTGGAAAAGAGCTCTAATTTTTATGCCTTTAAAGCTCCGTAGATTTTCACTTCAATTTGCTCCACAGAAACTGATATCAATGTAAAGAACGTTTCAATCAACATCTTTTAGCATAAATGATACACTGGAAACATTACAAAACACGAAGCATTCAGTTACATCCCGGGGTCCCACRGCTTTTATTCCACACACAATGAAATGTATGAGGCCTGGAGCAGGCTGCGAGGTAAAGGTTAAATTATGGATATGTATTCAGCTTTTGAGGAGGCTGAGAAGCTGTCAGGCCCTGCAGCCCCTCTCACATGAAAGGCTTGTCAGCACGTGTTCCCAGGGCGCTGCGAGATCCCACTGGCAGGCCCAGGAGCCGAGCAGACGTGGCAGGAGCTGAAAGGATGCAGAAGAATAGAACGAGCAGTGGTCTATAAACCCACTACAACTCGTGTTTGTTCCTTTGGCACTGCAAACCCACTCCAAAACAGAGGCCAACTGTTAACAGAGGCAAAGCCAACTTCATCTTTTGCAGGCTGACAAATGGTCATGTAAGTTACCAAATAACCCAAGACCTCGGGATTAAACTTCTCCAATTGTTTTCACATGATGCAACTTTAAATCTTTCTTTTGAACGGTATTAAATTTCCTTTCATTCCCATAAACTTCAGAAAAAGTTGACTGCTCTCACATTTCAGACTGTGACCCAGCTAACTTGCACTTTTCCCCTCTGCTAGTCTGGAGAACAGAATAATGAAATTCAGACAACAGTGACCAAATGTTGTTCCGTAGAACTTTCCTTTTACAAAACAGATGAATACTCCTGGGCTCCAAAACACTGCAGGGAACAAAACTTTCAAACCTTATGGAAATAAAATAGTAAGCCTGGGCAGTGACTTCATCTCCTTTATCAGATCATTTTCACTGCAATTGAAATGGATTTAAAAAAAAAAAACAAACCAAACTAAATAGAGGAAAAGAATTAAAAAATCCCACTGAAGCCATTATTGAAATACTACTTTATTTCAAAAACCCACATCCATGTGAAAGAAAGTTAAAGTTCACAGAGCTTTAGAGAGAAAAAAATGTCTTCATCATCCTCATAATTGCCATAATTCTTTGTTGCAGAGAGAAGTGTGCTTTCAGAACACAAGAAAATAAACATTTTAGCATTTGTGATTCAAAAGGAGATAAGCAAATGCATTGTGTGCTGTGACTGGGACAAAGGGCTACACAGAGGGACCACAGCCACACTTGGGGAGSTTTGGTCACTGCAGGGGCTGGAATTTCTCCCTGGAGGAGCTGAGCTCTCTGGGATCTCAGCGCAACCCCACCGAGTCGGTGCCCTGAGCATCTTGCCAGACGAGGCCCTGTATTTACACAAGGAGAAACCCCCACTGAGCTGCAGCTTTGCTGCTGCTGGGAGGGGGATTGCAGTCACTTAAACCCACTGCACGTTCAGCCACCAGAGTCAAAATGAAAGGAGCCAAAATATATAAATCCAGCAGACGAGGTTTACGGGGGAACTAAACCAAACATTCACCAGGAAGATTTAGTGCAGCCAAATTGTTCTAAGTCAATGGGGTACCTGAGCTCATGTTGGTCCTAGGGGCACGGGCTCTGCTTTAGTGGTGTGCTAAACTCATGCTGATAGCAATAAAAGTTTTACATGCAAAACGAGTGGAAAATACGAGATGTTAGATAGTGCAGTACAAGTCTATAAACCTGATACCTAAACCCTGCTATCAGGGCTTTGCCAGCCCCCCGCTAACTTCCATGCAAATTCCACCCGTGGATCCCCGGTTGTTTGTCTTAATTGGGAGTCTCAAAGGTGAATTGAAATGTTGTTGGAAGAAAAACCTGTTTAAGGTGCCAAATCCCTAACAAAATCCCAGTGTAGACTTGCAAATAAATAAATTGTAAAGGCAGAYTAGGGGCCTTCTTGTTAACCTGTCAAACCACCAGCCCTGGAATCTGTTCTTCTCCTGCAAAAATGGTGATGTTCTTTTTCCTCTAATGATTGAAGGATTTTACTGCTTCACATGCCTGGCTGCAAAGATGAGAATGTTTGGGAAGGTGATGAAATCTCCTTTTTCATCCTGATGTTGCCGTGGTCCTTCCTGGTGGGAAGGGCTGGGGCTCCCTGAAAATGGTGTGGATTGATGGATTATGACAGTTGGGTGTAATATTGGTTCAGTTTTCCAAACTATYACCTTAAAAACTTTCTCTCTAAATCAGATTTTTTGAGGATTGTGTTGGTTAATGCCTTTTGGAAAAAGCAAACAAACTATGTGTGAGGAACTTGGAAGTTCAGGAGGAATTTCACCTGAAATTACCTGAGATGCTTCGCWAAAGGTCGACCCGGTCATGCCCAAACCGAGCTATGAATCCATCAGCTTTTCCAGACTCCCTTCTGGGGCTAATGAGAAAGACAGAGAGAAAATAATTGTAACTCTCCCCTCCTTAAGGATGACTACAAAGCTCAGCACCTGAAGTGTGAATGCCCAGCCTGGGTGAGTGTTTGGAAGTGTCGCTGTTACACACTTCTCCCACTGATGCATCACTTCTGCTCCTTAAATTAACACTTCCAAAGTGCCCAGCACGATGGATGTCACATGGAATAAAATGCTGGGCTGCCAACACACAGTTCAAAAAATAARGTCATAACAACAACAGAAATAATGCATAATAAGCGTGCCAGTATTTGCATATGTTATTAAGTAGTTGCTGGTGTTTGTGTCCCATTGTATCACCCTCCTTTTYCCAGAAGTGTGACATTACGGAGGTCTGTAATTCAAGGATATAAAGAACAGAGTCCTTATGATATATAAATATATATATATATTTATTATATATATAAAATTCCAGTCTAATACACACATGAAAGAATTGTGGTCTATTTCAAGGCTTTTCCTTTCATCTTTTCCATAGTTTACTGCCAATTTTCAAAGTACTCCCAGACCACAGACTGAACGAAATGATCTGAGCGAGGCTGCCCTGCACCTCCTGATGCTCCCTGTGTGTCATTCCCCAGGGCTACACGTGTCCCCTGACCCCTGCCACGTTCCCCATGGCTYGCTGATCCTTTGCTTTCCTCTTAGAGCAAAGGGAAAATTCCACCYCAGAAGGAGACAGAGTTGTGCAAAGACTGGCACAAATTCACCTCCTCCTCGTCAGCCTGACCTGCTGCCTTCAGGRTAAAACTATTTATTTTTGTATCTCCTGTCCCTTTTCAAGAAACACATTATTTGTGCTGCACTTGCTCCTGAAACTCCAGTGGCAAATGARGCAGGCATCAAGTGGACAATGTTTTTACCTAAGTTAGGCAGAATTCCTTTCCTAAAGAACTGGGTGCAAGTTATGTCTAAATCTTCCATCTTTAAAAAGTAACAGCAATTGTTGCTTTCCATCTCTTGATTTAAAAATCCACCATGAAATCAGATTTACACCCGGCCTTTCCATGGATGCACAGATTCTAGGAATCCGTGGGAAGTTCTAACCTGACTTCCAGGCTCCTTTCTGGAAGCCTGAACAAGCTGGTGTAATTCCAGTTGAATTTCAAGTGCTCAAAGCATGATTGATATGGCCTCAAATGGTGGAATCAAAAAATCTGGTATAGATTAATAGGAATATTAGTGAAAGCTGGAAAGGAAAACAAGGATTCTTTTCTAATGTGACATGATACTTAAGAACACACATTGTCAGTAACTACAAATGTGTAGTGTTTCTCTTTTATTTTGCTGTACTTCTGACAYGATTCTCTTACAATACTTTGCTTATCATCCTCTTGTGAGGTTTATTGTACTTACAAATCATTCCCAGACAGCTTCTTTGCTATCTTTTCATTAAAAGAAAAAAAAAGAATAAGAAAGTTTTGTGGATAATACATTTTCCCTGCGGGAACTAATTCCACAAAGATATTGACTACAAGCCTGTCGTTGTTTTAAAATATGTGGACATGTATCAAATGGTTGATTCTTCTCCCCAGAGTCACCTTCTGGAGCTTTGTGCGTGCACTTCAYCTCCGAAGCATCCTGAGACCACGTAGGAAAAACTCCAGTTTGTCCTCCCAAGCCACTSCTTATCCCTACCTCCAACTCTTTTTGCCATCAGATCACTGCGGATCCTCCGTGCTATCCGTATTTTGGTGGTTAGGGCTGTGTCCACTCTCGTTCCTTTGTTTAATATATTTTTAGCCCTTCCACTGTGRGATGACAGACTGCAGCATGTTAAAGCAGGGAGAATATTTGTATTGATTTCCCAATGCTGCAGATTGAGAGCAGATGTACCACGTATTCCCCAAACGTATGTTTTAACTTTCATTTATGTGCTGTGCTGAACAGTCTGCGAGCCAGGAAGTGATTTATATTTGCTAATTGCATGCACTTTGGTAGATTTGCAGCTAAAAATAAGGGGTTTGTTTTTTAATTATAAATGATTTATCCTCTCGCGCCGCATGGAGCTAAAGCTTCGAAGCTAAATGAAAACTTGGAGAATCTGCGTTTAGTTTCTCCATCTGCCACGGACTTTTTKGGGATGTTTAGTGGGTTATCCCTGTGCCCAGCTCCGAGGATGCCGGATCTCATGGACATCTTCCTTCATTACACAACAGAGAGATGAAGGAAACACTTCTGTGTTAGAGTTGAAGGTGTTGCTGCCAAAAGCAGTGGTTCACCGGAGACCCGGGAGAAGGGTCCCACTCACCTTTGCTGGATCCAACATTCCAGCGGCTGTGGGGAACCGGACCCAGCTGGCTCACCGCTTGGAACATCACTCCCACTTTCTCTCAGGAGAGGGTTCGTGGAATGGGCTYGCCTGGGTGAACGTAAGGAAACAAAGAGGTGTTTTCTGGCGGGCAGCTCGCTGCTAGCTCAGTCAGAAGTAACCTGAAATGTCACTGCAGAGGTCAGGGCAGGCAAGCCCGGGCTGGCGCTGCAGCGCTGCGATCCCAGCTGCGCGGCCTGACCTTCCCGCTGGCACGGCTCCGGCATTCCCCGTCTCCGGGAGAGGTGTCAGGCCCTGAGGGCGCTCATCGCTCTTCAGGAGTGASCGGTCCCATCTGCAGCCCCAGCCCCGCCTCGCCCTGGGGCTCTCCTTGAGCTCAGCCCTGGCCCTGCTTTATCCCCTGGGAGTCTGTCGCTGCAGCATCCCTGTGCCCGGCTGCGGATCCTGCTGGGCTGGACGCTGATGGATGGACCGACTTCCCTGCTGGACCTCAGACCTGTCTCATCCCTATGGATCTGCTGGCGGCCACCGGACACTGAGTTCTAGTTGACCTCTCAGCTTGATCTCAGACCTGTCTCACCACCATGATCTTGCCTGATGATCCAGACTCTTGGCTTGTTCGCCTGGATTGGGGGTGGTCCTTCAAGGACCTAAGCGCGGGTACCCAGGTCCCAGCAGCTGACAGTCCCTTCCATGTGTCACACCTGATCCTAAAACATATCAAGCTTGGCTCACGTCTTGCATTTCATCCATGTTTGTTTATTGGTGGCTTTTCCCAAGGAAGTGGATAATCCCTTGTCCTGGCCGGTGAGAGGAGGAATATGTGCATGTTTGTATGTGTGAGGAGAAGGTGGTTCCAGCCCTCAATCTCCTTCCTTGACACGCAGCCAGATGTTTATCTGGGTTTCTTCCTCCTCTTGAAACTCTGTCAGTGTCTGACAAGAAATACAAGATTCATATGGCAGAAGGAAAGCCTAAGGGATCTGATCTAGCAGGAAGCGAGGAGGAAATTCCTTTAATCTTGTCCTTGTTTCCACTCTGCTTATGAGCTTTTTATTAAACAGTTGCTGACTTTTGAAATCCTAAACCTAATCTAAGCATCTCAGGAATGCGATCATTYGCCTGAATGGAAAGTAATTATCACTCCTAGGAGCTTCAACCAGCTTTGGCAGTGTCCTCCAACTCCAGCAAAACTTATCCACCGCTGGCAAGAGGGAACTCCAACCTTCCTGCCCAAAAACTCAGTTTCYGAGCACCAGAGAGAGGGAAAAGCACGTCTGGGGTCTGGTCTGGTTGACAAGGTGGGGATCGGTYACAGRTTGGAGTCGATGGTCTTGGAGGTCTTTTCCAAGCTCAACGATTCCGTGWAAAGTGCTCCCCTCCAAGCGCAATAACCCCACAGACTGCGGTTGCTGTCTGAGGGGCAGACCCTTGGGAAGGGGAAGGGATGGAAACCCTTCCTGCGCAGTGACCGAGCACTGCACACATTGTCCGGAGAGGGTGTGGAGCCTCCCTCACTGGAGATACTCCAGACCCCTCCGCACGCAAGCCCCTGCCATGTGCTCTGGGATGTTGCAGCAGGGAGGCYGGACCCGCTGTGGGTCCCTTCCAACTCCATTCTGTGCTCGGTCACGGGTTGCACTCGGTGGGGAAGYGATTCCCCCGCCAGAGCGACAACCCCACAAGCCGCAGGCACCGTATGAGGGTCACACCCTCGGGAAGGAGAAGCGACGGTCCCGCACCCGCCCCGGGCCGGCTCCGAGGGCGGGCGGCTCCCGCTCGGCGCCCCGGCCCCGCCGGCCCGGAGCGGGGACAAAATGGCGGCGGCGTGCGAAGACGGGCGCGCCGCGCGGGGGCGCTGCGGGGCCGGGCGGCGCGGCGCGGGCGGTGACAGCGGGCAGGGCTGAGCGCCGAGGGCGGCGGCGGCGGCCCCGCTCCGCTCCCTCCCCGCMGCGCCGCCTTCCCCGCCCGCCGGCACAGCGCGGGACGGAGGAGCGGCGGCCCCGCGGTGGATGCGGGAGCAGCGCCGGCTCAGGAATGCAGCAGCCGGGCGGCGCGGACGGGAGCCTCCCGCTGCTGCTCCCGCTGCTGCTGCTGCTGCGGGCGGGCAGCCGCGCCGAGCCCGGGGACGCCACGCAAGGTAAGGCGGGCGCGGCGGCGGTGCCGGGAGCCCGCGGTGGGATGGGAGCGGCGGGGCCGGCGCCCGGGGCAGCCCGGCGGCTCCAGCGCTCCCCGCGCCGCCGCCCGTTAGCCAGCTCGGGGTTTTACGCTCGATCTGTGTTTAATTGCTTCGTAAAAAAGCTCTTTCCGAGCGTGCGGGCCGGTAACCGCTGCCGGGCGGTCCCGCTTTGCGGTCCGGGGTTGATGGTGCCCGAGGTGCGTTATCGCGCTCGGGACTTGTCCCTTCCGTCCGGCTCCGAGGGGAAGTTTTGCCGTCTCACCCCCCGTGTATCCCTCACAAACGTTTGTTTATTTATCTGTTTATTTCTTTTCAACAACAACCTTGAAGGAAGCGTCTTCGATTTTTGCTTTAGCGACGGGATATTTATCCCGCGATCCTTCTGTTTTGCCAGGGGTCTGGTCCCAGCCTTTTCGCGAGTAAATTACGTGTAAAGCGCAGCGCAGCCCGGGCATAAAGGGACCTTGGAGTTGGGATAGCTGGAATTGGGCAAGGGCTGATTCCTYCAGGCCAAGGCAGTAAAAAGTGAGCAGTGTTTTTGGACGCCTGCACGAGAATTTCAGCAAGAGCTGGATAGACGCGAGCTCCGGCTCCTCAGAAATGTTTTATGGTGGGCACTTAAATCACAAACCACCTCTGAGAGGTTGATAATATGGCTGTATTTAACATTTAAAGAAGGGGGGAAASTGAGTGCTAGAGAGAAAAAGTTGATGAAAAAGCCAAAATTGAACCCAAATTGAAGATACCGGGGGATGACTACCTTTAAAAAATGGTTTGTAGCTAGCAGATCTTGCCGTATCCCTGCGCCTGGATTTCTCCCGGTGTTCCAGCGTGTCCCTGAGGATGCCATTCCCGGGACTGTGTGGTAGGGAGTGGATGTGTTTGAATGACTTCCCGGTGTCCCAGAGCGGCTCGCAGGAGTCTCGTGGTGCGCATTCAATGGCTGGATGAGTTCTAGCTCAGGGTCGGAATTCTTCATGACATCTCRATGGGAAAATTTTCCAAAGTTGTTTTCGAGCGTCTCCAGGGAATCCTGTGTGCGCTTAACAAATAGCTGTATTTTTTAAAGGGAAAGAAAGACCGGTTTTCCCCCTTGTTTTTCAGATAATTTCAAGGCTTTAGAGTCATATGAATTTTTGMGTGTTTCTAAGAGCCTGGAAGGGAAATAAAACCTCGTGAACGTAAAGCARCTGATCATATTGGGTTCAAACCTGACCATTTCTTATTTTCTGGGAATTCTGCTGGGAAGTGGATATCATTGTATGAACCCACCTTTGTGTATGACTGTTAATAGAGTCATTATAGTACAAGTTACACCAAGAAGGGTTTCAGCTCAACATAAGAAAGAATTTTTTTATAGTGAGAACGATAATTCACTGGAATTATCACCCCAGGGATGCGGTGGAATCCCCATTGCTGGAGGTTTCCAAGATAAGACTGGCTCCCTTTCCCACAAAAGCTTGGACCAGGTGATCTTTCCAGTTCCCTTCCAACCTGGACTGTGATCTGTGACTTTGTACAGTTGCTTTCCACAGTGAAGTATTTCCTGTATTTTAAATAATATCTTTGGCAAATGCTTACGGTGTTGATTCATGGGCAGATCAAGTGATTTATTTATTTTTTATAGATAGACATCTATCATGTTACAACCACGTATGATGTTTTTTTCCCAAACTTGCTGAAGAGCTAGCTTTTGTGGAAGAATAAGGGAACCCAAACATCTAACACTAATTAAAACAAACAAACAAAGAAAAAGCCTGTTCTAARATGCTTTACACATTTCTTTAAAGTGACTGTAGTGGTTGAGTAAATAGATTTTGCTCCATCAGAAACCCAACCCATACAGAATCTTCAGTCCCTACCCTTTAACCCTGACATTTTCAGAAAGACAGAGTGTGGACCACTGTCTCCTGCTGCTCCCTTTTTGTCCATGACCTTCCCTTGTAAGGAGCAAAACAACCCCAAAAGCTTTGTACATGCACAGTCTTTAACTTGTGCTCTTCCCAAGGGTGCTCMCGGGCTGGCCCAAGTGCTCCAAATAAAAGCACAAAGTTAATGTCCGTTTAAGGAACAGGAACTCTCCAGCTTGGATATTTTTTGCAGCATGTGGCTCTGGATACTCCCRGTTCAGCTTGATTATTGTTATTCCAGATCGTGCAGCTTTGTGAGGAGTCACAATGCAAGGAGTGTGAATAATATGAAAACATTTTAAAAGCCTGTAGCAAACCCACAGATGTCTAGATCATGTTTTAGATTGTAGGGGTACTGCTGATTTCCTTGAGAGTTGCGAGATAAACTTGCCCAGCTCTTGATTAGTCCCTGTGGTTAATTGTTTCATCCCTGGGTCACAGGCTGCTGCTTCAGCCAGAATCCACTCGAATGGATTCTGGAATGAGTCGAAAAACAAACAAAATGCTTTTGTTGCCTTAAGCCTCTAAGAGGATGAGAGTAGATGTCACTGTTTGAGATTGCAACTTTGTATTCCCTAACAAAAGTGGCTTGAAGTAGCAGCAAATTATCTTGAGGACATCGTTTCTTTGTTTCTATAATTAACTTCTACTGAAACTGCTGCGGTAATTATGTCCTCACAGGGATTTAAAGTGTTGCAAATGAGAGCTGGGCAGGGGAGTGTTTTAAAGCTTGTGCATGGATTTAAGTAGGCAAAGAGAGGGGGGAAAAAAGAGTTTCCCTGAGGTGTGACACTGGATCCCACTCTTTGGAAACAGATGTAGAAATCCAGCAGTCTTCTGGGACTCCGGAGAGCACCTCAGAGTTGAAAACTCTTTTAAAAAGTCCCTAACTAAATGCAGCTGCTTTACACACAGCGATTGTCTTGCGAGCCAGAAATACGTAGGAAGTTAACTCAGACAAAAGAAAAAGTTGTAAACCTTTTCTTCCCCAAGCCCTGGAAAAAACCCTCCGTCATCCTCAACTGCAGATGTGATGTTCACACTGTTGTTGTGTGAAGTGCTGGATCCTAAGAAACAATTTTTAGGATTGTTTGACTCTGAGCTGCAATTGTTTTCTGCTGCCGAGTGCTGTGGTTTCTCACTGTCTCGGTGGGATGTTCCCACCTTGCTGCAGGTATCCAGGTGATGTGTGCTGGTGCTTCCCAGGGGAAATTGCTCCCTGAGCCACAGGGATGGAGGCAGCCCTGGCCCAGCTGGAGAGTCTCACACYCGGCCCTGTGGAGGTGTGAGGTGAAATGAGTAAACGAGAGCAGTTGTCTATGATTCTCTCGAAATAATAACAAAATACTGAAGGATGCTTCTGTAGGAGTGGCGATTGCACTTTTACATCCTTTATGATGCAGTGCTTTAAAATTCCTGAAATTTTACATGTGGTGTAAAGTTTCACGTGGTCAGGTGCTGCAGAGGAAGCTACAATTTCTTTTCTGTCTGTTTACAAGCAGAGTCACTGCTGTCCTTGCCAGGAGTGTGGCATGTGAGAGGCTTGGGCATGTTTAATGTCATTTAATTGGGCTGAAACAACAGCGTGGACAGGAGGGCTGTGAAGTTTGCCAAGGTGGAAAAATTGAATAATTTCAGCTTCAATATATATCACTAGTGTGTGATGTCATAACAAAGCTCTAAATATTACTGTACTAAATATTACTATTATTTAATAGCAAAGTTCTTTTAGGTCCCCCCGGGAATGTAATGTAAAATGAAAGAACTCGAGTATATTTGGAATCTGATGCAATGTGATATTGAAAATGGTGCTCTGCCAAAGTCAGGCAGCTTGGGAAAAAGAAGCAGCTTGAGAAAGGAACCCTTTAGTGAGGAAAGCAATAAGCCAGGCTCCTCAGCGTATATCCATGCCAGCATCCCGGAGTGAGGAAGATTGCTTTCCAGGATCTCCCCCTGAAGCGGAGACACTGGAGTGCCACTGTTTCCAAGTAAATCTGCAGGGCAGTCTATGACAGGAAACGGCTGGTAGCTTGTGGAAAGATTCCCATGGTGCGTATTCCTGGGATGGACGCAGATTTGGAGGATGATTGTCAGAGAGGATTCCTGAAAAAACAGAGCAGAGCGGTCACCAGCAGGAGCAGAAAGCCACGGCAGTGCCGTGGAGCAGGGACTGACAGGGCTAAATGAGCTGTGGGGCCGGGGCTGTGTTCCAGCAGTGCTGTGTACAGAGCTGGGCTTTTTCCAGTGTTTCTCAACAAGTCATTCCGTGGAGTTCATGCCCAAGGCAGGAGCAGAAGAAAGCTCAGGTCAAGGCCACTTTGTTACCTCACGGAGCGATTGTGCTTGATATCCTGCTCTAACAAATCCCTTCRGAGAGCTGTCTGAAGGCTCTGGTTGATCAGAGAGGGCAAAGAACAGCACAGAATGGTCTTGCAGGACGTGTCCTGKGTCCCTGGTGTTGGTAGGGGCTGGCTGCTGTGTCCCTGCTGGCTGGAATGTGCCAGTTTGGTGGTGCTGGTGCAGGCGTGGATTAACCCACCCGGGCCTTTCTGACATTTCTCCAGCTCTTCGCTCTCCTGGCCAGTGAGAGGGCTCTGGGAAATGGCCTGAGGCTGAGTCAGGGGATTTAGGCTGGATATCAGGAAAAGGTTTTCACCCAGAGGGTGGTGGGCACTGAACAGGCTCCCCAGGGAACGGGCACTGCCCCAAGGCTGCCAGAGCTCCAGGAGCGTTTGGAGAACGTTCCCAGGGGTGCACAGGATGGGATTGTCAGGGTGTCTGTGCAGGGCAGGAGTTGGCCTTGCCTCTGATGGGTCCCTCCCAGCTCAGGATATTCTCTGGTTCTATGATGTCACACTGGGGACAGGGATCCCAGGTGTATTTATGGTGCCTTGGGAATGTTGAAGGCAAAGAAGATCTGTCTGGCTTTTGTGTCAGGGAAAGTTAAAAAAAAATTATAAACAAGGCAAGTCCCTGTGTGTAYAGGCAAGACACTCTCCCCAAGAGCTTGAGCAAGTGCTGGTAACTTTGTGCAGATGTTCCATGGTTTTTATAAGCTCTGCTGATGCTTGATCTGTGCTGTACAGAGATGTGCTTTCACTCACTAACAGATATTTGGGAGTAGCTTTATGTTAGGACTTTGCCATCCCAATATGCAATGGGAAAGTTTCACAACTGGATGAGTTCTTGAGAAAAGTTAGTGCAGGCTCCGGGGGAAGCCTGCTTTTTATTAAAGGCCTTTTTTTCAAACTGCTCAGGTCATACATTGAAACTGATACGGCACAAGAGCTTCCTGTGACCTTCTGCCCCTTCCCTCCCAGGGCTGTCCCTCGYGCGTCCCCCTGTCCCGTTCCCAGATGCTCTGTCTGTCTGCAGCAGAGCCCTGGACATCTGCTCCAGGCAGATCCAGGAAGGAGCTGGAATGGTGGAGCCCCGAGCCAGAGCACAGCAGCAGCCCACGGGAAACGGAGAGATCAGAGATAAGCGAGGGAAAAGCGGTCGGCAGCTTTATAACCTCCTCACACATTCCCTCCGGAGACTGGGAATACGGGATGGATGCTTTTCCTACCCTGAGAACTTGAGATTGTCTCTGGAAGGATGTGCACTTCCACAGTCACAGTGTGAACATTCCCTTGCAAAGGCAGCTGCTCCGAAGGAGGTGACCAAGGCCCTCCTGCAGATGCTAAGCCGAGCTTTAAAGGATGGGGAGTGTCAGTGTAAGTGAGATTGTCTTWGCAAAACCTCTGTCACCTCACGTTTCTCCTCGTGGACAGGGACTGCCCTCGTTGCACAGGGAATATCTCACCTGTGACAGCTTTATAGAGTTAATGTATGTCTGAGCCCTGTGGAGTCTGCACTGTATTTACAACAGCTCTTGCCTCTCCCAGTTTTTCCTGTAAGGGGTCAGTTATCGCGGGTGAACATCTCTTCTCCAAAATTAACTTGGCTTCAAATGAAAGGAAGTGTCTTTATAATTGTTTTGTTTACTCTGAAATACTTGATGTGCTGTATAAGTAACAAGCATTCTGTGCATTTTCATTTTTTTYGGTGTATGTTAATTATTCATTCCATATGTTTTGATTTTTCTTTATAAAACGCATTATCTCTCTGTGAATTTAACGAAAATCTGTAGCATGATGGAGACATCTCTTTTTCCCCCAAAACGTGCTGAGTGGGGAGAGCACCACGTTGAGCTCTGCTTTCAGTGTGCTTCACCTACAATGGCAAGAGGTCATTTAATTCCCAGCTGATTGTCAGGAAGATGGATTTATATCATTAAATGCTTTCAGGAGGCCGAGGGGTAGCTCTTGGTGGACCTTTGCTTCTGCCTGCTGGCATCTCCGAGGCTGAGAYGCTCCATGCTCACCACAGGATGGTTTTGAACTGAGGGCCCCTGACTTTTACATTCACTTTTCTTGGCAGCCTGACAGAGCCCAAGTCTGGCAACCTTTGTAAGTGAGATGCAACGAGCCTCACTTATTTTAGCTATTGCTCTGTCACTGTGTTTTTAATTTACTGTAATTTAATAACTGACACAATGCTGGAATAAATAAATGGGCTGTGAACATTCTCGTAGACCTTGGAAGTCCAGCTCAGGGCATGATTTAGCTTTTAATTAACACTGTCCATGAGATTTATTGTTAAAATTGTATCCTTTTAAATAAGTAAATCTGAAGTTGATTAAGAGATGAATAATTGAAACCTGGTGTGGGATAAGAAAATRCGTTCTAGTGGATGCAGCAGTGGAGCACCACTGGAGCTCCAGACCCCTTTTCTCCCGAGTCCTGGGTCATTCCCAAAAGTTGGATGTTGTTATCTTTTCTGTGTGGGATTTGTTGCTCTGTGTTGAAAAACTCGTGTTCTTCACGRCATTACGGACAGTAGAATTTTACCTGTGTATAAATCAGCGTTTTAGTACAGCAAAGAGCTTTAGGAAGGCCTTTGGACACCCTGGTAAAACATGTTACAGGGTTTTTGCTTCTTTTAGTCCCCACTGCTACATGAATTCTCCAAAAAGAGGCCCAGGCAAGGGAAGCAGCTGTAAAGGCATCCTCTCACTATAGGGGAATCTTAATCATTAGCAAAATTATATTTCATCAGGGATTGAAAGAAGATGTTGTCCTGATTATCCTCCRTTATGTAGGGAGAGATGATATCTGATTTGCCATTTTTCCTTTCAGAGTCTSTAGGATGTGACTTATGGTCTCACATTCTCTGTGATTCTCTTTWCTTTTCTTTTACACCATCTTTTTTCAAATCCTGGTGAGTGTTTCTGACTCTTACAACTGGATGTGTGGTGAACCCTGAGCAGCAGCAAAAGGTTCACAAAACTTGAAAGTATTTTATGTGCAGAACTTAGACAATTTTCTCTTAAAATCTGTGGTCTCCTACTTTTCACACATAGTCCTGGTATGAGGAGCAGTGTGATCAACCCTGCTCATTTCAGGCTGAAAACTCCAGGGAATGCCAATAACAATTGGTTTATTTTGTTGGTTGAGCTGCTCAGGGTGAGACAGATTAGGTTGGGCATTAAGTGAACTGGTCCATTCCTTCCTTCCTGAGCTGGTTTCACTGGGGAGCCACATTTGGCACTGATCACACTTGTGCCTCTGCTTTCAACACTCCTGTAGGTCCTAATAGGGGAAGTTCTTTGATCTGTCYTGAAAATTGCAAAAGTTGATACGTCTCTGGTATAATGATCCCATCCAGCTTTAAAAATCCACGGGTAGCTCCAAAAGCAATCCCCTTTTCAGGAAGATTTTGRCAGATTGCAGCAGCAAAGTCTTAACTGGAGCTGTTCTGTGTGTCAGTGAGTGAGTGAAGCTGTGGCCTCAGGCAGCACAGAGCAGCCAGCAGGGTCACAGCAGGGACAGCAACGCTGCCACTGCCTCTGCTTTGGGAAAATCACCGAGGTCAGGCTTGTGCACAGGTTCGTGCATTGGGTGTTGTTTATTTTGTTGTCAGCCCTACAGAAATCCCCTAGCCAAGCCCTGTAATTGTCGGATGTTCTGTTATCCTGCTCCTCCTGCCGGTTATTATCTCCTGAGATTATCGAGGGTAACTTCACCTGGACTAATTGTAATAACTGAAAGGCCCGAGGGGAAGAATTGTGTCTCGGCGTTGCGAGGAGGGATTAAGTGTGTATATATTCCATGTAATTTGCTGAGAGGTGTCTRTGTACAGATCTGTCAGAAGGACTGTAAAATCGTTCGAAACGTTGCAAGGGATAGATGTGTGCTGATAGGAGGCTCAGCTTGCTTTAGCTTTTGTTGCATTATCCCRCTGAAGTTAATTTTATATGCTTTTTTCTGCCCTTGCCTGTATAAACTGGTGTCAGGCTCCTTGAGAAGGCACTTATGTCCTTGAAGGATTATTGTGCTAATTTAGCTTTCATTTCATCAGGTATCAAGGCTTGATATTATCCTGCTATTTGTTACTCTGCTCTGACTGTGAATTACTGACACCAGAGATGTTGGGGATTACACTGAAGATGACTGAGGTGCAGGAAGGAAAYAGTTTTTGATCTCGACTTGCTTTGCTGTCTTAAAGATCCTACAAGATCCTAGAGATCCTGGTTGTGGCTCAGTCATTCAGCAGTGCTGATTAAAGCAGTCAATCTGAGCAACGGAGCCTGACAGATTTGCTGCCAGAATCTTTTAGAGGATACGTGTGAGGAATCTTTTAGTAAATTTAGTGGGCAGTTGCTTTCAGCCAGCCGAAATATTTCCTGTGTAAAGGAAGACAGACTTTCCACGTGAAAGTCATGATGTGCCCACCCCTGGTGTGGGATATTATTGCCCTAAAAGAACTCTAAGTATGAACTCAGTCCTGCTAATGATGGTACTTGTTAGCAGTAGGCAAAGAAAATAAATWGAAAACTTACTTYGATATRTTTTCCTTCTTTTTAAAATCAAATCCACTTTTCCCCATAGAAAATGCTTTCGCTGCTGTGTTTCCAGGCACACTTTGTCCAGCAGTGAAGCAGGGGAGTCCTTTTAGAGTGCAGAGTGTCCTAGAATATCTTATCCTGGAGAACAGGGAAGTGCGATGTGGTGCTTAAAGAAATGGGAGAAATGTTTTGTTTTCCTCAGTTACACTGGTGCAACTCCTGAGTGTTTCCCAACATCTTTGGTGTCCAAATGGTACCACGAGATGGCTTTTGTCCTGTAGGTTTGTGCAGCACAGGAAAACTGGCAAATGGGGACAGGCTGGAGTCGTGCCGGTGMCCTTTTCCCGGGGACGTGAAGCGAGCGCTGCAGGACGCGTGAAATTCGAATACTGTGCGTTTTGGCTTGAAGCAGGATCTAGTGTTGGCCCTGCTTCCTGCCCCAAATGCCATGGGAGAAGGGATGGGTTTGATCTGTGTGTGATGKGAGGCTGCCTCAGCTCCCAGGGATGAAAGACGAGTGTCACTTCCARCTCTGGCTGTGGGAGTCTGTTCTTCCACGGCTGGCCCGGGCAAGGACAAAGCCAGGGCTTTGCAGACAGGAAAAAAAGCTGCTCAGGGGGGGATTGGGTTTCTCCAAACAAAATATTATCCAAAAATATTAATGGGGTTAAAACGAGCAGCCAAATGCAAATGGTYGCACTTTTTGTTCCGTGGATGTTCTCATGCTCTCTACCAACCTTAGCCATAATACCCCACTTTTTTCCCTCCAGAAATGTATAGTAGGAAAACAAAAACCATCTCATTTGGCTAGTAATAAATAATACAGAATTCAGTTAAATCCTAAGGAAAATACACTGTTTGTTTCCATGAGGAATATTGCTCACACTGAGCGTGGGACTTGAAATAATTTCCAAATTTTAAATCCATTTGTGTGTCAGGAAAACATTGGCAGTACTTGGTGAAAGCTGTTGCTACTTGAGGCAATATTTTGTTCTTGAAGCCTGTATTTGATAACTGCATGTGCGGTTCAAGGAGAGCAATGGTTCTCTGAGCAAGAACTTTTCACATTTTGGAGGGATATAAAGAGGGAAAAAAGGAAATGTTTAATGCTGTGTGTTTAAACCTTGATTGGGAAACAACTGCTGGCTCAGTCTCTTGCAAGGCTTTTTTGGCTTTGATTACTTTTCTCGTCACTGCACAGAGTTGTGAAATGAGTGATTTTTTGTGTATGTAGAGAAAGGATTTTATAATCTTCAGGATTTTTCCGTTTTGCCTGAATCTATCAAACATTTGTTCAGCTGAAGTAAAAGTGAAGGCAGCTTCAAGTGTCTCTTTCCTGTTGCAYAGAGCTTGATCCTCGCTTGAGTTCTGCAGAATTTCCCAGTTTGAGCCAAACTAGGAAACATTTTAGATACTTTGGGCTCATTCATCTTTGATGTTTGGGATTTGGGACTTCAGTGGTTTATTTTGGACGTAAGCCCAGGTGAAAATGTGCTGGAAAAGGGGTGCACCTGGCAGGGGAAGTTCTGGCAGCCCTTTTCTGGCCTGCACCAACAGGTTCTGTCCTGGGCCAGCTTTAATCCAAGATATTTCTAGGGTTTCCATCTCATTTCTGGATACTGAGATGTCCAAAGATGCAGGAGGGTCACCTCTGGAGAGYACAAGCACTAAATATTTGGAAATTCACTGTTAGTGCCTGCTTGCCAGGGTGGATTTTTTTGTTATTTTTTAAAAATTTTTTGTGTCTTAATGACAAACTTGCCCTGTTTGGGATTTGGAGGCGAAGCAGCGTGCACTGAACTTTGGGATTTGCTCTGTCTTTGGTAAAAGGCTTACTCAGAATTGCTCAGAGGTTTGAAGGCATCATCCCACAGTGCAGCTGCTTTTTCGCTCACATTCCTTGGGAGGAACAGGGCACGCTTGGGACTGCGCCTTTGAGCTGCTCCCATGGATCATTTCTATTGGCAATTCCAGGTCCCGGGGGCTTGTTTGGGTTTCAGTGGATTCTTGTGTCAGCCAACAACTGCTTAGATGTTTTCTATTAACAGCCCTTTCATTTTGGGATGTGCTTTGTTTAATTGGATCTTTAAAGCCACAGGAGGATATTTTGACCAAACCTGTTCTTCCTTACACTCATATAAATGCAGAATAAATTCATCCTGTACCCAATGCTGGTAAGGAATTGTTAAAAAGTCGGTGATAAGTGCTCTATCACATACTTTGCACGCATTTTTTTTTTTTAAATTGTGTTTTAATGTGTTTTTTTGGTACACATGGGACAGTTAGATGTTTACCTGAAGCCCCTGACGTGGTGTTAGGGATGTGCTGTGGTTCAATCCTGTGCACACGATGAGCAGCAGAGAAACACAACATGTTACAGAGTTGTGCAGCACTGCCAGCTCCTCAGTTGGTTTGTGTTTATAAGCAGATGCTGCTTCTTTAATCTGGGGAGAGATTGGTGCATTATCCACAGAGGGACTGCTTTACCAAGAGATGCAATCAATTTGTTTCCAAGCAGAGACATGTCTGCACTAATACAACACAGGCACACCAATAACAATGCAGTTTGCAATGCTTTCTTCTCATTYTCCATTTTTTTAGTGACTGGGGTTRTTAAAAAAARTAAATAAGTCCATCTGTAYCACTTCACTCTTTCTGGGGAGCAGGGTTACAGATGTTCACATGCCCAGACCCTGTAATGGTATTAGCAAGTGAAAAATCTGCAATATTATTTGGTGTGGCAGCTAAAATGATCGACTTGTTTTTCTTGCAGAAACTTTGTTTATATTAGAAGCTTTATATCTCAAATAAAATTAGTTTTATGTGAACGGGAACTACACTTGTGATGATTTAGTTTAGAAAATAATGTCAACACCCCGAAGGATTTCTGGTCTTTGATTTTTCCAGTGTCCAATGGAAGCCTTGGGTAGGGGCTGGATAATGTCTCGTCCTGACTTCTGCTGCAGCACACAGAGAAGTGTCTTGACAGCTTCCAAACCAATAATATCTTACTTATGTTTCAATATATGAATAACAGCCCAGGCTTTCTAGAGATTATCTTGTAATGCAGTCCTGTAACATGCTGCAGCCAGATGAATGGAAACCCGTCAGCATTTTGAAGAACAGGAATATTTCCCTTTCATAAATGTGTGTTGTAGCAGGGACGTGCAGGAACATTGTTTCACTGAGCCACACTTGTGTTCTTTTAATTAAGAGGTGCAGTCAGCAGGGCACATGATACTCCTTCCTCCTCACGCTGTTTCTTTCCTCTTTTCCAATCTCTGCTCTCCAGTGTGGTTTTTTCCCTTCACGGTCCTTGGGAGTCTTGTTTTTTCAAAGCGATCCCCTGCTGACTCTTCCGAGCTCTGTTTAAGCAGTTGCTTGAGCTCTGATTTAAAAGAAGTGGTTCCCTTTGATTGCTGAAATCGTCCCGCTGCCGGCTGCGCCGTCGGTGTCCTTGCCGTGCCAGGGACGGGGGAGAGGCCAGAGCGCTGCCAGCGCTTCCAAACTGGAGCTGGAAAAGCTGGCAAAGGGCATTGCTGCAGATATCTCTGGCCCAGGGTYTGGTGTTTTATCAGCCACAGGAAAAGGTGGGAATTCCTCCTGCTGATCTTCTTCCCGAGGCACCTCAAGCTGTTACCTCCTCCTCGGGGCCGGTTTGTTTTCCCCTTTCCCACCAGCCCCCTTCGCCCCGCTGCCTGCGTTTGCCTTTTCTGTTGCCACCGAACGGGGCTGATTTATCCTTGTCTTGAGGCAAACTTCGAAAACAGCAACCTCCCCTTTTAATGTAATACGTGCTGGTTCCTAGGCGGCTGTGGTGGCAGAACGCGAGCGCTCGAACCGGGCGCATCTGTGCTTGTTCCAGAAACAACAGGAGACGCCGCGGATGGAAAAGAGATGGAGTTTGCTGAGGCACGAGGAACTGGCGAGATAACCTAAGGAAAGTGTGAAACAACAACCCCAGCTCGAGGCCCCGGTCCAGCAGAGCACTTAGCCGTAGATTGGGACTGTAAACAGCGCAAGTGATTTAAACGGGAGCAGTTTTGTGTTTGAGGTTAGGCCCCGCCTGAGTGCCTTCCTGGAGCAGGGCCTAAGTGAGGGACACTCGGCCTTGTTTTCCATCTGCAGGAGTGAGGCTTGAAAGTGAGACCTGCCTGGTGCTTGCTGCTGTCCCGGGGCATCAGAGAGGCTTTTTAGGGCTRTCCCTGCTGCTGCTTTTCCTGCCGCTTGCACAAACGTGCTGCCTTTTTCCTTGCTGGTTTTCCTGCTCCCAAGCCCAGTGGGTTGTGCAGGATGGGAATCTGAAAGATGCGGATCACCCGCTGCATGCCGAGGGAGTGGTGTCACTGGTCACGTTTTTCCAGGGCCTCGGCCCAGCTTGTGTGGTGGAAGAGCAGGAAGGGAAGGAGCAATAAAGGCAGTGATGTGGAGGTGTCTTTCTGCTTTACCGGCATTAAATACATGCAAAATTCTCAGTTTCATGTAAGTACACAGAACTCTAGGTGAGGCTTGCAAATGTAAACGTAGATAATCTCTATCTTCTTGTGAATCTTCAATAAACTTTAGAAGAGTTTCTTAAGGAAATGAGATTTTTTTCAAGCAATTATTTCCATATGACTTTCATYAGTGGGAGGAACTCGCTTAGTGGGCTCGATCCCACAAACTCCTTTTCTTGCAAGTTGTCTTTACTCCTGAGAGCTGAGTGCTGGCTCCAGGGAAATCTGCCCTTCAGGGAATGACTCTGCTGCAGCTTTGCCATCCACTTGCAACAATCCGACTCCTTCCCAATCTGGGGAAGCTGGATAATAATGTTTACCCACCTGTGTAATACAAGTTGAGATCCTTGCATGAAAGGCCCTACTGTGCGAAAATACAAGGTAGCACTCCTAGGGGGAAGGGCCATTCTGTACCTGCAGCTTTAGAGTGTTTACAGTGAATGTAGGAAGTTTTCATGAATGAACAGGTGAGGTGTAGCTGGTTTGCACTCGTGCAGGGTGTTGCTTTGAAAAGAAATCGTATCAGAGAACAACACTGCAGTTGTCACTATCTTAGTGTTGGCAAAAATGTGAAGGACRGTTTTTGTGTGGAAATTCTACTGCTGCTGTCCCTGCTGAGTATTCCTGTTATTGAAAATATATATTGGATATTCTGCCTACCTCTTCCTCTCCTGGATTGTGTGTCCATGTGATTTCTGACCCTAAATAGCAACAGCAGGGTGACAAGTGGGAGCTGGCAGAGGGAAAAAATTGCAATAGTTGGGTGGTGAAGAAGAATGAAGAGTCAAACTTGCTAAAGAATAATACTTACAGAATATAATAATGATTATGTGTTGTACCTGTGGGACCTGGATAAGGTTTATGCCACAGTCCAGGCTGTACAAACTCCTGGGGAAGAACAGGCTCCTTTCTCTGGAACTTCCATGGTGTAGATCTGTGGTGGTGAYGGCAGTGGTGAAACTCCAGGGACTGACACTGGGACAGGAATTTGCYTCTCTCCTTGTATATCCAGGAAAGATGGAGAGAAGCTTCTCACAAGGACATTTAGTGACAGGACAAGGGGGAATGGATTCCAACTGAAAGACAGRAGGTTTGCATTGGATATTAGGAATAAATTCTTGGCTGTGATGGTGATGAGACCCTGGCACAGGCTGCCCAGAGAAGCTGTGGTTGCCCCATCCCTGGAGGTGTCCAAGGGCAGGTTGGACGGGRCTTGGAGCAACCTGGGCTAGTGGAAGGTGTCCCTGCYCATGGCAGRAATAGAATGGGATGAGCTTTAAGGTCYCTTCCAACCCAAACCACTCACTGATTCATTGATTCTACGTGATGAAGTGTGTGAGGAGCAAGGGTAGCCTGGAGCAGAGATTTGACCAAAAGTCACAAAACAGGTTAAAAATAAAGCCCAGGCTCTCCCAAGCTGCCAGCAACACTTTATGAGCTGCCCAAAACACTTCTCAAGAAATAAATTAAATAATACAGAAAATTATGAAATAAGCAGGTCTTCTGTAAATCTTCAGCCATGGGGGCTGTGTGTGTGCAGCACACTCGCTAAAGACCCCATAATTGTTCCTACAGAAGCCTCAGGTCAGGAAATACACCTGACAGAGCTGTAATTTGTAGCCCTGTGCAAAACACCTTTTCAGGAGCCTTTGTCTCRTATTCGCTTGGCTGAATCTTCTGACAAATTTTCCTCGAGCTTTACGTGCACAAACTGTATCGTTGTTTTGGAAAAYGCAAGCCTGACCACTGTAAATGGGTTTATATTTCCAACAGGGCAGTTATTTAATTTCCTGTTGGAAGTCTGCAAATGTTGGCACTGTTCACTCTCTGGCAGGGAGCCAGAGGAGAGCACGGTATCATTAACAGGCTGCAGCCCAGTGGAGATTTCTTTTGGTTTCATCCAAACTTTTAAGACTGGGCTATAATAAAATATAATTTTTGATTGAACTTCATAAAGGCAGGCAGGGAGATCAGGGGAAGGGGGGTGACAGGGCTTTCTCTGGGGTGAGAACAGCTTTCATCCTTCCTTACCTACTCTTGGGCTGGATTAATCCTTGTTTTGCTGCAGATTTAATCTCCTCGTGCAGTTTTCCATTAAAGCACCTCAAAATGAAGGCTGAGGTCTGATCCTGGAGTTGGCTCTTTTGGTACAAACACATTTCCTGTGCAATTATCTTCCTTGGGATCCACGTGCACAGTCCCTGTGGAAGGATGGGTGCCAAGGGTTGGGCCTTTAATAGTCCCAGTGACATGACTGAAAGTCCTGAAGTCACCCAGGTGCATTCCCAAAGGATTCCTCAGCGTCCAGAGGCCTGAGCTGTGTGGAAAATGCTATCTTTAGAGACAATAATTTGGAAAGCGAAGTCTTGTAAACAAGAAAGGTATTTTAGTTCAGAGTTTGTTTTAAATACCCTGACTTCAGTCAGCAGAAATGAATCAGACTGGTTCGGTGTGAAGTCACATCGTTTATTTTGGGTGCCTGGCACAGGCTCTCTGCACTCAACGATGCTTCAGGCGAGGCCCTTTCCCCCTGTGGACCTTCTGGTGCCCCATTTCTGCTTCCCAGCTTGCCCATGGAATTCTCCATCTCACTGTGGTTTGCAGTGGGGACAAACTCCTAAATCTACAGCTCGAATTCGAGGGAGCCAACTTCATTTTCTTCCGCGAGTTTTTCACTTTGAARGGAGCTGTTTGTCAAAAACAAACGGTCCAGTGATGTGGGAGGCTCTTCATCGCTTGGAAGCCTTTAAATCAGGGCTGACTTCGGGAACAATGCGCTCACAGCCGCAGTGGGATGGGAGCAGGAACCGCTGGATGCAGGGAATTGTGGCGTGTGTCAYGCAGGGGATCGGATTTAGGATTAGTGTGGTCTCTCCTAAATCTCCCATAAAGCAGTACTTGAGCGTAATCTGTGTGGATTTCCCCTGCTCTGGGCTGGAGCAGCTGGTTTTCCTCAGGGATCCAGGTATGGAAGAGGAGGTGCTCGTGGAGAAACGTGCACAATTTCTGTGTTAGAGTTACTATTTGCACTCACTTTGCCTGGCTTAGGGGAAGCTGGAGTAGGAAAAGCTGGATGATGGAAAGCAGAAGGAGGATAAAAAGCAGGTTTTGACCACCTGTCATGCTTTGGTGCTGTTTCTTGAATGATATTCTTGGCTGCTGATAATATATAACCTAGGCCATTGATATGTGTTGAATCAGAGTGGGAAGTACCCAAATAAATTTTGTGTGTCAGAATATTGTTGGTTTTTTCCCCGGGCCCTGAGAAATATGCAGTGCAGCTAAAGGCAAAGGCACATAAACCCAAAGCATATAAAACATGTGAAAAATGATGTGCCTGGACTTATGTACTGCAAATATGTACTTTCATATTTTTGTGATAACTTATTTAATAAGATCTGTAGGTTTGCTTTTCTTTTTATTCATTTTTTAAACAGATGAATGCACTTATCTGTATTTACATCATCTCCAGGCAACCCAGAGAGCGTTCTTTCCATATGCTCATGGAGCAGCAATAAGTGTACAGGGACAGGAGACCCTCTGGTCCTTTACAGTTTCTTCTGGGTGTTAAATTTCATGCAGAAAATATGGTTCTTATTGCAGCTTGGCAGGCATCAGAAAAAAGCAAATCTTCTCAATGTTCCATCGAAAAGAAATACAGTGCACTCCATTTTTATTTCTTTGCTGTCTCTTGCTGATAGTATGCAGAAGTTACCATTTTTTTTAATAGTAGGTTTGATCAAGGAAGCTCAGARCTGTTTGTAAATAACTTTCAGTTTTTCACTGTGAGTTACGTAGAGGAGTACAGGTTAAATCTTAGAGATCCCAAAAGAGAACCCATAGCAGGGCTGGGAATAAAAGCTGGGGATCTGCTCTTCCACGTGCCTCTTTTACCAAAATGTCAAGATCAAAGCACTATTTATTTATTTATTTATTTATTTAAACTAGTTTGGGACCTTGCCTATGCAACCATTTCATGTACATTAATCCTTATTCCTGAGCCCAAGCTTCCCAACCACTGCCTCCTATCCATGCCCATCCCACTCCTGCAAAAGCCTCCTGCCATTCCCAGCTGCCCAGGTTTGTGGATTTGGGGAGGACAGTGGGATGTTGGCAGAAAGAAATCATTACCAATTTGCTTTTGGAGTCGGTAATTATTTCAAAATTTGTTACCTTCATAAAATAAATGCATTTTTTGGGTATTTCTTGAAGTTGCCCGGCATGGGGTTGAAATGTTCTTTTCTCAAATCTAAAATGACAAAGTGCTTATAAATTTGCTATTGTGACTTTGGGAAGTATTTTAATTAACAATCTTGAATGGTGGCATTCAAACTCCTCAGGAAATAGGGATGATATAAAAAACACTGTGATTTGGTAGACTAAAGTTCATGAGTAAGATCCTTTGGGAAGCAAATCTGAAGGGACAAAGTATTTAAGGGAATCTGCAGTTGCTTATGGAGATCGTTGTTAYAACTTTGATATGGGAATGATGGGTGTGAATAAAAGAGAGACTGAGGCCCTGGATGGAAGAGAGAGGTACCTAAAATCCGGGAATGGAATTGCCAGAGATCAGTACAAAAATTTAGSATCAACACAGCAACAAAGTCAGCAAAGCTGAGGCACAGAGTGGGATTGAAACTCCAAGTGATAATGAGGGAAGCAGAAGAGAAATCCAAGAGAAAATGCTGACTTGTGATTCAGAGCACAGGAAATGTTCTGGAGAGTGAAACCAAAGGCTTGAATCTTTAATGCTCTTTTTTTTTGCACTGCTTTTGACCCTGSCCCGAGAAACCCAGCAGACACCAGGAATGCAAAGACATCAGGACTGCAAGCTCAGCCTGGAATAAGAAAAAGCAGTTAGGAAATACTTGGATAAATGAGATGTTTTCAGATTTCTCCTGTCAGTTCTTCACCCTCTGAGGAAGTTGCTCAGTCCAGGTCAGTCCGAGGAGTGAGAGACCCTGAGCGCTGATGGGGAGAAGCCTAAAAAATTGGGAAAGAAACAAAAGATAAGTGGGAAGGATTTCAACATCAATCTGCTTAACAACAGATAAATTATTTGCAAGCAGCTGGGAGATAACAAGGAGATAAAGAGCAAGCTAAAATGGCTTTGTCAGGGACAAATCCTGTCACACCAACCTCCTTTACAGCAGCTTATCAAGTCCTGGGGGGGACACGGTGACGTGTGTGGAATTGGTGTAAACTTGGGATGTCACATCTCCTGTGCCATTCCAAGAGTCAGAGACTCTTGGGGCTGAGGGAAACTCTGCATAAAGGCAGCACTGGAGTCATTTCCATGCAGGGAAAACAGAGAGCCTCTAAATAACTGGAAAACCTTGGGCCTGCTGCTTTGGTGCTGGTAGGAACTGGGAATGGGAGTGGCCATTGTGCTGGAGCRGGTGGGAGGGGTGGGAGGCAAGTTTCAAAATGATCTTGCTAAAGAAATAGAAGAAATATGATGAGATGGAGTAAGTGCAATATATTAAACTCCTGAAGGAGAAGTCACCTGTGTAAATCACAGGATAGGAGCTGGTGGGGTCGCAGCTCTTCCCAAAGGATTTGGGAGCTGCCGTGGGACGGGAAGGGAGCCGAGCCGACGGTGCAGGGTGAGGAGAAGGCAAACCTTGTGTTGGGCACAAGAAGTCTCTGTGCCTCTGCTCAGCGTGGGAGAGACCTCAGCAGCAGGAAAACTGGGCTTGGGAAGTGTATCTTGGGCAAGGCATGGAGCAGCTGGAGAAAGTGCAGGGAGGACAGCAAGWATCAGAGAAAGAAGAAAACATCACTGATAAGGATGGGTAAACTGTGGCTGCATCACCAAAAAGGAGGAAGAAAGAAAAAGAGAGATGTATTGTGGGTTGTTTGTACAGGGAGGAAGAGAACAGCTCATTCCCAATGGCAGGGATTGCTAGGACAAAAGATATTTGACTTAATTGAAAGCAGATTAGACTTAATTGAGACATGGGAGAGAAAACTTGCCAGGGTAAGRAGAATGAAGCCCTTCACAGTCTTGGGAGGCTGTGAGGGCTGTGTTTGAACAGGAATTAGATTTACATCTTTTAGGACACGGTTTGGGAGGGACATGGCCAGAGGACTCTGCCCCATCCATCTATTTTACCCTCGTTATCTTGGTGACTCTAAAGGAACYCTAGGCTCCATTTAGTCTTTGTGACTATTTCCCTCACCTGTTTATTCAGACTTTTACAAATATACTCATTAATTAAAGCAGTAATAGTATCCTACCTAAATTGACACTTCAGACCTGATGGAGTATAAAAGGTTTTTGATATGAACACTCACAGACAACAAACCTTATTCAGACCTAAACTGTAGATCCTGAATCCTCCTCCTGTCCTTGCTCCTGGGAATTGCTATAAAAGAGGGTGTTYCTGCAGTGCACATCGCTGCTGCTGTGGGTGGTATTCACCTGTGGTGTTTCTCTCACAGCCTATTTGCTTTCCCCCCTAGCAAAGTACATTTCTAGCTCTGTCCAAGGAGATGACAAATATATCTACTTTATTAATCACATGAGTCACTTGAGAACAGCAGAACATCAAACATTTTGAAAGGATTGAGTATGTCAGACTCTCTCTAATGTTTTTGCTGTATCTGTGTAATAGTCTTTGATTCACTTCTGCCTTCCCAAGTAGTTCAAGTCTGCCAAGAAGCCTCATCACTCGACACCAGCCCACAAAACTGAATAGACTTGGGCTCGCTGTCGTTTTGAGTTAATGCATCAGCGATGAGCCCGGTCCAAGAGCAGGAAAAAAATCTATTTTCCAAGGTTGTGTGAGCCATTAAGAGGGGTAGCTCTGCTGGGACTAGTTTACATATAAGTTAAATACCAGATAGGAGGGGTTGTCTGTACTGAAAAATAAGTAGTCTGTCGTTCTACAGAAAACAGAGCCCCGTTTCTCTCTGTACATGTGTCTAACTCACAATCTAGGCCCCAAAGGATGTGTCTGTTGAAAAGAGAAGGCAGAGATTGCCAAGAAAAGAAGGCATGCCCTGCTCAAATAACAAGCATTACTTTCCCCTTCCTCCTTCCCCCCAAAATACATGTAGACACACACTGCCCACCCCTTTTTTAATACTCCATTTTTTACTCAAATGGGCTGACCTGTAATCTCCTGAGTCTGAGGCTGTGTTCAGCTTTGCTTCCTTCCACTGGAAACCCCAGCAGGTTTTTTTCTGCCCCGGTAATCTCCATCTGACATCACCCTGTTTATGAAGTCTGCTGCTGTTCTGGAAAGATCCAACTCGGCCTTTGAATATTTATTCATCAGACTTCAGGTCAGAAGGTTGGTGTGCAGTGTACTGGTGTCAGGCAGTTGTGCCAGGATCACGCTGTTTTCCAGGATGCAGAATGCCTGAATTTTATGGAATTTTGTGCCTGAGTTTTGTGGAATCCTTGTAATGCTGCTCCAGGGGACTTGGGGTCACSTATTCCAACTTCTGCCTTGGAATGCAACATCTGCCTGTTGTCCCTTCTATATGGTTCTGTCACAAAGCAAGGAAAAGCGATTCAGGCAACAATAAATAGATACTTGTTCATAAAAAAACATCACCCAAACCTGAATTCTGAAGTTTGGCTGAAAGAAATGTGAAAATGAACGTYCCTAAGAGCAGAGAGGTCAGGGACTGTCACTGCAGCTGCCCTGGGAGCACACCTATGATATCCTACACAGCTGGGGAAAGGCAATGCCTGAAGAGTTTTCAACAAATTGGGGTAAAACCTTGGAGGAAAAGGCTTAAACTCTGTGTTTTTATTTAGGGAAAAGGAAAACCTGTTGCAGTTAAGAGGATGATGTTTTGTGCACATCTTTGTGTCTCCAGCAGGGACAGGGCTGTTATTTAGAGCAACGCAAAGGAAAATGAGGAGGGAGCCAATGCAGACAAGGAAACCTCAGCTAAATTCCAGAGTTTCCTCAGAGTAAAATCTCTGGGACTGAATAACCGTGCAAGGGATGTTATTGAAGCTGCAGTGCTCGAGATGTTTGAATTGGACAGGGCAGAGCTGGGGGGGATCACATTCCTGGCAGCGAGTCCTGCTTGGCGCTGGGTTGGGTGTCCAGGTTGGTGCAGCCCTTGGGAAGTCAATGGGAGGCTTTGAGCTCGCTCTGGATCAGCCTCTGCTGACTGAAGATGGCTCTTCTGTTCCTGTGATCTCTGGCAGGTTTAAAGGGCACTGTGGATTTCCAGGGTTCCTCAGCTGGAGGAGGGGAGGAGTGATAGGACCAAATTTGCCTGGGAGAGTATTTTTCTCATATATGGATAATAAACATTCCCTTTTTGAGATGGGAATGTGTCTTTTTTCCCTTCTGGATTTTCATAAACATATTCTTAACCTGCATCTATTTCATTAACACTGAAATTACAAGATTTTTCTGKTTTTTTTTGTTCCTCTGCTCAGTGCAAACTCCCTGTAACGAGAGCCTTGGTGGTCTTGAAAGAACCCCAAATATAGATTTGGTCGATAATGTGCAATGTAAATAAAATTAGTAGCATGTGCTTGCCTGTTTGTTTGTTTGTTTTGCTAAGGGAAAAAGGTCTGCAGTAACATAATGCACACCAACTCCGGGGCACAGGAAGGAACTGCGGGGCATCCTTGGGTTTGTTACCTCAGATTGTGTAACTGCTCTTAGGCTTCAAATTCCAGAGCCACAAAGAGCTGTATTTTTAGTCTCCCAGATTTAAATAACACAGTGTGATCCCCTGATATTGCTCAGTCTCTGTGGGAAAGAACTGTGGCATATTGTGTTTTTCTTCCCTCATTTCCCTGCCATCTGTAGTTAATAGAATGAGACTTGGTGGGATGCCTGGGCCGGGATGCAGCCATCCCATCCCACTGGAGGGCAGTTTCAGTGCCTTTGGCTTTTCCAGTGCCCATATCTCAGCAAATCAGCTGCTTGAACAATGGAACGAGTTCCTCCTGGATCCGTGAAATCCTCCTGGCACGTGGCAGCYGCCGGCCACTCGGCTCCTTGGCAGGAGAATCTGGTCCTTAGGTATTTACAGCTTTCCTCTCAGTGACTAGCTTTTGTTGGAGTTTATATAACTTTTTGGTATTACAGCCCTCTTCTATATTTTTTTTTTTCCATTAAGAATAAATTACTTAAATCTATAAAACCATATTTGTGTTCCTAGAATTGTTTGGGAAAATAGCAACTGATTTCTTTTTTTTTTTTTTTTTGTTGGATTTTGTTGGTTTCTTTGTCATCCTCTGAGCTTTGGCACYGTTGACACTTTCCTGCTTCTTTCTGTGGTGAGTGGGAAGACACTTTTTCAGTCCTTGCACAGCACGGTGCAGCTGCAGAGAACCAGAGACAGCCCTGGACCCTTCTTCTCTCTGCCTTGYCCAAAATCCACGGGGCACATTTGTGGCCACCCTTTTGGATCCTCTCCTGAACATGAATTCTTTCCCACAGCCACTTCAGCATCTCTAAATGTGGGGTTTTTTTTTCCATTGGAAAGACACATTTGGATTATTCAACATGTGCTTAGAGCGTTGTCTTCACTGAGGATAAAGGAGAGCAAGACAATATTTCAGCTGGGCAAAAAGTGCTATTCCCGTTGCACAGTTGGGAAATGGATACACAGACAGGTTAAATACTTTAGTTAGGAAGTCCTCATTCACGTGTTTACTTGACAAATGGTTAGGGTTTACTTTTTATTGCCGTTTTTCTTTTTCCTTAATCTGAGTTTAGTTGGAAATCTTGAACTTACAGCAACATTTTTGTTGCAGTACTTTTAGCAGGTACCTGCCTTGACACCAAAGTGCCAGGTACTTGATTCRGCTTTTAAGTCTGACATGGCAAAAAATGTTTGAGATGTTAGACCYGATTTAGTGTTTATAAAATGATTTTTAATCAGCTCTGCAATACTTAAACAYGCAGCACAAACAGCCCATCCCTCCACGGGCTGTGCTGGAAGCAGTTTTTTCCTGTGTTTTGGGTTAACTGTTCCTGTTTTGAGCACTTTGTGTTTTACATGCCCTGGTCTGCAACGAATTATTTCCAAGCAGTTTTAAGCTGCTCCCACTCTGCCAGCACGGAGTGGGAATCCAGGTTGTGTTTCTCTGCCACAACTTCCCAAACTCTGTTCGTGTAACTGCACGGGCCTGAGGAGCTGCAGATTAGGCCAGATTTTAGAATAATTGACCCGTGCCTGTTCCAGAGTTTGGAATTTAATTTTGGAAAGCCACGTTTGCTTCCTGGCGGTGCCGCTTGGGGAGTTTCCGAGCAGCACCAAGAGGGTTAATTCCAACACCACTGGAAGAGTCTCCGGGCTGGTGGTGAGGGAATTGACCTGCCCTGGCTGGAACAGCAGGGAATTAATAGAAGTTTTCTGCTCTATTCAGAGCAGGGGAGTGAAGCAGCTGAACTTCCCACCAAACTCTGGTTTCTATTGTACTTTTGATGCCAGATTTCTGTAGCGCTCGCCTCCGACAGACAAATACCCTTCCAATTCCAACTATTCTGCATTTAGGCTTAAAAAATTAAAATAATCTGTAACAATACTAGTTTTATTTAAACAAGACCTGGGGGCAAGGAGCTTTGCTGTTTGCAACTGAGAGCATTCAATATGTTTCAGAGCAGAGTGTGTAAATAAAGAGGGCACACTTACACTCGTGTGCTGAGATAATGCTGCTGAGTTAATCTTATCTCGAGTTTTCTTTAGGAGAGAAGCTTGCAAGTTGTGATTGGGGTGAATGTCATTTTTATCTCCCTTTAAAGCACCTGTGGTATTGTGGTGCTCTGTGCAAACAGCCAAGGCAGGGGACCTGATGTCTGCTGTCAGCTTCTTGCTGCTGCTGTTCACTTTGTTGAAGTATTTAAATGAACCTCCCAATAAAAGATAAAGTATTTGGCTTTCACGCTAATGAAGCCCCAAGCTCATTTTCTTTTCTGGTGTTTYCCCTATTTTTTTCTCAGTAAACCCTTTGCTTTTGAACATTTTTTTTAAAAATTAAAGTACCCAAAGAAATCTGCTATAAATTTTACATACATAGATATAAGGACAAATTGTCTGAATATTGGTACCACACTTGCATAACTTTATATATTGCAAGAAKGTTGTGCATCTGTGCCTGGATATGGAGCAGCGTGTGGAGCGTGGAGGCACAGGAGCAGGACAAGGAGACAGTCCCTGTAAAAACCTGGATTGCATCTGGATCCGTGAGTAACTCTTGCCCCAGCCCAGACAAGTGATTGACAGGACGAACGGAGGGATCTGAGCTCAAATACTTGGCAGGAACAAAACTGCCTTGTCCTGACTTTCTGTGATCCCTCAGTTGGAGTCTTTTYGAAAACCATAAGGATGGAGACCCTGTGTTGAAAGAGTGTCTGGTAAGATATTGTTGAAAAGAGGCAGGGGGAAAACAGTTTCTGAAGAATTTAGGGCCCTGTTGATCCACTAACCCCATTGAAGAAAGCAGCTGAAGCAGAAAGTCCCCAAAGGGTTAAGTGGAGGCAGGTGTTCAGTGGACATGATAAACTATATCCCTTTCAGCTCTCCAGAAATATCCCATTTCTGCTGGGGAACGGAGAGAGCAGTGACTCCGTGCACCTCTTTGTACCCMAATACTTTCTAAAGGCTGATTAAGTTTCCCTGTTGCCTGTTGTAAATATTCTCATTAAAAAAGAAAAAAAAAAAGAAAGAAAAGAAAAAAAAGCTTTCTTCTGAGGGCTGAGTGCTTACTGATTAGATCGTGGGGGATATTTTTTTTAATACAAGGAAAAGTTAATTTGTTTGATAGCAGTGGACAAKCCTGGGTCCCTTTCAGATGAGACTATCAGGACACTAATTTGTGGTGTGTTTGAATGCACTTCAACAGGAGTGCTTATTTTAGGCTACGGAGAGTTTATCTTGAGGTGAGCATGATAAAAGAAAATCCTTTTTTTGTTCCTTTCCCCCTGGACAA
Organism: Amblyornis subalaris; assembly: GCA_018881555.1. Taxonomy (NCBI): domain Eukaryota; kingdom Metazoa; phylum Chordata; class Aves; order Passeriformes; family Ptilonorhynchidae; genus Amblyornis; species Amblyornis subalaris. The sequence goes on from JACAXG010000097.1 coordinate 1,267,973, forward strand.
GCTCTGAGTCCTGAGCTTTTCTCCTGGAGCAACGTGCAGGATCTGGGCTACCTCATCCATCTGGACTCTGTTCACCCTTTCTGTGCTCATTTTACACACAACCTGGTTTTCTTTGTCTCCTTGTTCTCCTTCCTCTCTTCCAGGTGTGGAAAACCGAAGGAGTTGAATTCAGGCTTCTCCCTTGTCCTTCCCTGCCCATGTGTCTCCGAGTTTTATGACAAGTTTGCCACATGTCATGCATGGAAATCTTGGTGAGGTTAATGGGACRTCAGGAGGAATATTAAAAATCCTGATTTATATTGGGACATCTGGCAAATCTTATTTCCAGAACCTCTTTTTGTTTGTAGGTGAATCCTGAAAAGTCTTAAAAATCAGGTATTTGGTGCCGCGTACCCAGAGCAGATTTTGGACAGAGCTTGTTTGGACTTTATCTACGTCCAAAAAAAAGGGAAGGGAAGGACCGACTCATTTTTTAAAACTATTTCTTGTGTCATTTCTATAAACCTGAAATATCACCGCACACGTTAACACGAAGGCGAGCTCCCAGGAATCTTTCCATTTCCCARAAACGAATCTCTCGAAAGCTCCTGCCATCTCGAGGCGAGCACGACGCCTCCTTCGTGCCTCAGCCTCCTGCTGGCTCCCGGCCACGGCGCTGCCAGGGATCATTTTCACCCGAGGCCTCTCGGAGCTGGAGGAAATCAATCTTGTGAGACACAACCCCGAGCGTCAGGGGCTCGTCCATCCCCACCGACCCCAAACCCGTTCGCTGCCTTGGAGGCAAAGGCCGAGCTCTCGTCTTCTCCGAGAAAAATGAACGAGCCTCGTAAAGATGCTTTCTCCTCTCCCTGGATGTGTATTGAGCTGGAAGATTCTGCCTTCTCCCCGGAGCAGGGGAGATGTGGGTGGCCCTGGGCAGGGATGAGGCTACGGAACAATGGGACCATTGTTGGGGCTGCTCCGGGAGGGAGCAGAGTGTTGCTTTAACATGGTGGTTGTGTCGCTGGTGGGTTTTTTGTCTTGTAATTAGAACAGTTGGAGCTGCAGTTTTCCCCCCTGGCTGCTGCTAACCAGGGATGGCCACGGGATGGGGTTTAGGTCACTCTCCCCTCACGTGCGAGGGGAGGGATCGGGAAGAGAGAAGCGCGGGAGCAGCGAACGTGTTTTCCAGGCAATGGATCTGAGGTGGCAGCTTTTGAATGGTCTCTGTGTTATGATTAAAAAGGAACACCACYACCAAAATCAAACAGCCTCCTTGAGTCTCCCGAGGAACTGACTGAGGCACTGGTTTCTGCAGGGACCTGTTAGAGTGGTGTCCCAGGGACCAGGTAACCCCTTCACCACAGGGATGGGAGCACGGATTCCGCTGGCCTTGGCTGAGGGGATTGGCTCAGGCCTCTGTGGCTACTCCCTTTTCTCCTTGTTTTTTAAATCAGAACACGTTTAATTTGGGAAATGATTTAATGCAGACTTGTGATTTCTAGCTGTGCTTCCTCTGTGCTGGTGKGTGTTGTGTTCTCTGCTCAGGGGATGGACGGGCACAGGGTGGGATTCTTGGGGGTATCCGGTGCAGGGACAGGAGTTGGGCTCTGATCCTGRTGGGTCCCTTCCAACTCAGCCTATCCTGGGATAAGACACCCACTGAAGGCCTCCAYGCTGGAAGCCTTTGGGTTTTTGTGAGCAAATCTGCAGTTTGTTCTATTTCCCCACAGCTGCTTTTAGGAAAACCTGCAATTCCTTCAAGTTGGTATTAAAATGAGCAAATAAGAAGCTGATTTCTTTTTGCTGGCTTACAYGGCATTTTACCTTATAAATCTGTTTGAAACATGTGGGATCTGTGATAGCCACACATTGCACAGCTGTAASTCCACGAGAGGGAATATCAGGATGTCACTGAAGTGCACACAGTATCCAGGTATCCAGCAGGTCTGAGATTTGTTTTTCAGGTCAGGTAAGACTAAGCACCTCCTGGTGCTGGAGGCATTCAGGATGAGTCATAAGGAGAGACAGAAAATATTTTTAGATTCAATGAAATATTTTCAAACAATTGCAATTTGATTAAGAACTTATTGTGAACAGCAGCTGCAGCGACTGCAGGCTCCTGGCTCCAGGGGCAGTGCCCAGGCTCCAGGCACATGACACAATCTCCCCACACGGATTTAGCACTTTCAGTGTCAGGCATAGATCATCATTAGTCTCGCTCCAGCAGCCTATGGATTTTCCCTTTCTTTATTCGCTCCCTGAAAGCTGCGAGCGGCTCCAGTAATTCCCGGGAATAACTCTTGTTTCATCCCAGTGAGTGCCGGGGCCAAAGCCCTGTTTGCCTTTGCGGCTCTGCCCTGGCTTCAGTGCTCGCAGGGAGTCAGGAGAGGCTGCAGCCATGCGGGCACTGGGATGAGGCACATTCCAAGCATTATTTCCCAATGATGGGATCTATGGAGCTACCAGGACAGTCGTTGTTTGTTACTTGATTCATAACTTGATTCATTCCCAAGGAGCTCATTGACTTGGTCTATTCTGTCAGGGCCACGGGGCTGTGGAAAGAACTCGTAAGCACGTGGAATTCAAATGGCTTTCCATAAAAATCAAGCACGTGCCCCTTTGGTGATTTCTCCGAGTGCTTTTTCCAAAGGATTTGCACTGGGAAGCTCTAAGGGATAGAAATGCTGCAGTTATCTGCGTGTCTRTATGAAGATGTAGATAAATGATATTAAATTAAATTATATTAAATGTCACACACTGTGGCTTTAGCTGATGTATCGATGGGGAAAAGTAAGAGTTTTTAAACACARTATTTTAAAATGGTGCTTCAAGTGCAAGGAATGACATTGTTTTGAACCCTTTACACTAACATTGCTGCAAATAGTACTGAAGTTGGTAGCAGGGTTACTATCTGTGATTTTCCTAATTTTTTTCAATTAAAAAAAAGCGGTAAGAATGATGAAATCCACAGAATGACTTGGATATGCCTCTCTTTCTTGGAATAAAACAAATTGATGCTTTCAGATACAGAATTTTCCTTTCCATTATTCAAATTGAGACTTTGATRTATAATAATCTCGTTTTGTTCTATCAGTTTGTTGTTACAGATGCTTGTGTTTAATTATTAACCATTACCTATGGTTTGCTTGGAGGTTGTTTGTGTCAATAAGTGTAACCAAATCCAGAGCTGATATTAATTACAGATAAGGCCTGTGTAACACACACAGCTTTGTGTGAGCCAGCAGTCACAAAATCTGAATTTGYAATGTTCAGCTTCATGGGGTTTTCCTCACTTAGAGGCTGTTTCTTTTCATTTACAGAGAAAGGAAAATGGATAAAGTCAGTTAATGCCCAACTTTTATGTTCAGGTTGAGTGACTTGCTGTAGACAGTTTAAAGGGAATGTTAAATATTGAGGGATTTTTTWAATCTTTCTGGGGGTTTTTGTTTTTTTTTTGGTTGATTTTTTTTTTTTTTAGTGATCTTTAATATATTTCTGTCTTTCAACTTCTCTTTAAAGCAAGAGTTAATAATATTATATGACTCCCAGGGCACAGCTGGCATTTCAGTGCCTTGTAGCCCAAATTTCCCTCGGGAAGGATTGGCAGAACTCACCTTTTCACCATGAGCAGCAAAGTGCTTGGAATAACTCAAGCTGAGCTCTTGGATGGGCTCATCCTGAATTTCCCTGCCAGCGAATCCCAGCAGGAGCCTCCTGTGAATGTGCAATCCTGAACTCAGTCTGAGTGAACACATTAATGGTTTTTCCTGAGTTTGTGGGAGTCTCTTGGGCACAACAACTGAATAAACATTTGACCTCCCCCGGGGGGGTTTATTGTAGCTCAGACCGTCTTAACTCTGTGGCTCAGGAGAGGCCAACCCAACAAGCTGATGATACTTTTAATTTAACCTCCTGAATTTCTATCAGCAGGCTGAAMCCAGCCAGAGTGGCTGCCTACCTCCTCCCTGGACAGATTCCCTAATTGTGGCCAGTTCTGGATAGTTAGGATTTATGATCTGCTGCTTGTGTTCATGAATGCTTTGGGAGTGGTGCTCTTTCCTTGGACTGAGTTTGTCCAGATGCATCAATATTTTGGTTTGGATGATATAAAATAAATGGTGGAGATTAACTGCCTGCGACATTGTCTTTTAACAATGAAGTAGAGCCATTTTTCACACGGGGAGATGTCTTTAAAACAAATATTGAGGTTTGCAGAACGATTCCAGCAGCTCGTGCACCAGGGATTTCCAGCAGCCTTTGCTGCATCCCTTACGTCCGTGAGAAATCCATAGGGAATCTGCTCCGATAAAGGGTTCAGGTCGTGTAGTGATGACTGAAGTGTGGAAAGAWGGGAAGGATCTTCCCAGCTCCTGTGCAGCTTGTGCTGCTCTGACAGGAGGTGAGCTGGAGACAGCTTGGGGAATTTTGTGCTGAGATCTGGAAAGCTGTAATGGCATTTTTATTCCCAAATTGTGCTCAAGGGAACAGGTCAAGTCTGATGTTCCCTGGGGCTCCTCGCAGCCACCTCCTCCTTGCTGCTGGCAGGGTAAGGCCACTCTGCCTTCGGGAATACAGAGGTGCCAAAGCTCTTCCATGACAAAACCAGGATGCTGAGGGTTGTTAATGGGAATGGAAGAGCCCATTTCCCCTTAGTGCCGCCTCTCCCGCAGCACAATGGGTCTTTCGGAGCCTCCAGCTGCTATGGAAAAGAGGTGAMAACTCCTCCGGACAACTCTGGGACAATGGAAGACCCTGCGGATCCACATCAGGGAATGCCAAAGCCAATTCCCTGCTAAAGACCTGTCCTTCCCCGTGTGTTGGTTGGCTGTGGAACCGGGAGGCAGCCGGAGTGGCACATCCCTGCTGGATCTGGTGATGGATGGCCAGGACACCTCACTTGGGAAACGGGATTCTCCCAGCTTCAGGCACGGAACTCCTTGAGTTGGATCCAGGTTATTCATTTTGGGACTGGATGTAAGAGGTCCTMCAGAGATACCCACAATAAACCTATTGCGGCAGAGTTGGGGGGAAAGGGGGAAATGAGTTCGTGGGGGCAACTGTAGGAGCCGCTGGCTTCCCGATCCATGAATTTGTGCGTTTAAAATGATCCCAACCAGGCAGGAAGGATTTTCTGCAGAAGGCATTAAGAGGGTCGGGCCTGCTTCCAAAGGTGGTGTTTGACAGAGCCTGACTGGGAATACTGGGAATGAGGTGATGTAAGTGTGAGTCAGCCAGACCCGGCTGTGCAAGGCCTGACCCCGGCKGGGCCCTACAAATGCACACTAAATCGGCTACTTTAGGGCTGGAAACACTCGGGTTTTTCACAGACAGAGCTGTTTCCACAGGATTAGGCCTTTGATATTTCTCAGTTGTTCTGTTTTCCTCGGCTGGAGAGCTTTGAGCGTGTAATACCTGCAGAGCTGTGCTCTCGCAGAGCCGAGCTGACAGCAATCAACCGAGCCATGCTGCAAGGGGAACGCTGCAGCTCCTGCGCAAGTACAAAATATTTCATATTTCATCTGCACTTCCAGTAGGATGGAGGCAGTTAAAGATCAAACTCTCCTTCTCTAAGAATCAACGCCGATAAATAAACTCTTACACTGGGGGGCAAAAAGGAGTTTTCCGTAAGAAATGTGCAGGTCTCATTCTGACCTCTGAGCCGCAGAAGGAATTTCCTTCTAAAGTCGAGTTTTATCTCTTTTATTACCCCACTCTCGGTGTTTTGTAGTCTCTTGGTGGCAATGCTTGTCTAAATCAGGGATATTTTATTACTTATTTTAAAAACCTGTTGCTTGAGTTACTAAAGGTATGGCTGCAGTGAGAAGTCGAGTATTTCATTTAAAGCTRGTTACTTTAACTTTAAAAATATTTGTCTAAGCTTTCATTTGGTTTCTAGCTTATTCTATAGAAGTGACAGTAGTTTAATTAGAAACCCCAGTTTGTATTTAYGGAAAGTTTTCACATGCTGTCTTTCCTGAAAGCTGAAGAATCCAAGAAGGAACACAATGTTTCCCACAAACTATACATCTCCACAATTCCACAGGCTCTCAGCAGCTGGATTAAAAAGGTTTTTAATACGAGTTGTGTGTTTCATTAGGGGAAGGCAGCTTTGGCAGATCTTCTGACTTACAGTTCATTTTAAAACCTTCCAAAAAAAAAAAAAAAACGAAGGCAAGGAAAAAAAAAAAAAAGAAGAAATCAATCCAATTTGGTTTAATTGTCATATATAAATTAAGAACTCGTTTTTTTCCACTTCACAAAGATATCTTCTGCGGCCCCTCCTGATGGATTGCACGGGGCAATTGCTTCCAAATGAGGAGCGCGGGGCTGGAATTCTGCGCAGTTCCCATGGGCTCCCGGCAGGCCCCGCGGCCTCACCGCCTCTCCGGGTCCTCCTACGAGCCAATGGCCCATCCCACAGAGAGCTTCTTCCAAAATCTCCATCCCTCTGGAGAGTGGGGAAGGAATAACCCCGCGGGAGATTCCCGCTTGGAGCGTCCGTCCCGCGCGTTCGGCACGAGGCAAGGCCCGGCTATTCCGGGCTCTGGCTGGGGGGTCTTCCACCACCCCCTCTGCCCTTTCCCAACTGGGAAGTCATTTTGGGGAAGAGAAACGTATTCCCTTTGTCCCAGTTGTGTGTGGGAGAGGATTAGTGTGACGAGATCAAAATAAACGGGGTTAAACCACACCAATTTAATGCCAGAGTACAAATTGCCYACCAGTTCCTTCTTGGTAACAAATCCGAAACCAATTGGGAAGAGAGGAGTTGCTTGGAGCTGACTGAAATGTTTTAGTGTCTTCGTGGGGAAACACAGAGGATTTGAGCTCCAGGATTATTACATGGCAAACTGGGCTTAAAAATAGGTGTATTTCTATGTCTACCTCCCAGCAGCCCTCGTTCTCAGGATATAGGGTTGGATACAGCTAAGGATGGATGATTCTTACCTTTTTAAATCTAAAACAGAGAATTCCCAGGACTTGGAGAGCTTCGTAGCCTCAATTATCAACTTTTAATCTGCCTCACTGTCTCCTCAAGTTAAACCGGTGGAGTTGAGCAGATCTGCAGAGAAATCCTTCCYGTCTGGCCTCGATGTCTGCCCGAATTTGGTGTGGATCTTGCGGGCTGGGGCGAGTGCTGGAAGCGATTAGAAGGCTGAACAAAAAGCTCCATTCAAGGCCTATCGCCTTCCTGCCAGGGTAATCCAAGGATCCAAAATTCCAAAATATGGGGCAGGAGCCTGTGGCTGCCACGGAGCAGAACTTTGAAAGGTGTCTAGAACATCCACTCACTTGAAAATGTTGCTTCAGCRGTGTAGGATTAATTTGAAAAATGCAACAAAGAAGCCCAATATAACATATCCATATATATCCAATTAAAGAAAATTGGACACTTTTAATAAAGTGGAGTTGCAAGCTGGGAAAAATTTTCTCTTGTCACTCAAAGCTAGGACAGGAAAACATTTTTCTTTGCCTTGAAATAGCTGTATTTATTATATCTGACCTGTTTAACATTGCTGGTTTTACTTAAGAACTAGAAAGAAACAAATGCTTTTCATCGCTCGATGCCTTCTTTGTAGCGTGAAATGGTTTTACCAAGAAAAACAAGGTAGAAATGGTTTCCAAAACACAGCCCAGAATAATCAGTCAGTCTTTTTTTTGAAAATCGAAGCTGGTTAATCCTAATTGTTTGAATCTATTCTAAATGATTTACTTTCCGAACAGCAGCTTGTTCTCSTTTTTTAAGCTTGGAAACAACTTTATTTGGTGTTTAGTTTTCAGTACTTTCTTCCTCGAAGGTGAAAATGCAGTGGGGATTCTTGAGTGCTTAGAGAAAGCCAGAAAGTATAAACTGATTGGACTTCCAGTGGAGTTATCCTGGATTKTAGCTGCTTCCTAAGGGAAAATGTCTGGACAGTGGGTGAGCCCCGAAGTCCATCCTGGGCTGGGTTTATTTCAGGGGTACTTTTGGCTCTGTTTTGGCTCTGTACAGAACTTTTTGGTGCTGTGCTGTAATGGATTTGCAGACCTGCTCCATCCACACTGGGCTAAAGATCTCCAGCCATTCCCTGGGTTTATTTAGATTATTTATCTTTCATTTTACTTTAACCATCTCATAGCAGCCTCTGGACTGTGCAGTTGGGAGGCAAATTTTCCTCTGCTGCCTAAATGTGGGAAAGTTTTTTGATTTTTTTTCATTTTAAACCCCCACRAGGTCGCTATGAGAGGTTGCTGGGCTTGAGAGATGATTCCCACATCATTCAGTCTGTGCATGAAACTGTTGGAAAACTTTCATTTTGTCAAAATCTCTGTTTGCTACTTCTGTGACAGCAGCATAAGTGGGAAGATAAAAATTCTAATTTGAGCCTAGGAATTTGTAAGGAGAAAATTGTAAGGATTCATTTGCAAACTAAAAGCTAAAAATCTGATTGCTCTTATTGAAAATTATAATAAATGAGCAACGTAATAACTGTGATAATTCAGTGTGTGACTGCTGGGCTCTTAGCTGGAGGGAATCATTTTTCCCATGGGATGAGCAGCATGATTTCTAGGAATGTGACCCAGTCACTGGGTACTTTGTACATGAACAGGGATAATTGATTTAAATGTGATCAGTTTAGCTCTTGTGATACTTGTCTTTGACACTGTTTGCTGTAGGTGTAAATYAGGGAATCTTTATGGCCTCCATTCATCAGTACCTGGCTCCACAATATTTCTGTACAACACGCAGGATATTTTGGCAATTTTCATTATTCTCATGTAGCGCTGAGGCAGGTGGTGGGGTTTGTGTAACGTTTTACTTCCATCTTTTGTGGAAATACCGAAAAAACAGTCACGGAAAGCCCCCTCCTGCTCGGGAGAAAGGTGGTTGTAATTCCTTACCAAGTTAATCATTCCTTGCTTTTTTTCCGGCTGGAGGACCCTCAGTGAAATGTTCTGGAAAGATCCCCCTGATTGCCCAGAGGGAGCTGTGCCCCGGGACCGTGCGTGGGGAAATGAGGGACACTTCCCAGGGCCTGCCTTTAAACTCCAGCCCAGGCACAGCAAAAACGGCCTGAAAGTGGAGCACTGGGACCTGCTGCTAATCCAGGGCTCAAGCAAATTCCCAGATTTCCCTTCTCACGGCAATGGTATTCCAGGATTGCTTCCTGCTTTTTCCGTTTGGAAATAAATACCTGTTTCCCTCACTGGTTCTGTTCTCAGCTTTGATYGTTTATAGATTTTAAATCCACAACRTGATTGGAGTCACGGAATCATGGAATGGCTTGGATTGGAAAGGACCTTAAAGCTCGTCCAGTCCCACCCCCTGCCACGGGCAGGGACACCTTCCACTATCCCAGGCTGCTCCAACCTGGCCTTGGACACTTGCAGGGATCCAGGAGCAGCCACAGCTTCTCTGGGCAACCTGTGCCAGGGCCTCCCCACCCTCCCAGGGAACAATTCCTTCCCAATATCCCATCTMWCCCTGCCCTCTGGCAGTGGGAAGCCATTCCCCCTTGTCCTGTGCCTCCATCCCTTGTCCTGAGTCCCTCTCCAGGCACTGGAAGGGGCTCTGAGGTCTCCCTGGAGCCTTCTCTTCTCCAGGTGAGCACCCCCAGCTCTCCCAGCCTGAGCCAAACCGAGAGATTCCAGCAAACTTCAGAAATTTGGTATTTTCCTCCTGCAAATGGAGGCGTTCCAAATTCCACCGCTGGAATTAAGTGTGTGCTTACAAGCTGAGCTTGACCCAAAGTCTGTTGGGTCAATGTGGAGACTTGTATTGAATTTCAGTGGGTTTTGATCACTAACACTCAATTTATCAAGTGATTTCCATGCTATCCTTTTCCCCTCCCGTAAGGTTCCCAGAGGAATTCCCAGACTGGAATCCTGTGCCAAAGTCACACGCAAGGGCAGGTTCTGGCATAATGGAGAATATCCAGTGGAAATGTGTCTGCACACAGGGAAAAACTAGGGAAAAGTACTCCTGTCTTTTCACTTCCAGAGCTGGCTGTGTCCCTGCTGTGTCTTGTGCTTCTCCTTCAAAACCTGTCTGCTAAAAATGTCTTATTGCAAAATAAAATAAAGCAGCTGACACAGAGAAAAAGCTGGAGCTGGGGGTTGGGAATGTGGAAAGTCTTATTAATGCCTAGCAAGGTCTCATGGATTTTGTGTCTTTTTTCAGGGTAACTTCCTCTAACTCTATTGAATCTTTTTTTATTTAAACCCTTTAAAATCTATTTATTCCTGGAAATATTAATAATAACATCATCTCCTTTTGGGGTGTTCAGGAAGAGCTGCAATGGCTCRGGGGTTTAATAGGGCTGGATGTCCATTCATACAAGGACCATATAGTGTATATATATTTATTTTAATTTTTTTAATATACGTAAGTATATAATATATGTCTGTAACTCTGCCTGCAGAGTTCCTTCTGAGAAGGGATCCACAGGAGCTGTGTTGGCACACCAGGGAAAGGTATTTTTCCTCTTTCCAAGCTGGCAGCCTTTAGTCACTCACTTCAAAGGGAAAACYAGGTCTTTATTCCTGTACACCATTGCCTTTCATCCCTCTGCTAATCCATAGRTTTGGGAGACTTATCCCATGACTAAACCACAGAAACTGCTATAGAATATAAAAAAATGTAAAGTGGGGGGGTGGGGGTGGGGGAGAGAAACCCACTCAAAGAAGAATTTGAAGGGCACAGTTCTGTAGGTGGATTTTATTCCTTCAGAAAGCTTTTCCTGCTTTTGATTGAAGAGTGGAGATGGAAAACATCACGGAAACTTCCTCTGCCTGGCAGGATCCTGCACCACAGATAACAGAGCCTTTGATCCGAGCCCCTGTCTGTGTCAGAGCTCGGTCCAGAGGGATGAGGTACAAGGGAACGAATTCCTCATCGTTTTGGGGGATCAGAATATGGACGGGAGCAGCTCCCTCACCTTGCAGTGACTCATTTGTGTACCCATTTCCTGAGGAGGTTTTCCTCCTTTCTGCTGCTTTCTCCGAGGGTTTTTSCCGAGGGTTTCTCCGGGCTTGTGTTTTTGGTTTGCTCTGCTCGGTTCTCCTTTGCGTTGGGGTTGTTTTGTGAATGGAACGCTCCATTCCCCGGAGTTCCCGACTCCCTCCTCGCTCTTGGAATAACCACAAGTGGTTAGGACCTGTCTGCTCYGGGAAGCAGCACATGCAAAACCACACAAGTCACTCCACTGTTCATTTGCTTTTTCCACAGCCTCCTCGAGTCCTCAACCTCCTCAGCTGCTCCCTGTGTCACCTTCAGGGAATCTCCATCGGGATTCCCTGCGGCATTATGACTTCTCCTGGAGGCCTCCCATSGAGGCACTGCCCTGATCTGACCCCTGTCACCTTCTCTGACCCAAAACCATCCCAGCCTCAGGTGCAGGCACACCTGGGACATGCTGGTTTTTTTCCTACTGGGAAAAACCCTTGGCTTTTTTTTCCCCCCACTGATTCCATCTAAGTACCATATTTTCATTATTCTGGCAGTAATGATTGGAAATGACTTAATTTTGCTTGCAAGGWTAGCAATCAGGATTTAATAAAGCCTCACTTGACAGAATTTACTGCCTCATCTTACAGTATTTTAGGATATTTTTAGGAGAAGTCTTAAGTCCCTGGGTACTCAGGGAAGGTTGTGCCTGTGTAAGGTCATGGCATGTTTTTCCTTGTTCCAACTTGTTAGGAAGCTCGGGATTTTAAAGCCTTCTTGGAAGCTGTTCTTATTGTTCTTGCCTCTTGATGTTTGCTGGCCAGTGGGAGATCATTATACGTAATATAATATATTTTATATTCATATATAATTTATATGTAGGCAATGCATACTTGCAAGGCATTATTAACTCTGACAGCTCATTTATTTTTTATTCATGCCACTATATTTTTTTTCCTGTATCAAACCAAGGTAAAGCATTGAGCAATATTTGGAAAGTTTGTTATTAAAGGCCTGTGATTTGCATATCTGCTCTATTCGATGTCTTTAATGGTTCCTGATGAATAAACATAAAATCACAGAGCAACAGAGCCTGAATCCCAGACTGGATTGGGTTGGAAGGGACCTTAAAGCCCATCCAGTTCCCCCTTCCACTATCCCAGGTTGCTCCAAGCCCTGTCCTTGGACACTTGCAGGGATGGGGAGAAGTGAGATCCACTTTTGGCATTGGATCAGGATGCTCTAAGTGGAATACTTTCTGTCTCTGGGCTRAAATCCATCTGCTAAGTGGCAATACTCGAGGTTAATGATATTTCTTGAGCCCTGAGTACCCTGGAGCAAACCTTCTGGATGTGTCCCATGTTTCAGTACAAGTCCATATTGTCCCTAATCGGCTTTCAATAATGCAGCATTTTCTCCTGACAATGGATTAGGGACAAAAGGCAGCTCCCCAGTGATTAAATGACACTTATGCTGGGCTCTTTATTCAGCTCTTCCCCGGCTGCTGACAAAAGGTGCTTTCTCTGAATGCAGGGCAGCAAGCTGAGCTGGTAAAATACTGTAAATTCCTGATGCCTGACRGATAAACTTGCCTGAAGCGTTGCATTCAGGGGAGAAAGTCTACTTCTTTATTAAAACCAAAGYTTTGTAGGAAATGATGCATTTCAGAGCGTTTTTTCCCCATTTTTCCTTTAAAGTTTGCAGTTTTGATTTTAAATTCTAATGAAGCACTGAAAACTATTTGGAAGTATTTCCATTTTTGCAGATTATGCATGGGAAGAAAAACATTTCCTGCCCAGTTATGATTYAAACCTGCACTTCCCCAATTCCCAACGCTGGTGTTCCCCCGCAGCCCCTGTTCCCTGAGGATTTCCACACAGGACTAATGCGTTTAATTAGGCATTTGCAAGCGCAGGGGTGTTTGCACCAGCGAGTGCATTTTATCCTGTCCACCCTTGGAGTAGGAATTTGGGTGGGTTTGTATATTTAAGGWGTATTTGGAAGCTCTGCTCATTCCATAGGTGTAATTTCCTTAGGGAGATGTGCTGGAGCCCTGGCTCCCGTCTGATCAGGGGGACAGTGACTGTGGGTAGAGATAATATCAATATATTTAATKAAAGACTGACCCTGCCAGTCACCAGAAGTTACAGCTCAGGCACAACTGGGCCGTGCCTGCCCACCCCGTGCTTCCAGGTATGGATTCATCCCCTCGGGACTCGCGTTCCCAAAGGATGTGGCAATTTCGCCTTCCTCTTCAGCTCTCATGTGGTTTTCATTCCACCCTCCTCGTTGTGTCCTGGGATTTTTAGCCTTTTGCTAAAATTGGTGCTTTAGTTTCCAGTGCTCCCCATCAGGCTTGTGACCATAGATAATCCATGGTGGAGCAGGGATTGCTTGGCATTTCCCGGGAGCTCCGGCTACCTTTGCACTGGACACACACCCACGGCATTGCCTTTGGCGTTGGAGCGATTCCTATTCCCAGTTTCTTTTCAAAAGTTGCAAATGAACCCTTTTTTTTCCAACGGTTTGTTATTGTTTTTTCAGTTGATTTAGTATTTAGACTTTTGCATTTGTGCTTTCAAGGGACTGCAAATTAAAACCAGTTTGAGCTGGGAATGTGCGTTCGCTGCAGCTTTGGAACACGTATGGAATCCCAAGTTTATGGCTTTGAAAGCACTTGCCCCCTTTCAAATGTTTCTAATAAGATAGAGGGTGGTGATTTACACCTCTGGAGATATTGAGCTGCTCTCCAAGAATGTTGTTTGGCTCCTAAAGAAAGCAAGCATCGGTGGGCCTGATTGGGGGGAAGGGGGAAAAAAAAGCTGCTGTGGTTTCATTGAGATTTAAGCACGGAGAGAATTCCTTATTTAACACTTTCTCTGCACACCACGGTGCGGTTGGGATCTGTGAGTGTCTGGAGAGGACACAGGAGGCAGAGCCCTCGCATGACCTGCTTCTATTCCTGCTCCAAAGCTTCTCTTCCTGCTCCAAAGCTTCTCCTCCCGCTCCAAAGCTTCTCCTCCCACTCCAAAAGGCGTTGCTGCAGCAGGAAAAGAAGATCTGACTCAGCTCCCAAAGGAGGCTCCTTGTCTCTCCATGAGCCAATGGCTTTCCCAGCAGGTCAGAGCTGCAGATTTTGGGGAGCTGAGGCAGTGCCTGGGTCTTCCAGCTCGGAGCAATTCCTGGCACTGCTGGATCGCGGTGCCAGCAGCTCCCACACGAGAGAGAAGACCTTTGGAAAGAGTGAGCTGGGATTTTTTAAATTCGTTTCTCCATTTTAATATCAAACAGGGTGTGGAGCTCTGAAGTGCTCAAGGGTGTGTTTCAGCCTCGCTGCAAAAAAATGAAGCATGGGTAGGGAAAGGGAAGGGAGAGAGGGAGCAGGATGGATTTCACCCGCTCGTCGGAAGAGGAAGGACTTGGAAAAGGGTGTTTTGGAAGAGCTTCTAGGAATAAGAAACAGCGTCTTGGGAATCTGGGATGCGTTTCTGACACRTGTTATAATTAAGGTGATTTTTTTCTGCCGTGAAATGGAGAATGGTGATTTTTGTAGCTGCCCTACTCTCGCCCATCCCTCCCTCTGGGCCGGCCCCGCTCCTGCCCAGCTCTCCCTGGCTCTCGTTAGAGCTTATTGAATTACACTGAATTACACGTGCAGAGCCTGAGCTGAGCTACAAGTGATGTTTTCCCGTTTTCCCGTTCATTGGACTGGAAGAACCGAGGAGGGGAGGCCCAAGGAGGGYGGGAGGAGGTTCAGGTCCGTCCCGGCGAGTGTGGTTCGAGTTTTAATCAGTGTGGTATTTCCTCTTCCTGGGGCCAGAGCAACACCTGTGTTTTTCTTTGGTATTCCAAGGGACAGCTGATGGGTCCTTTCGAAGGGAATCTTATTTAAAGCCCATCCGCATCCATGGGCTTCAAAGGGTGCACACAGGGCTGTGGCTGAGAATTTAAAAAAAATTTAGAGTGAGATCTCTTGACGGAGCTGTAGGGCTCCAGTTAAACKGCTTTAACACCCATCTGGAGAGGAGACCTCATGGTTGATCCGAAAGTTTTGTGGGATGAAGTTTTAAAGCTACTTCAGGRCTATTTTCTTGTTTTGAGGTTGTGCTTCATTTCAAAGGACAAGCACTATTCTTAATTTCATGCTTTGTTTCCTGTAAACCTGTGTTAGAAAGCTGTAAAACCACATCCACTATTATCTCTYCTGGATCTTTTTGCGCTCCCGAGGACTCCAGTGGGAATTGTTGCTCCACAGCAGTGCCGGGTCAGGATTCAGCAGGGAAGGCAGTGCTGTATCCACCTCCTGGGAGCAGCTCCATGAAATCTGCAGGGGCACAAACTAAAGCAGGGAATCTCTGTAATCCGCCAAAGTGGGAACTGCTGGCTCCTGCTCTCCCCCACGGATTAGCTTGTTTGTGTTTTCAAAGGATTAAAAGGGGAGTTGTGCGGAGAACGAYGATTTCCACCGAGGGAGGACTCGAGCTGTGGGATCGCTCGGGGTTGCAGGGAAAGCCAAAGCTGTGAAATTCCCTGGGAAGGGAATGGGGCCCTCACTCAGGGCGAGCTGCCCGGGGGGTGTGGAGCCACAGGCCTGGAGAGCTGGGGCTCCTTCCGACGCTCACGGGCCTGGGAATGATGTTTCCAAGCTCTGGGCTGCCCTTTAATCTGCCAGGTGGGCTGAAGGGAAGCCAGGAATCTGGGAGTCTTAGGAGCCACGGCTCCAAAGTGTCTGGCTCAGCCATGGTTGCAGGCTCTGGCTCTGCGGCAGCTCCCGATGGGAAGCCAGAGCCCTGCTTCCCAAGAGCCCCGGGAGCCGCGCTGGAGAGAGGCCGTCCGGAAACTGGGAGCTCTGGGGGACGGAAGGGCCGAATCCCAGGTGCCCTCGCCGGGCTGTGGTGTGGGGTTGGAGCGGGCAGGGAGGGTCTGCAGCGAATGTGTCAGCCCTGAACCCTCTCCAGGTAATGTTTTCGTTGTGCAGCTTTGGCATTCTCCAGTGGAAACTCGCTCTCCGAAAGAATTTCTGGTCAGCGTTTCTAAAATCCAAGGATTTTTTTCCTTTTCAAACAAACTAATGCTGTAGATTAAAGCCTTGCTTTTGTAGCAGTTGAATCACCTGGGGTTTTTTCCTTCCTTTGTGCCTTTGTTGCTGTTTGTTATTCAGGATTTCTGCTTAGTTTTCCCTATCAAATGTCCAGGAGGGTGTTGAATACATCTTTCACACAATAGAATATAAATCCAGTCACCTACAACATGGGGAAAACCTGGTTCCTACAGGAGTCAGGACAAATTTTAGACAAGTTAACTTCACTGCAGCATACCAGGAATAGAAATTTAGGCCCTGGTCGTGTCATCCGATTCCTTGCAATGGAATTTAGTCCTCTAAAATGCGTTGATTGGATCTTACAGAGGATGCATCCTCAGCTGGAAGTTGTGTTGGAAGCACTGCTTGTCACCTTCTGTCATCAGATCAAGAAATTGTACCTGAAGTGTGGAGAGCAAAATAAAACCAACCCCAAAACCAAAACGCCTCAAGGATCCAGGGAAAACCACTACCTTTACAAACCTCTCTAAAGTCGTGTTCCAAGAGCTGCTGAGGATTTGCAGTTATTGGATAAACAGGTTGCACAACAGCTGTACTGTCAGCAAAACACACAGACACGTCCTTACAATATTTATCGGAGCAGGTCATACCACAGGGATGCTCACACGTTCCCAGGGACTTTGCTGGCTCTGCAGCCAGTCCAGGAGTTAGGAAACTCCTAACACAGAATGTGTGTGCTCCGGTTTTTGGGATAGACAGTCTCCCCAAAGCTGCAGAGCTCCTTTCCCAGTTTTGATGGTTTCCCATCAAAGGTCGATCCTTTCCCAACATTATGATCCTGGCTGTTTTTCTTCGTGTGTGGCTGCTGTGTCCCTGTCCAGCCCAKCCCACACATTCTCCTTTAGCAGTGTGATCCCTCTCTTCCTTTCAGGCTCTTCTGGTATCCATCCCGATTTTCCTTTCCTCATAACCAAGCTCTAATTCCCACTTGTRCCCAGCATGGAAGCTGGTGATTCTTGATGGAAGTTATTGGTCCAGTCTCAGTTCTGGCCCATTTTAAASAAGCTTTTTATACTCACAGCTCCTAAGAACCCTTTTCCTTTGCCTGCTTATTGTTGCAGGCAGGTAGGAATGTTAAGCTGGATTTCTCTAAGGTAAAATTCTGCCCTCGGTGGTTTTTCCATTTTGGCACACAYGGAGAACGTGGAAAAAAGGGAGAGAAATGGGAGTGTAGCAACCAAGCAACTGGGAATCATCACTGTGGACAGGCAGGTGATGGCCCAGGGTGTACCAGGGAACTGATATTAACAGTGGAGCAAGGGAAGTTTCAGCRTGGAAGTAAAAGGTTCTGGAAAGACCTCTGGAATTCCGTGCACAGCTGTGGTTTATGATTCCAGAGACCACCACTGATCTGGCCAGGCTCCTTGGTGAGGCTGCAGGTAGGGCTTGTTCAGTCAAGCCAAGGGAATGTTCCTGCTCCGTGAATGCGGCGTTTATCCTCATAAACACCAGGAAGGCAGGGAATGCAACCCGGGCACAYGTTAATGCTGATGCAAAATTAAATTTGTCTAAACTGGCCATCGGTAGGTTTTAGCTCATGTTTTCCAAGTGGAAGAGCTGTGAGGCACCGGGATAGCTTTCCAGCAGGAGAAGTTGGGGCAAGAACCTTAATTAGCTCGACGATGGCACTCGTTCAGTTCATCGTCTCCTGCAGCACGGGAGACCGCGCTGATCCACCCCACATSCTCCAGCCTTCCCTCCTCCAGAGGTTATCCCGGCACTCCCTGGCACTCCAGCCATCCCCAGCCAATCCCTGCTGCCAGCAGCCCACCCGTTCCCGGTGCTCCCGAGTGAAAGGACATTTTGTGGGCTGATTCACGGCTGTGTTTTCCCTCGCTGCTCCTTTGTGTAATCCCAGCTCATCCAAGCCAGCAGCTTCCCGTCAGAAGGTTTGCCAGCAGCAATTGTGATCTTAATATTTCATGCCAGGTTCATCTCGCTGTCCTTGCAGGATAAATGAGGCTTGTGTGCACTCCAGAGCGCAGCTAGCCTTTTGTARGGCCACAGTTAATTGCAATTAAACAGTCAGCCTTTGTGAAATTAACATTATTATTGCTCTGCTCCGCGTGTGCTGGCGCTTGGGGAACTGCTGACAAATGTCAGGCAAATGCAAGTGTAGCCCTCTGCTCACTGGGATTTTTAAAGTATTTTAATCACCTGTTTGCCTTGGCAAAAATGGATATTTGAGCTATTCAAATCAGTGGGAAAATAAACTGGTAACTTGGTTTAAGTATAATCTGACATCTGTTCCTTTCTTCTTTTCTCTTCAGCTTCCTTCATTATGCTTTTCCACAGCTCTCTTTGTTCTCAAATATGGTAATTCTTGGGTTTGTTGTACCAAACACCTAAAAAGGGGATGGTAAAGAGGTTTTGTAGATTTTAAAGTTGCTCTTGTTATCCCCTGTCCCAATTCTACCACCACTCGTTCATGTAYAAACAGAGTTTGTGGGCACATCCAGGGTGACCATCCAAGGGTACTCCGTGTGCTTCCACCAGCAGCTGGTGCTCCCAGGCTTCTTTCCCAGCTTCCTTTTCCCAGCATCTGTTGCTGCTGTGTGGAGCCAACTGCACTGGCAAGATCCTAATRTTGGGGTAGAATCACAGAATCCTGGAATGGTTTGGGTTGGGAGGGACCTTAAAYATCATCCAATTCCACCCCTGCCATGGGCAGGGACACCTTCCACTATCCCAGGTTGCTCCAAGCSCYAWCCAGCTTGGGCTTGGACACTGCCAGGGATGGGAGAATCCACAACTCTTGATCCCAAAATGGCTTTCGTACTCCTCTGAACAGTGCCTCATGCGATTCCCAAAATCCCTGCTGGAAACAAGCATTACTCAGGAAGCAAACCCCAGGACTGCAGCCCTCCCACGTGGGTTGGCCCCGTGGCCAGGCCGGAGGTCACGGGTGCTGTGCCCGAGGAGCAGGGAGGGCTCTTTGCCCGGGATTTCAGTTCCTGATGTTTCACAAGCACACGYTTCTTTCAGAATTTCAGAGAAGAAAACCTGTGTTTGGAGTCAGGAATGCAGTTCCCTTTCCCCCCAAAGAGATATTTATTCAGGAGCTGGAGTGGGTCCAGTTCAAATGTTGAGCACTGAGCCAGTACAGAGCAGTGCAGCACATGTTCCTCACCCTGCAGGTGCAGGGGGAGAGGGAGCTTGGGCCTGAGCCCTCGTGAAATATGACTTTTACCTCCATGTTTGACGTTTTCCTGCTCTTTTATAAGGWGCGATGGAAATCTGCGTTTTTCCTCCTCTCGCGGAACGAGCTCCGCGCTCGTTAAAGGTGCTGGATTGACAAGCGTGGAGACTGGAATCTTGTGTTTACCCACGGGATAAGCACGGCCTGGGAAAGCTCCTTCCTTCGGGTGCTGCCTCAGCTCGGCCTCGACCTGGCGAGGAATCCGTCCATTCCCATCCCCTCTCCAGCTTTTGCATCCACGCTCAGCCGGGAGGAGTCACTCCAGGCGGGTCCCGGTGCCGCCGTTGCTCCTTTAAGAAATTCCTTGGATCCAAACGGACCACCCCACGAGCTGCCTCCGGAGCCAGTGCAGGAGGCAGAACAACCTCATCATCTTCCCCTTCCCTTCGTACACACAGGACTGAGCACGGCTTTGATGGACCCCAGGTGAAAATGCCGAGCTTGCCATGAAAAACAAGGAGCGGGAAAAGATGACTAACTGAGCACATCCAGGGAGAAAAACCTCCAAGGAACGCCTCGTTCGCCTCCCCTGCTCTCAGTCCCTGGTGGATTTGTGCTCCGCAATTAGGGAATGTCTGAACGGGTGCGTGGCAGGGCAAGAATAAAGAGGGGATTTGCATTAAGTGAGCTCTGGGCTGCACATCCCGGGAAAAGTGAAGGGGAGAATCCGAGGGTTAAGTACAGAGATCTTGGCACCACTCTCGTTTTTACAGCTAGAAGAAATCAGACAATTTAACTCTGGGGAAATATATGACATAGAACCTTCTAGGTCTTGTCCAAATCCAGTGTAATGGTTGTCCAGCTTCCAAGAGGAGAGGTAGACAAACACTCCAATCCAACAAAGCACTGAAGGATATAAATTCCTGTGTAATGCTGATACCACTGACCTCAAAAATGGAACTTGTAATGTTGCTAT
Source organism: Amblyornis subalaris (assembly GCA_018881555.1). Lineage (NCBI taxonomy): Eukaryota > Metazoa > Chordata > Aves > Passeriformes > Ptilonorhynchidae > Amblyornis > Amblyornis subalaris. The sequence goes on from JACAXG010000097.1 coordinate 1,288,095, forward strand.
AGACAACATTTTCATTACTGCTCTATCCTATATCCCTTTTTTTTTTTTTGTGATATTACTATTTCTGTGGAGAAATAAACTTTGGTAAAGTCTCTTGCGATGAAACTGGCAGCAGTGAGATTGTAGCATGATACAGAGCAGATTCCTTGAGCACAGATTTAGATAAAGTAATGCTAGGAATGATTAACTTTGTGGGTTTGCAATAAGCAGTGGAATCACTGTGTATTTTTCTCACTGGAAAACCCATTTTTTTGGGGAACACACTCCCACCATGCTGTGGGTCTCTGATTTCCTCAGCGAAGCACARCCCTACAATCTCTTTGGGAAAGGGACGACTGGGCTGGAAAAACAGCTCTTTTCCACATTATTTTAGGCAGTAAGTGCTGTCGGGGAAAACCTTTGTGCCAACGTGATCCTGAAGGACAAGGGTCCAGTTGGAGGGAGTCAAGGAGGATAATTTTTCTGGGAAAGAGTTAAAACATCAAGCTGGGACTCGAAGGAGATGTAGAAAAYGGTGAAATACAGAGATGGTTTTCAGAACGCTCAGCTCAGGCTTTTCGTGGTGGGGCACAATATTGTGCTTTTGGGGCAGGAATCCTCAGATCAAATTCCCAGACGGGAGTTCTGCTTTAAGGCTTCGCCAGAACCACCATTAACCAGCTTTAAGTACACGTCTATTTCTTTTATATCATCTCGATATGTGGTGTTATTAACGTAGCTTTTAATTCCATGTCAGAGCGGAGATAAAACCCCTCGGGATAAGGATCGCCCTGAAAGTGCCGAGCCGCTGGATTTGAGCCGTGTCACACTGGGGAAAGGGAAAAAGCAAGCAAGCTGGAAGAGGGCTGAAACATTTCAGGGGTTGTTACAGGTCCCATATGGTGAGAAATCACTTTTTTGGGCGATTTTCAAGAGATCCTGACGTGATTTCGCTCCTCCGTGTCTGTCACCACGTCACGCGGCGTGGAGAGCAGCACACGGGAACGTGAGACACGGATTTAACCGAATTCAGCATGGCTGTGCAAATTTGCTTTAATACACCTCCACCGAAATGTCTTTTTTTGGTTTGAAGGTAAATATTGTGCGCTTTGAAGAGCCCTTTTGGTGACTACATGGGAAAAATGTGTTTCTTTGTCTGGTTTTTTTTGAAGTTTATCTTTCAGTGSGTGTTACTCCTTGCCGGTTCATTCCTGTCGGAGCTCCCATGGAATGCCACAGTCGTTCCTTTTCTGTCACACCTGCTTAGTTTGGCTTTGCCTTCCACTTGGAGAGCAGGAAGGTTTTGCAGAGATCCAAAAGTCTCTCAAATTCTTCTGCACCAATAAKAATAATAATTTCTGCTCTCAAATCCATGTATTTTGGTGGAGCACCGGAAGTGCCTGGGCTGATGACCTCCAGGCTTGGAAGCAGCATCCAGCAGTGTGGGATTGGGATGGCACCAGTGCTGCTTTCAGAGGAGCACAGTGCTGGCAAACAGGTCAGGTATTGATTAATTAAGGTTTATATTCTGTGTATAGCTGTGTAAGATCACCAATTAAATCCCAATCGGGAGGAATTGTCCTCGTGGGAGAAGTAATTCCCAGTAATCCCTGCCAGTACCTCATGTCCTGGTAACTATTTGTGTTTGTGTGGTGGCACACAGAGGTGGAACTCAATCCCACTCCTGAAGTTAAATCCAGGTACAAGCTGGATTGCCAGTGATGGGGCAATCCAGGGACTTTTCCATCCTGCTGCACTTTATAGTGTTGCCAACAAACTTCTATCCAATCCCAGTGCYAAAGTTGCTTTATCCRTCTTATTTTGCTATGTTAGAATATTTAGCTTTACTAAGTGCTATCATATTAAAGGTAAAAGTRAAGCAAGAATATTWATTTAAAGCTATAAAAATGGGATTGTCCATTTCTGAATTATTACAGAGGTAGAACATCTATAATTTCTTCTCCCACGTGCCTGGTTTTCTGTCACCCAAGGAGTAAAATGCAGCATCAGTGGTTGCTGTTCTGCCCCAGTTCTGTGGGTACATGGATTTGGAACCAGTTTGGCACCAGTTCCCCCAGTGCTGCCGGGTCTGAGGTGGGACTGGTCCAAACYCTCATTCCCAGTGCAAGTCTCAGGGACAAACTGGTGTCCTGCCACTTCCTGGGGATCCTCAGGGTCAGGGTTTGGGCAAAAATGTCCGACAGACAAAGGAAAATATGATTTATAAAGCACTAGGCAACTTCTGACGTGAGACAGGAAGGTGTTTAAACCTTCTCATACTTGTTTAGTAACTTCATTCAGATTTGTTTCCTCAAGGTTTCTAACTCCACTTTTATGCTTTATCACTAAGAGCTTCTTTCTTGTTCCTTCCTGCTCTTCCTAATGCATTTTTGGAGAGAATTAATTGGAATGTTACACTTGGAATGAGCTCACTTGGGAGGGAAGGAGTGCTGTGGAGCACTGGACAGTCTGGCTCTTTGCACATTGATTATTTTTTAGATACCCTTTCCTTCATTATTATTAATGAAAAGATGCTGGAAACCAAAGCCAAGAATGGTAAAATAGAGTATTTAGCTGGTTTTTATGCTTATAAACCAGTCAGTAACCAGTCCTTTGGTTAACAGTTAAATAACTAAAGGTGAATCCCTTTAATTTCTGGAGCAGGCTCTGCTTTTCGCAGGGCTGGATTTGGGAAACCTTTGCTCCCTGGGAGCAGCACAGTCTGCAGGCCATGTTTAGGTCCATTCCGCCTTCCAGTGACCTTTCCAAGAATTCCACACCCGCTCTGGGCACGGGGTTCCTTTGCAGGTTTGCCCTGAAGTGCAAAGCCATATGTTTGAGGTGAGGGAAAGCAATCAACAGGTTGTACCCTTAACCCCAAAGTCCCATATCTGGGACCAGACATTTTTATTGCCTTGCTTCAATCTGTGTGTTCCTCTGCAACCAAGTGAGAATTTCAAAGGTTGCTACAAGTGCCTCTTGAATAGTTTTTTGGGTTGTTTTTGGTTTTTTTTTTTAGCTTGTTGATTGATATTTATTCCAGATGTAGGTTGGGCTTTATTTATATATTTACTTATTTATTTAATACCTTTCATAACTGAGAATGGGGGAAGGTGGCTCTCCTGGGRGGGTTTGAACACATTTCAGCCTGGGAGGTGGGATGGCATGGCACAGATGCTCTCCACCTTTTATTTACCAAAATTGCCCCCGTGSTTCCTTTCTGTTCTGCCAGCTGCAGCACTGTAGGAGCTATTTAGTGTCTTAAGAAAACACAGGATTTTCTACAGGCAGTGATTTCCCTGTCTCTGAGGGAGAAGTGCCCTCTCTGTACCTACTCAGAGTATTAGATCCTACAACTGATGTAAAGCAGTGGCATAAGCTGATTAATGGCAGGGCTCACCAGACTTGACATTTGGGGTTATATTTTTTGAAAGACACTTCTGAAATTGAGCCKCTCATGTTATTTTACAGCCTTTTTTTTTCCTTTGCGCTTTGAAATTCCTCGAGCAATACAGAATGTTATTTTTCCTTTTTATCAAATTTTAAGGGTATTTCAGCAATTAAACTCGGTGTGCTTCGGCCAAAAAACATAGTGCAGCCAGCTCCTTTGGCTTGTTGGATAACAATGCTTCCTGTGTTAGCAACAGAGTAAATATTGCTTTGTTTGGCACCTCGTGGAAAGAAAATTTCAGGAGAAGATGGGAAAAATCTGCAAGACTGGGACAACATTTGACGTGGAAGCGGGGTGGTGAACATAAACTGTTGTGGTGCTACTAAATTTAGCAGCCTGCAGTCGGTGAGGATCCATCGTGTGCTTCCATGGGATGTTCCACTGCTCCYGAATTCATCGTTGACCTTGGCCTTGCAGCTGGATTGGGCACGATCAGGGAAAGGAGAGCTGGGAATGGACAGTGCTGGCAGTGGGGATCCAGTGTGGCCCCAGAGTGTGGCACGGAGAGCACACAAAATGGATTTGTTTTGAGGAAGTCTGACGTTTTCCAGGCAGTTACCTCACTGGATGGACCAATGCCTTTCGGATAATTCGGATAATCTGGACAGGGAGAGCAATACGAGGCTGAGATGCTGCCTTCCCCTTTGTGGAGCCACGTGACATTCCTGCCTTTCAGCAAACATTTAATGAGCATTTGGGACTCCTGGGAGTCCCRGCAGCCAGAGAGATGCTGGATTTAAGACTCCCTAAATACTCGTTGGTGTGACAGACTGCAACTAATTGCCTTTATAAATATCCCCAACTACAAGTTTGCAGTTCAGGATTTTTAATGTCCACTGGATAATACAACCTGTGAGGAGATCCCTCCTCATCCAGCTGGGCCAGGAGGAATTTTTCACGTTGGGGCTGAGTTCCTGCTGGGCAGTTGCTGTCCCTGAGGAGCAGCCTCGGGAAGGAGCCAACTCCAAGGAGTCACAGGTCACTGCCTGACCCCGTCTGCCTCAGTCTAAGAGGGAACAGCCCAGGAAAAGGCATTATTATCCCTGTCTCCTCTGGAGAGCCAGCTCGGCTGCCCCTCACCCTTTTTTTCCTTATCACAATTTCTCTGTCCAGAAGATGAAGCAAAACTTCTTTAAACCCCAGCTGAGCTCAGCACAGCACATCCAAATAATACAAGGGCAGGGCTGATCCATGTCTAACAAGGCAGGAACACTTCTCCACCTGYTTCTTTTCCAACATCCCTCTCCACGAGCAGGTTTGGAATCACATTTACTGAATCACGTTTTAAAATTTAAAGGCGTAAGAAAGGTTGAGCTCGTTTGAGCTCAGCAAAACCACTGCAGACTGAAAAAGGAACGTGGATTTTTTCACAGCTCCCCTGCTCCTTCACTGGGMTGCAAAATCAATTCCAGCTGCAGCATCACCTCTGCAATTCCAGGATTTTCAGGTGATGCTGTTGCATCCTCAGGAGCRGGGAGAGGTTTGCTGTCACAGGGGATGAAGGAGGAACGAAGTCAAGGTCAGCRGTGGGTAAGGGGCAGGCAGCAAAGGTAAAGCACATTCCTGGGGAATTACTGGCAGAGTTTTAGCTCTGGAATTCTCTGGCTGGTGCAGTCCCTCGGAGTCCTGCAGCACTGCTCTAACCCTGTGTTTAATGTGGATTCAGGACAGAATTTCAACGTCTTGGCGTGCGCTCGTTATCCTGGTGCCCGGCTATAAATTATGATCTCATTTTAAAGGCTCCATTTTATAGGCAGTTCTTAAAAAGCCCCGAAATTGTCTTTWAAAAAGCTGCTTTTACTTAGTGCTTTTAATCACCGTGTTTCCACGCTATGCTCCGTAGGAATTATTGAGGAATTCCAGCGAGGCGAGGATTTCACTCCGTGTTCACACCCGGATTTAAAAGTGGGGTTCAAGGAAGTGTCCAGGTGAGCTATCCCTGAGGAATAATTCCTGCAGCCACCTTGGAGGGGCTGCCAGGGCCTTTTGGGAAGTGCCTGTTGAGTCTAGCCCAGAGTATCAGTRAATCCCAGTTCCTGTGGATGACTGATGGCACGTCTAAAGTGAGTTTGGGCTTCTCTTAATTCCATGCCCTCCTGAAACAGCTCCCATGGCCACGTGGAACTGAGCGTTTCCTTTGGGAAAAGGTCTGGAAATGGAGCTACCTTTCATCTTCCCCAGCCTTCCTGGGTAAAAATGAGGATGTTAATGGAGCAGTACTTAACAAAGCTAAACTGCTGCAACTTGTGCTTTCAATCTATCATGGATAAAAATGTGCCTYTTTTTAGTCAGGACTGAACAGTTTCCCAGAATCAAACTTCATTAAAAAAAAAAGAGTTTTTCTGTCTAGAAAACAACATGTGTATGTTGTTATACAAATATATATAGACTGTTATATAGAACATATAAACATGGGACTGCAGTCACTGAACACATGGACATTTRTATCGCTGCTTTAATGGAGCTTCAGCAGGAGCAATCAGGAGTTCCACCTAAAAATCCCACAAACAGCAGTTTTCAAGGGTGAATTTTAGATTGCCTGATCTATTTGGTGCTATAATATCAAACGAAGAGATGTCACACGTAACATTTCAGGCAGAAATTCTGACCAATTGCCAGCGAGTCGCTGGAGAAAGTTCTCCAGTGTTGTCCACAAATTAAACAGTTTGCTCTTGTGCTTTTGTTTTATTTATTTCTTTTGAATTTTCCTATTATTTGTCAGGTCAGGGCACAGTTAGAGCTTCCCCGAGGTGCTGTCCCCAGCACACCCTGGGCAGGCAGACCTCTGCAGAGCTCTCCATAAACAAACTGTCAGGACTGTTTGGATAAGAGCTGGGGAAGGACAATAATGAACCGAATGTACAAGACAGTTTGAAAAGCCAAGTTTTCCCAGACTGTTTATTTTTCATGGGATTCCACCACTAGAAGGTGCTTTTATTTGTGATGCAAATAAACACCATGAGTGTGCAGGTCTTCAGCCACTGCAGAGCCTTGGGAGTYGAGTAATTTCCAAAATATAATGAAATACTGGATATTCCTTCAAAAAAACCCTGTCTGGTGCAGGAGAAAATGATTTGTCCAGTCTCTGATTTAAAAGATAAATAAAGCCTGGAATTTCCTGTGGTTTCTTTGGAAAGTGAGGYAAATCCAAGGCTGTGCAGGTGAAAAGGGGATGTGGCATCACAAGGGCACGGGCAGGGGCTCTTGGGAAAGGCTGCAGCTGCCCTTTTTCCCAAGGAGGTARAGTCCCCTCCTGGATCAGAGGTTGCCAGGTCTGGTTTTTATCATTTTCCCGCCCAGACTAAATAGAAAGAAATCCCAAATTAATGCCACGTTGATCAGAAGAAGCGCTGAGAAGTTTGCTGGGTTATTAAAGCCAGGCTTTCCCCTTGTGACRAATCACCCCAAATCCTGCTGCTCTCGGGAGCCTCCCAGGGCAGATCCCAGTGGCGCTGGGAATGCCCACGATGCCTTGTGCAGATTTGTGCCTGTTCCCTGGGAGCAGAGCCCAGCCCCCCYGGCTGCCCCCTCCYGTCAGGAGTTGTGCAGAGCCAGAAGGTCCCTCTGATCCTCCTTTTCTCCAGGCTGAGCCCCTTTCCCAGCTCCCTCAGCCGCTCCTGGTGCTCCAGACACAGGTTGTCCAGAGAAGCTGTGGCTGCCTCTGGATCCTTGGAAGCGTCCAAGGCCAGGCTGGATGGGGCTTGGAGCAACCTGGGCTAGTGGAAAGTGTCCCTGCCCATGGCAGGGAGTGGAGCTGGATGGGCTTTAAGATCCCTTCCAAACCATTCTGTGCTTCCATGGTTCTCTCCAGGCTGCTCCCCGTTCCCTCCATTCCCGTTTGTTCCCTGCAGCGGCTCAGCCGAGGGATGCTGTGGTGGGATGCAGCTACAATAACAAATCACTTGTGGAGTTTGAGGTTTGGATGTGGACTCGGATCCCTCCTCTTTTCCTTTGAGCAGAGCACACAGCTGAGAGTTGGCATCTGGTGGGGTTTTTTTTTTTTTTTTGAGATGTAAAGCTTTGAGTGCGGAACCAACGGAAAATGTAAAAATAATTGTTAGAGCACTGGAAAAAAAGATTCACTTCGACTCAAAGGGTTTTATTAGAGAAAACCAAACCAACTCGCTTCTGACTGTTTTAAGTTTTCAATTGTATTCAACAATTTGAAATGAAAGGTCATTTCAGCTGAAATAATGACTCTTTCCCTGAAGCCATCTAAAAAAGGCCTCGGAATGGTATGAAGCTTTTGTTTTTACATCAACAATTCATTAAGATCAACGTGAACCTGCAAAAAAAAAAGAAAGCAAAAAAGTGCCATCAATCAACATCTGTTTTTGCTTTTAAAAAAGAAAAAAAAAAAAAGCCTGTTCAAACCAACCCGAGAGATCTGGGTTGATTATTTTGCACCAGCCCAGATTTATGGGCGGCTGTAAATCAGCTTCCCCCTCCCAAGTTGTAAAGAAGTGATAATGCTGCTCTTGTTCCAGTTCTGTACTTCCAGAGCAAAGCTGCTGGAGGGGAGGCTCAGGGATGAAGGGGCCAGGCTGGATCCTGCTCCGGCCACGAGGCTGCCAGGGATAAGGAAGGGCAGGAATCATGGAGCCGCTTCCCTTCGGACATGGCGAGGAGCCGACACAACCCCAAAGGAGGCTTTTTGTGGGTTTTTAGCTTTACGGAATGAAAAGAGTGCAAATGGTGAGAAATGGGGGCTCTTCTGATTCACTGCCTTCTGCTGGGAATGAATTCCTAACTCTTGGAGGTTATTTTTGTAAGCCTTAAGTAGCAGGATATTATCTGGTCTGGCCCGGGGCTTCGCCTCCTCGGAGCAGTAGCCAGGATGTCTGAGAGGGCTTGGAGGGCTTTTTCCCCCCTTCCCAGCCCATCTGGTCCCTGGATGAGCTGTTCTGGGAGTGGGCTGCTCTTTGAAGTTTGTTTGGAGTCCTGTCTAGACTCCCAAAAAATTCCTTCCTCCCCAGCTTTGCTTTTCTATTAAGGAAAACCCAAAAGTTTTTGAAAAGTTTTGCCTTTGAAAAAGGTCATTTCTCATGCCAGTGCCAGCTACACTTCTGCGAGAGACAAAAGCTTTTGAAATTCATGTGGTGGCCCCTGAACTGCTTTTCCCCCTCCTGGTTTCATAAACCCACCCTGAACGACTTTCTCTGGAGGCACAAACTAAATCCCTGTACCTGTTACGTTTGGGTTGCGTATCCAAGTCAGGAATATGTCAAAGAAACACCAAATTTGAGAGTTTTGCTTGTTGTTGTTTCAGATAATGCTCCTGGTTCATCTCACACGCAGATACYGGGGGCAGATAAGCTTTGTTGCTTTGAAATGTGCAGGGAAACACTCTCTGTGTTATTTCTCATTGTTCGTTTTGGTAATGTTTGTTCACAKAGCCAAAGATATTTGGGTTTTTTTTTTTTTAATGAACTAGAAAATTCAAGAGTCGACTGTAGTATTTTCTTTTATAGATGTCTCCTGTTGATTTTCCTTTGAATGTTTTTTAGCTTTCATGTGCAGTCATTATTTCCTGGAGGTTAATGCTCCTGGTGTTTATTCGAGATTTATGTTTAATCTCCGTTTCAAAGAACCCTAAAAACTATGAATACGTTTCTTTCAACAGAGTGTTCATTCCTAGGAAAAATCTGTGCTGCTTGGAGCTGCTCTCCAGCCCCACACTCGTGGCAGTGCCCATCTTCTTTTAAAAGAGRTTTTCTTAACAAGCTCTGCAGGTTCTGCACACTGAAAATCTCAGGAACCACAGGAACTGTGGCATAGCTTTTTATCAGGCTGATCCAGACATTCCCAGAAGCTCTTTTGGAGCAGAAATCCTAGTAAAATTTTGAAGTTAATTCTGTTTTATATCTATAAAAAAAGCCGTGAACTCCTCCTGACCCTTCACACGGACTGTGCTTGAAGCTGGCGCAAATTTCATCTCATAAATCTCAGAAGAGACTGAAATGTCTTTACTTTATTTTCCCCCTTCCCTTCTTCTCCCCAGTCAAAACTTGTCTCGGGTCCAAGGACAATGTTGCTCCAGTGGAACGGAGGCACCAGGTTCAGGATGGAGGATCCTGGGAGCCTAAAGCACGTGCAGGAGCAGCAGATCAGGGTAATTTTTAGGTCTAAAAGGCAGCAAAGGAATTGATTTTCATCCTGCTGCCAAAGGGGGATCCATGTAGGGTCACCTCCGGGCCCGGATTATTTGGAGACAACAAGGATTTGGTGGGGCTGTGGAAATCTGAGCACAGAATCCCGGGATCATTTAAGGTTGGAAAAGACCCCACCTTGTGCCTCAGCCCAGAGCACTGAGTGCCACTGAGTCCAGCCATTCCTTGGACTCCAGGCATGGGATTCCACCCTTGGATGCTCCTGTCCTGGCTGAAGGGGAAGGAGGGAGAACAGAGTTCTCACAGTGCAGAGTGGGGAACCTCTCCCAAGTGTTTCATACCTCACCTATCTCCCCTTCTCGGGAATGTAATCCTGCCTGGGAATGTAATCGTGCCTGGAAAGAAATCCTTACTTCAGCATTTTCCACACTTTCAATTAAACTCATTTCATTTTCCCCGGCTGACTTCTTATCTTTCCTCCAGCTTCTCACTCGCACAGGCTTCCCAGGTGGCCAAATCCGACTTTCCACTGGATCTCTGAGGTCAGAACAAAAACAAGGCCTCTTCTCCTTTTGCCGGCTGCCTTGGGAATCGTGGAGTTCCGCAGCTGGGTCCGGCCCTTGCCAAGGAGAAGCAGTGGAAGTTGGTTAATTTTGGGAAGGAGCTTTTCGTCACGGATGGGTGGGGCCCGCGGGGCGCTCGCCAAGTGGGGAAAAAAGGAGTTTTGCCACAGGGAAAACGGGATGGTTCTCCCAAGGTGGGCTCCCAGCACAGCTCAGGCAGCTGGGAATTCAGGCTCTGCTGTCACCCTGAGCAGTACCAACATCCCACTCCTCCCTCCTCTATTCCSAGGGATCTCCTCTGATGGAACCCAGTGGATGCTCTCTCCACGTCTTTCCAGAGGGAAGGCTCCTGGAGTCATCCTCTGTAGCAAAAACCAGTCCTGAGAATCCTCRGGGATCAGCTGGGCTGGGCTCACTCCTGCTTGAGAAACTCCTTTTAGTGCTGAAAGATGTGTGGAAAAAGGGAGCCTGGCAAAACCACAACACAGCAGTCCCAGGGGAAAGAAAGGGTAGGAGAAATCCCTGCGCTTAAGGATAAATAATCAAACTTAATTTTGAGAAAATAAGACCACTTAAACGAGTGTATTTCCRCCTTGAAAGTTTTCAAAATGTGAGTTTACGAGAGAGATTGATGTATTTTGGATTATTTTTATAAATAAGTTGTATAGGTTTGCAGTCTGGCTTTTTGAACCAGCCTGGCTGGTTTTATCTTGTAAAAAAATTCATGTACTACTGGGATACGTTTGTAGTTAAAACAACTGACTTTTGTCTTGCTTTTGGGTAAAATAGTTCGTTGGATATGTTGTATTCCTACTTGTTTGTGGTTTGGAAGTCAGAGCCAGGGAATTGTACTTCGGGGTGAATATAGAGCATGATTTTTCCTTAGGACTCTTTTCCAAATGCATCCTCGAGCGGTGCCAGGAGGTAAAAAGCGGGGTCCAACTTCATCCTGGATTTCCCAGAGGTGGGATTTGCCTCCTGCTCCCTGCCCCTGCGGTTTGGTGCCTCAGCTTGCACTCGCTGGGAAATGGGAACATCCTCCCTCTCCGGCCGCTGATTCAGGGAATGCGGCTGGGTAACCTGCCCGCGGCGTTGTGCTGACGCGGTGTTCCGGGGATTACACACAAAGGATTGGGGATAGCAGACAGCCCCTGGAATCTTCCCTGGGTGTCAGAGGCAATCCGTCTCCCCGGGACGGCCCCGGGTGCCGCGGTCGGGGTGATGTGACAGCCCCGGTGAGGTGAGCCGCTGTGACAGCCAGCCCCGGGCGGCCACATGCCACGGGCACGGCCCGGGAGGGGGATGTGGACGGATCCCATTCCCTCCCCTGGATGAAATGTGCACGGAGAGGTTTTGGCCAGCTCTTGCTGTTGAAAGTCGTGCGGGATGTGAGCCTCGGAGCACTCTGGAAGCCGATGTTCCCGGACGCTGCCGGAGCAACAGGCCTCACTGGAATGGASTTCTGGACATGTTTTCATCTGAAAATGCTTTTCTCCTGGAAGAGATCCGTGGGATGGGGATAACACTTTCTTGCACGGACACACATCAAAAATCTGTTGTTGTGAGCTTTTCTAGGAACTTGGCATTCGTGCAGTGTCCGAGGCCCARCAAACCTTGGGTGTTGCTTTGTGAGAATGTTGGAGGATTAACGAGTGACAACAGAAGTGTGACACTGCTCAGGGCCCTGCCTGTCACCCCAGCCTTGTTGCTGGCACCTGTAGGACCTGTGTCCCYTTATCCTGGAGAAAAGGAGGCTCCGGGGGGACCTTCTGGCYCTCCACAACTCCCTGACAGGAGGGGATCAGGCTCTGCTCCCAGRGAACAGGGACAGGAGGAGAGGGAAYGGCCTCAAGTTGTTGCAGGGGAGGTCCAGGTTGGACATCAGRAGGAATTTCTTCTTGGAAAGGGTGGTCAGGCATTGGAACTGCCCAGGGAGGTTTGGAGTGCCCATCCCTGGAGGTGTCCAAGGAATGCCTGGACGTGGCTCTCAGTGCTCTGGGCTGGKGACAAGGTGGGGATCAGACACAGCTTGGACTCGATGATCTCRGAGRKCTTTTCCAACCTTAATCATGTCCTAATTCTGTGATTCTGTAATGAAATTATGCAGAAAAGGACCAGCCTGTTCAGCTGCTGAGGAAAAATGATCTTTTTGGATTAAGTGCTGACTACAGAGACTTCCTGTCATTCCTCATGCAAACGCTGCGTGATGGGGGGGGAAGGGTCTTGATTTTCCTGCGCCTCTCTGGTGCATCTGCAAAGCTGAGAACGACACTTCATTCCTTGCTTTGTGCTGCCCATGGAGCTGCAAGCTCGGGAATTGTCTGTTAATGTGTTTAGACAGTGGCCAGGGCTTCAGCAGGGATCCTCAGGTACGAGTCTGATCCGAAGTGACAGCGCCAAAGACGAAAAGTTGTGCAAATATTTCTGAGATGATCTGAAAATACCCTGAGYTGTTCCCTGTCAAATACCTGAACCGCACGTTCTAAACACACCAAGCTGGTCCTGCTGCAGACATGGAAATATTTTCCTTTTTTAAAAAAAAATAGGGCAGATTTATGAAGTTCCATCTCATCAGTGATTATTAGGAGTGTTAATCCCTCTTCCTTCCCCTCGCAGTTTTCTAAGGAAAATGCACTGGAAGCTGCTGTTCAGGCAAGGGGGGGAAAGGATGCAGTGGCTCCAGGTTATTAGGAATACAATAGTATGGAAGTGGTTTTCCTTTATATAGGGAACTGCTAATTGGGTGTTAGGGGCTGCTAACTTTATAGTCTTGTAAAACTGCGGTGGCTGGGGCTGACACTTGTATAAAGTCCCCAGGGGGAAAAGCCAAGCTCTCGTGTCACTCCACGGAAAAGGTTAAGGAACCGAGGGAAAGAGCAGTTGTTGTGGTGTTTGTGCTTCAGGAATTCGCAGTTGTGTAATTCAAACAGGGTTTCAGACATCCTCGTGGTGTTTGCTAAGCAGTTGTAAGGGCTCGTGCAAAAACCAGCAGAACACATTTTAAACTGGCCTAAACTTAATTTGCACGTGGCCAGACCCCGCTCAAATTCCCATTCCCGTGGTTTTCACAGAGCCAGCAAGTGGGAGTACATCCCCTGTGAGCTTGGGCCAGCAGAACGCAGGCAGCTGGGCAGGGTTTGTACCCCGTGCACAAAAATGGGTTCTGCAAAACCCTGTGGGAAYGGAGCTTGGGAGCAAACCGAAAATATTTACCGGAGGTGTTTTCCAGGAGAGGATTTTTCATAGGATCATAAAATCCCAGACCGGTTTGGATTGGGAGGGACCTTAAAGCCCGTCCAGTCCCACCCCTGCCATGGTCAGGGACACCTTCCACTATCCCAGGATGCTCCAAACCCCATCCAACCTGGCCTTGGACACTTCCAGGGATGGGGAATGCACAGTTTCTCTGTGTGTGTCTGCCTGTAGCACCCCTTTTGCTSTTCAGTTAATTCCCAGTGAACCATTATTCCCAGGAAAGGACACAGTGGAAGTCCTGCTTGGAAATACTCTTTCCCATCCTGCCTGGGTCCAGCTAACAACACAAGTACAACGTTGTCAGTATTTTCTCCCTACAGAGGTGGAAAGAACCTTTAAACACTCAGTTTGTACCTTTTTTCTTGAATAAATAACAGCAATGACAGCGAACAGGTCTCGAGGATTTTTAGAAATCAAATCTTTCTGAGAGAAAAAAAAAAAAGTTAMGTTTCCTTAACTTTTAAGATGTGTTAAGAGTGTATAAATCTGTGTATTGGGCCTTGAGGGCCTGCACTGCTGGGCTTGTGCAGGTGCACACAGCAGTAAAAGCAAACACCCAGCCTCCTCGGTACTCTGGATTTATTCAGATCAATCACTGTCCTCATGTATGGGAACTGCACCACCGAGGATGTCCCACCTCCTTGGAGATCATGGAATGGAGCACAGTGTTCCTGAAGTCTGCCTGCACGAAACTCAGCATGGTGAGGTTAGGACTGAATCATCTGTAGGTTTGACCTGCAGTTTTTCTGAGATGGACCATGGAAGTGTCAGTTTTATCAATAAAATATTGTTGTTAGAGGTGTGGAGTGCTTCCCTCCCACTCTGCCCGCTAGGACACTGTGGAAGGGACACGGCCAGCGGTGGTTTGGGAYGGAGTGGCTGATTTATGGTGATTTATGGCCCCGAAGTGACACAGCCAAGTGTGTGYGCTCACAAAGAGAGAAGATGCCAGCAGAAAGTGGCCGCGAGGTGACAAGTGTCCCCCAGGTGACAAATACCCGTGYGTCCCTTTGCACCTGAGAAATTAGTCATGGCTAAATGATGATTTACATGGTGGAAAAAAGAGTTKGCAAGGATTCAGATGAGACTGAGGGTTGGGCTCTGCAGGACTCGGATGAGCAGAGCCAGTCTGGGCTGGGAGCAACGATGTTCCCATCGGTTCCAGAGCGCTCAGCCCTCCTTCCCCATCCCTCCCAGCCCCACCGTGTCCTCCTGCTCCACAAGTGCCACTCCCTGGCTGCGTGCCAGATGTCTGGGAGGAGGAGGAGGGGGTAAATCCCGGTGAATTATGCCGGTATTATTCTTAGGCAGTGAAGGAAATGAGTGATTAAGTGTACATGGGACTCACGAGTGTCCAACTTATTATCAGCGCTGGTATTTAAACTATGTACAGCACATGTCTCGGGGAGAGGGAAAGCATTTCCTCGTAGCTGCCTCTGCCTTTCTTCTTGCCTGATGCAGAGATAAGGACCTGCTCTGATGGATCACTGGGAGATACTAAGATTGATTAGCTCTATTACTGAGGGAACGGGTCAGGTCCTCGCRGTACAAAGCCAAACTTCAACTCTGATAGCTCTCAGGCTGTGCTTTTATGTGTGTCCTCCCCTCCAAAAGAGCTTTTCTATCTGCAAAGAGATGTTGAACTCCTCAAGAAAGGTCTGTTTGCAAAGTCAAGATGCAGTGGCTGTGCTGGTGCTGTGCCTACAAATCTTCCTGGCTTGTGTAGTGACATTTGGTCTGTGCTTGAACGTCAGCTGAACCACCAAGGTGAGGAGCACCTTACACAGACGTCCTGTTAATGGTGGAATGACATCTTCCCCCTCTGTTTTTATTTATTTCAAACGTTAAACAGTGACAGTTAAGTCTTTAACTGATTTAAATATATTTGCAGTTGTATTTTGAAGGTTGTTTCTTAAAGGGCCACCCACTTTTGAAAGCTGCTGGCTTTTCTAACCGATTGAAGTGAAGTTKGTGCCACACCCCAGCTGAATCCACAGCTCCAAACACAGGTTTGAAGATGGCAGTGGAAAACCACTTCCAGCCCTGTCCAGGTGATACCTCTGGGCTTGCTTTTATAGGTTTTCCAATCCGGAATCAAAGTGTGTTCCAGTGGTTTGTGGTTCTCAGGACACAGCCTGTGGTGCCAAAGGAG
Organism: Amblyornis subalaris; assembly: GCA_018881555.1. Lineage (NCBI taxonomy): Eukaryota > Metazoa > Chordata > Aves > Passeriformes > Ptilonorhynchidae > Amblyornis > Amblyornis subalaris. The sequence goes on from JACAXG010000097.1 coordinate 1,303,605, forward strand.
TCGCTGTCCCTGATGCAACCCTTTGGATTCATCTCAGCCTGAAACATTGAAACCACTGCCAGGACTGACAGGAGCCTCTGCTTGGATTTTTACATGGATAATTCTGAGCAACTCATCAGCAAACCATATTTGTAGTACACAGGGAGGCTGTGGGGAATCAAGAATTCAGGAATCCCCTTGCTGTCCACCTAAAAGTTTGATGGAGAGGGTCCAAGGAAGCCTGTTGGAAGGCAGCAATGAGGTTTGGAATCCACAGCTTTAAATCTATGGATTGAGTGATGGGAAATGTCCTCTGTGGTTCAGCGTGGCTGGAGGGAAATGACTTTTCCACTGAGAATAATTTACTGCTGTGCTCTTCTTATAAAACTGTGGAATATGAGGGAGAGTCCTCYGCTATCCTTGGAAAGTCACAGGTGATTTGGGAACATTTCCGTGTAAATGAGGTGTGCACGGCACAGGCACTGCTGATTCCAGGGCTTTGGAGTTGTTACCTCTAAAGGCTCCTGTGATAACGATGGAGTTCCCTTTGGAATACCTGTTCTGGCAGCCCTGGGAACGCCTGCAGAGCTTGCTTTGGCATCCTTTGGTCTTTTGTGGTTTTGTTTGCTTTGCATCTCACGTGCCTGTTTATTTCCCAGAGAGGTGTAGCTGTTTATCTGGATGATCAGGGAATATCCAATCTGTTGACATGTAAATACAGCAGCTCTTATTTGTACAGCTTTTGTGGTCGGTGATCTACAAATGATTCCAAATTCCATCGTTATCTTTGCTATTGTGTTGCATTGCTCACTGTTGTAAACTACATTTATGTGGGTTTAACGAGTCCTGGATATTCAAAAAGCAGGAGTGAACAGGAATCAAATGATACCTGGAATTGTGGAAGGTGTCCCTGCCCAYGGCAGGGGTTGGAACGAGATGAGCTTGAAGGTCCCTTCCAACCCAAACCATTCTGGGATTCTGTGATGCGAATAAAACCCAACTGATCACCTCTCTGATCTGATGCTGTTGGAGCTCCCCTCACACAAGGTGTTCCCTGGGAAGGTGATCTCTGGGAATAGGTACATCCTTCTGCTACGCTGGAGTGGAAGTGGTTTGGGGAGCTGTCTCCAAACCCTGAACCCCAACTCACGGACCCTTCTGGAATGGTGGCYGTGGCTCTACCTGCCTTCTGCAGGGAGGTGTTCAGAAAGGGGCAATCGCTGGCAGAATTTACTATAGAATAGTTGCTTTTTGGTGTCCTGCAGCCATCTCTGAAAACGTGGAAGTGTTTGGATTGGGATGAGAAGCCCTGGAGCCGCCGCTGAGGTTGGGCATCGCTTTTCACCCAGCCCGACTGCTGAGTCGTGCTGCTGCAGCCAAGTTTTGTAAGCAGCCTCCTGGTTTTTCCCTTTCATCCCTTATCTTTACCTCGGGGAGATGACTCAGGCAGGTGAATGCTGCTGCTATGAGTCAGGTTTGCGGGACCAAGCCCACAGGCCTGGCGTTTCCAGGCTGCTGGATCCCGGGATGCTCTCACGGCGCGCCGGGAAGCGTCACGTCGTTGCGACACGTTAAATTGCTTTCCATGTAATCCAGCTCCACGTGGTGCTTCGGGTTGATCGTTGCCATATTTGTTAAAAGGAAAGCTGCAGCCGTTTCCTCGGCACGTTCCAAAGCGCACCACACCACCCGTGACGTGATCCCGAGCTTTAGGACTTGTAGGGAAACGAACCCCGGGAGCCTCAGCRTGGGGATGCTGCCCTGCCAGGAGGCTGAGATCCTCGAGGATGGAAAGACTTTTAAAGCAATCTCAGGCAGGAATTTCAGTTTGTTGAACTTTGTTTAGGCAGTTTTACTTCTAAGACCTTTCAGGTTCCTTCTGATTATTTCGGAGCAAGGTGTGACGCCCCACGGACAACACTAAGWGGCTGCAGTTTACTTTTGCTGTTAAACTCTGCATTTAAAGAGAGCCTGTAGGTGTGCATTTGTTTTTATTAACACTTGGCATAGCCCAAAATGTCTTTTGGGCTAAAGAGAGGGTGGCTGAGGTGGCTGTTAACTCTGGAGGTTTCTGCCTTTGTTTTTCATCCCTGCCTCTCCCAGATCCTGCGAAGGGAGAGCTGCAGCTGGCTCGYGGAGTTCAAGCTGTGACACAAAAGCTCTGAGGTGAACACACCAGATTATTGTGCTTGAAAAMCTCAAATCTCATTTGTCAGCTAAAYGCAGCATTAGAACGAAAATACAAAAAATAGTGGAAGATAAATATTTCGACAACTTCACTCCACTGAGGAGGCTTTTAAAATCTCTGCGTTACTGAACACCACCAAAACTTATTTATAAAATGTCACATGGAGTTAAACAATGGAGTCAGTCATTCACTGAGGAGCTTCTGGAATACCACTGTTCCCAGCCATGACATTATTCTGTAGGTAACTCTCAAGTTTCAAAGCTATTAAATGTTATTATTGAGCCCACTCTCCCCTGCCCTTGCCATTCTCCCCCTGTGCCACTCCGTGGTCSCTCTTGATTAGACTCTGTTGAGAAATGAGCAGGTGAATGATCTTTTTGTGCTCTTGCCCACCGGGATGCAGCTTTGGGAAAGCAGGAATGAAGGCTCCTCTTGCCCCAGAGGGTCGTTGTTAACTCTCTGAATTCCTGGGGCAGAACAACGTGGGTTCGGCACATCCTCTGGGTTTGCTTCTCCATGGAATGTTGTGATGGAGCCTCTGCTCTGCCTGGRTGAGAGGGCACTTCTGTAGGAATTCTTCTGGCCACTTGGGCAGGAGAGTTTCAGATTCCAACCACTCGATATTTCCTCCCCCCCCGAAAAATTTGCATTTTAACATCCTGGACTTTTGCTGTGTTTTGGTCAGGCCTTGATTTGGGAGGCAGAGCAGCAGGTTGGTGACGAGCACAGAGATCCATCACACAGGAGAGCACAAGGATTTCCAAGCTAAATTATGGAGGAGGGAAGGAAAAAGGAGCTTATACTGCAGACTTATTAATGCCTTTAGACATGCTCAAAAGTGAGACATATGAACTATAAATAAACATATGAGCTGATGTATTCCCATCCTGCTATCAGGCTGCACATCGTGCTTTGGGTTGATACTATACTATAAATAGATGTAAACTATAAATAAAGTGATACAGATAAACAATAAACAAACCCAAGGGAATGGAATTGGACAGGATGGTCCTTGTGGGTCTCTTCCAACTCTGGATATTCTRTGGTTCTATRCGTAAAATATCCTGGGATTTGCTGCAGAAAACATGTTTTTCCTCTTTTTCCGTAAACTCTCTTAAAAGACTTCACAAAACTGTCTGGAAGCTCTGAGAAGCTCATTTAATGAAGTAAATAAACCCCCCCAAATCAACACCTGTCCCTCAGCCTCAAGTACACACAGTTTTCCAGCACTCCAAGGACTTGGAGAGCGGGAAGGGATGTAGAGGGATGTATTATCCCAAAGTATATTTGCAATTATTGTGATTCAGCCTTTGTTAATGGTTACCACACGGTGCCATTTCACATGCCACCTTCTCCCTTCCAAGTTCAGCTCTGTGGGAAGTGCTGATTCCCTCGAAGTGGGCGGCGTTGGATGGCAAAGGGAAAAACCAAGGAAAGAGAGGAGCTGTTTGAACGTAGTCCAAGGGAGCGCTGGGCGAAAGGGAGGAATGGAAAATACAGAGCGAGCGTCAGGAATGAGATCCTTATTGCAGGATTTTGTAGCCTCCAGGACGAACTGTAAAAGCAAAGTGCTGGGAGCTCTGTGCTTGGGTCAGCTGCAGGAACACGAAATAAACTTTTGAGGGTGCAGGAGGGAATAATTTTGCATAGGTAAGGGGCAGGAGTAGATGGAAACGTTGCTGTGATTTCCCAACAGAAGAGGGGAAAGCGAGACACTCCGCCTGGTCCCTGGAAGATTCAAAATGATTTCACTCCRTGCCTGTTGCCAGGTTAACCAGCAGCTGTTGGTTAAACAAACTCAAAAGCATTCTTCTGGCCAGGTCTGACCATGACACAATTTGGGGGCTTTTTATAAGGTGTTAACTGAGATTCTGACATCCTTGTAAGTGCAGATGGGCYGATCTGGGCCTCGGAGACCCTGAGGGTCTGACCGACGTCACTGGTGCTGTCAGCACAGAAAGCTCGTGAATTTTGGAGGCTTTTTGGCAATTTAAGGGGCACTCAGGCCAGCCCAAATCCTTAATCTGCCTCTCTCTCTCTTCCCCCTCCCCACGATTCAAAGAGAAGGGAGCCAAGGAAAAATTTATTAGAGCACAGCATGCCCATTCCTCTTTTTTTGATGTTAAATAGGAGTGTTGGATTTAGTTAAAACATGTTTGTGTTAAAATGGAGGGGGATTTAACCTCTCACTTCCCACCAGTGAAGAATGAGCAATGCCAGTGCCAGGGACAGCTGGTTTGTTGGTTTTGGCTTCAAATCCACACCTTGTCCCCTGAAGGTGGAGTGGCTTCAGCCAGAAGCAGCATTCAAAAGCAGAGGAGCTCTTTAGCCAGCAAAACCCAATCCTCAAAGATGTTGGAGCCGAACTGTGGAGCATCCAAAGCCATGTGGAGTGGGGGCTGCAGAGCCCCTGAGCTGCAGATCAAAGGCTGGTTTGAACCCTTGCTCCAAGCCCCGTTGGGACATCAAAAATCAGCTCCTCCACCCCAGCTCCTCCGAGGGCAGCGGTCAGGGAATGTGACACGTGCTCCGTCCCTCCCCCAGTTTTCTCTGGAACAGCATGGCCATTGTAGGGAAATGAAACAGCATCCATCTTCCCTGTGCTTTGATCACAGTGTTTGATCATTTCGTGTCTCTTATCATTCCCGTGCACAGATGGACTCAGAGGGACATTTTCCATCATTCCTCTCCTTGCTGTTAGACAGGATGAGTGTTTAAGCATCTATTACCTGTAAAAATCCATAAATATCTGGACAGAAGAGTTGTCACCTGGAGGTTTGTGCTTGCTCCTGATCTGCACGGGCTGGCAGACAGCACTGGAATTAATGGGATTTGGAGGAACAGGCAGCCTCTGTGGAAACCAATCCCCCCAGCCCCTGCTGTGCTCCCACTCTCCAGGAAATCCTTGGCACCRGCAGGTATCAGTGATAAGGACGCCAGTGTGGCCTCCTTTGGAGCCAGCATTCCCCATCCCTTGCTGGGTTTCAGCTGGAGCCAGGGAATCGCCAGAGCACACTGCTCTTCCCGTTAACCATTCCCTCCCTCAGGAATTGTGCAGCATGAGCAATGTGAAATAGAGCCCAGTGTGAGCCAGGAGTGAGGGAAGCCTGATTTCCTAGGGATTTATTCCTTATGGCATCCACCGCAGGCTCAAATGGAAAGACCTTTTCACATCTGGAGCATTTAAAAAGCACTTTTTGCCTCTGTGCAGACTCTGGGGTGGCTGTGAGGGCTGAGCTCACAGCTCTGTCACAGGACACGGGGGATTTCTCTCCTTTATCCACCCATTTATTTAAGCGGGCAGGAATTTCCTCGGAAAGCCCTTCTGTCCTTGGGGAATGTGGAGCCAAGCCAGAGCCGGCCCAGAAGGGGTTAAACAGGGCTGGTCTGCTGCAGTATGGCCAAAATAAATTGTTCAGCTTGTTGCTTTGCCCAGCTCCATCCTCTCCATGTGCTTCCAACTGCCTCTTCTTCCTTGGCTTATCCAGGACGAGCTGCTTCCCTTCCCTTCCCAAAGCCAGCCCAGCCTGCTCTGCTCCCCATCACATTCCCTGGGCTGAGCAGGGCAGGCCCTGCCTTTGCTGGCTCAGCCTTCACCAYCTCCTCATTAAATTCCCAAACAAACGACTTGGTGTGTTCTCATCCCTCTCCCTTCACGCGTGGAAGGAGCTGCCCGTGGGTATCCGCGGAGCTRTTCCCGAAATCCCTCCTTGCATCCCTGCCGCGCGGAGATCTGGACAAACCCACCCTTGTTATCAGTGGGGTGGGAGGGCGCTGAGCCCGGGGCTGCCCACACTGATCCCACTGTTCCCACAGGTCACGGAGGCTCCCGAATTCCTGCTGGCAGGGAAGGCAGYGAGGATGGAAGCTGCTTCACGCCCTCCCCGGGCTGATAAGGCAGGGCCGCAGCGGATGAGGTTGGAATATCCCATCCCGGGATGTTCGAGGTGGGCAGGGAGAAGGGAGAGCGGCCACCTCCTCTGGATGAGTGGGATGGGTCCCAGGAGTCTGGATAAAAGGGGGATTTAAGTCAGGTGATAAAGGAGCATTCAGCGTTCGGGACACTTCTCGGGGAAGTGGATCYGATCCTGAAGCCTCAGTGTGAAACATCTGAATTTCGTCAGTTCTGGTTGACTCGAGATATTTGAAGAATTAACTCTTAAAATTACATAAAATATTAAGGAAACTATCCAGACCACATCATTTGGGTGTAGCGTGAGCAGCCAGCAGGACAAGTGGCATTTAATCCTGACTTCTCCAAAACTAAATCCAAACACTCCTCGATTCAACAGGGATGAATTGTTATCAATAATTCTGGCTTGTCCTTCTTGTTGCCTTGACTCCCTCAGCAGCATATCCATGCTCCCTCAAATCCAGCCTTTTGGAGCAGGCAGAGGAAGCAGCTGCAGGACAGTTTTCACAATCCAGGAAACAAGTTCAAACAGTCTCAATATTTATCAGTCAATGTCAGGATAAATTTATTTGCCAGTTTAACTTCAATTATGATAGATCCGTTCTATACCTGTTGTTTCTCTTCCTGTGCCRTGTGCTTTTTCTTTCCTGGAGGTATTAAATAGCTACATAAATCCTGGTAATCCTTCATTCACGGGATTTAAGGGAAAAATCCAGGAAGAAGGCTGKCAGGAGAACGGACAGTTATTTCCAGAGTGCGTGCTGCCAAAAAGCTCATTGTTGGAGTGTTAGAATGGCTTCTGTCACTGAAAGGAATTACCTAAAGGAGGTGGTTTCTTGGAAAAACTTTTCCTAAACCATTTGACCACTTCATTCAGGTCTCACAGCAATTTTTTTTTTTTTTTTTTCAGATGGAAAAATAAGCATCCTCCTCAGTTAAGGAGCTTTTATCCTAAATATGAATTATTGTGCCGCTGGTGGGGGCAGCCTGGAAATCTCTTCTAGGGTGGGAATGAATGGCCTCAGGAATTTTAGGGATTCTTTAAGTGACTGTTAAGAAAATGATGATGTTCCTTTTTCTGGGAGTTTTGCACGTGGCTGGGGTTGATGCTGGGACTCTGCTTTGGCTGTGCCATTCCTGCAAATCCAGGAAGCACTTGGAATAATGACCAGTCGCTGTCATTCCACTGATAGTGGAATTCCTAAGGATGTCTGGCATCAATATGGCCATTCAACAAACAAATCTGAATAATTACAGAAAGCCCATAATACACTTCAGGAGTCATTTGAAATCCCAGACTGGCTTGGGYTGGGAGTGACCTCAAAGCTCATCCAGTTCCACCCCTGCCATGGGCAGGGACACCTTCCTCTATCCCAGGCTGCTCCRAMSTGGCCTTGGACACTTCCAGGGATCCAGGGGCAGCCACAGCTTCTCYGGGAAACCTGTGCCAGGGCCTCCCCASCCTCACAGGGAACAATTCCTGTCCAATATCCCATCTATCCCTGCCCTCTGGCAGTGGGAAGCCATTCCCCCTTTGTCCTGACACTCCAGGCTCTTGTTCCTTGTATTGCTGTTGAGGGGGAGAAAGGCAGGACAGGCAGAGCAATGTGGCACTCTCKTATTGCAGCTCAATCCAAGCTTAATTTAAAATGAGTTTTTTAGTTTAATCAGAGTTATTTTTACCTTTATAATCCTTTCCCAGGTTTGTATCCCACAGTTCAGGGATTTRATAAAAAGTCCTTTATCTCTGTAATTATTCTTAAAGAGTGTAGAGGGCCAGATTGGAGTCTGGTATTTAACTTTATTCCAAGAAGCCTCAGTTAGTGCTTGGAAAGCCTGACCTATTATCTAAAGCTGGAGCTGAGCTGTCCTTTTCCCTCTCTGGGACAATCTCAGTTCAAATAGATGCTATAAATAAAGTTATAGCTCTAAGCACTATAAAGTGTAAAATAATTCTTCTCATCTCCATCCTCTGCTCTGCACACTTGAGGAGAAGATTTATTATTACACATTTTCCCCCCCCATAAATCTTCATTTCCCAGAATGCTTGTTGTGTGTAAATCTTTAAAGCTCACGTATGAAATGGGAGGGAAACCAGGAATATAATCCCAGAAAACAGTTTCATGGAGGAGCTGTGAGCTGCGCATGAGAGGCAGCCTGGCCGGAGCGATCCTGATCCAAAGCCAGTCCATGGAAAAGCTCCTATGCCTTCAATGGCTTTTGGATCTCGGCCCACGGGTCTGGCTTCCCACCTTGTTTCCAGCTGCTGAAGTGCCTTAAAGGAGGCTAAAAATACATCAAATAGTTCTGTAACATGATTTTTGCTATGGAAGAAACTGCTTTAGTTGCCACGTTGGGCTGTGGGTGGTCCATGACCATATCTGATAGCAGAGGCTGTGCTGGGGGGAAACTGGGATTTCAAACATGGATTTCAACTGCAAGGAATCTATTTAAACTTGTCCTGAGGAGCTGTGGCTGCCCCATCCCTGGGAGTGTCCAAGGCGAGGTTGGAGAGGGCTTGGAGCAACCTGAGCTAGTGGAAGGTGTCCCTGCCCACGGCAGGGGGTGGAATGGGATGGGCTTTAAGGTCTCTCCCAACCCAAGCCATTCCAGGATTCTCTAATTCTGTGAAATCAGTAGAGAATTCTCTGATTTCAGCAGAACTTGGGTAAGACTTCAAATTCCCTCCTTTTTCTGGGAAAGGTGAGTGATGAGCTCTCTCTGTGCTCTTGCAGGGCTCAGCTCAGGAGGGCTAAAGGGTGGGCAGTGCTTTTAGGTCCATCATTTTGCTTGACCACTGCTCCATCCGTTCCCCTCGCTGGGTTTTATCCATTCGCATCATGGATTCTTCCAAGCAGGGATGAATCCCATTCCTTCTCAGCGTGGTCTCTCAGGCAGGCAGTTCCTGGTGGAAGCAGCACCAGTGATATTTTCTGGAGCCTTGTCTCAGGAAATGCTTGACAAAAGCCAGCTGTAGCAGTTCCCAGCTCGCAGCAGTTCTGAATCGTTTTAGCCATGTATCYGAACAAAACCCGAGGATTTGGGATAATGCTGAGCTTTGGAAAAAGTTTGATTCTGCTCTAAACTCCAGCTCTGGTGCTTTACTCTCTGGAATAAAAGCCCTGCCCGTGAGCATCTGTGAACTCTGCACGAGTTCAAAAACCAGAACCAGCCCCACACTTTGTGGCTTCAGCCCATCTTTCATTCATTAATTTCTAAAGTATTTTATGGCCTTGGTTATCTGGCTGCTTCCTGATGCCTTTAACAGCTTCCTCAGAGCAAGTGAAGGTAATAAATTTGCAATCACTGTTCTTAGGGAAGTCTTAAGCAGAGTCACTTTCTTGGAAATAAAGTAAAAAAAGGAATCGGGGAGGGGAGGGTTCATCGTTTGATCTCTGGATGTCTGGCAGTTGGTAGGGAAACAATGCCAATAATAATTGTGACTGATGAAATGTASAGGAAGAAAATTTGATAATTGGGCRTGCAGGAAAACGTATGGACTGGAAGATGCCGGATCAATCGCTGGGTTTAGGAAGAGGTATTCCCAGCAGCATTCCCAGCTCAGGGCCCYGGTGGCAGCACAACCTGTTAATCATCACACCATCAGCCTGGCCAGAGTGCAGCTCTATAACTCAGGCTTTTGTGTCGCCGTGGATGCTATCGAAGCATTCCTGGAACAGCCATTTCCTTCTCGACCTCCGTGGAAACAGTCATAAAACAATTCCGAAAATGTCAGGAGAAACTGCATCTAATGGTGCTGCTTGGGCCAAGGAAAACATACTTCAGTTTTGAAGCATTCCCAYCAAAACACTGAACCTTAGAGCTGCTAATAGGCTGTGCATCAGCGCCCGAGCACTTCACCGTGACATTTAATAAAGTGTAATTCAYATCCCAGCCCTCCCGAAATCACAGCACTCACCGAGGGACGCTGGAAACGTTCCAGGAGAGATCAAAGAGCGGAGGGCACCGGTGACGGCCGAGCTGGAGGCAGAGAGGGAGCAGCTGGCTCGTGGGCGCCAGGAACATCCCAGCAGGAAAGGGTGGCAAAGGCTTCAAACCATCCCACGCTCCCGTAAATGCCCTGGGAAAGAGCGGTTGGTGCTGTTGGTGAATGTGTCACACGGCAGATTCCACAGGGRAAATGTGACGTCTCGGAGAGAGTCAGTGCGGTTGTATTCCTATAATTTGGATTGTTTCTGATGCTGCATCTTGGCAGTGTGGAAAAGGAGATTCCTCACGGTTTTTCACGGATAAGTTGCCTCTGGAAAAGCAGGTGTCTGGCTGGGACAATCCAATGCTCCAGGTGAACGGTTGGGCTCATTTTGTCTTACCCAAATCATTCATTGCARGCACTGGTCAGGGGCTGAGGAGCCTCCAGCTCTTGTTGTCCCATGTCCAGTTGGATCCAGTGCTCAGTTCTGTGGCTCCAGGATTTCCATGTTTCATTTCATTAGGTCATCCCTGGCCTCGTGCTGGGCTGTGCAACAGGGAGAGCTGGCACAGTAACCATGGAATCCTGGAATGGCATGGGTTGGGAGGGACCTTAAACAGCTCATTTCATTCCACCCYCTGCCGTGGGCAGGGACACCTTCCTCTGTCCCAGGGTGCTCCAAGCCCCATCCAACCTGGCCTKGGACAYTTCCAGGGATGGGGCAGCCRCAGCTTCTSTGGGCAACCTGTGCCAGGGCCTCCCCACCCTCACAGGGAGGAATTTCCCCCAAATATCCCATCTAAACCTATCCTCTTGTACTAATGCAGGAACTGCCCTGTGCTGGGAGGTGCTTCCTCCACTTCTGTGGAAATTGGAATACTGGGGTATTGATCCCCTTGGTGTTCTGGAGATGCTCATTCCCTTTCTCCTAGGAGAACGTTCCAGCTGTTCCCSAGGCAGTGCCAGTGCTCCAGCGTGGATGCACATCCATAATCCAGGCAAACTTCAAACGATCCCAGGAGGGAGCCCATGCCAGCACTCCAAAGTTCAACTGCTTATGGGAAGCCTATCCAAGCRTATCAAATGCTTTGGGGCTGGAATTTGGCCTGTGAATCTGTCAGGATTAAGCTCTCTTTGGTCTGCTGGAGGACAGCAATTCCAGTTTCCAGCGAGGCTGGAATGCCAGGAGAACAGGCGCCTTTGACGCTTTCTGAGATCCGAGTTGCCATCCCAGAGATTATTCCCTGGAATGAAGTTGTGCTGAGAGATGAGAGAGCAGAGCACCGAACCAAATGTCATCAGTGCTGGGCACGACTTGGGCGAGTTTCAAGGTTTTGATGCAAGCCAAAGTGGGCTCTTTATTAGGACCAGCTCCCACATCCCAGATTTTCAGCGGCTGTCATGGGGATGCCTGTGTTTATCCCAGTTTCCTTCGATTTCTGGGTGCTCCAGACTGTCTTCATCTTTTCGACCTGGAATGTTTTMTTTTAGTACAGAGTTTAATCCCCTGTTCCACAATGGTGTGGAAAGCTTTAAAAAAATTCTACCAGGCAATATTTAAACTCCACTTTAAAACCTTCTGAATTTCTTAAACATTTAATTCCTCCTTTCTTAAACCTTTCTGCACTTTGGAACATTCCAACAATTTTGAAAGATGCCGCCTATMATTTTATTTTTATAAGTTTATTTTGCTAATATTTTTGTTTAATTGGGGCTGAGCTGAGCGAATTCTCTGTGACTGATCTGGGTATCATTTCACTCCTGTGGGTGTAAACTTTCCCCCTTAAGACAATTTTCAAATTATATTTCTAATCCTCTTATCTCTCCCCTCTATCATCCATCTTGCTCGTAGGTTTTCTGGAGAGAATGATTTAATTATGAATGAATTCTTTCCATTTGGATTTGTTTATTTGGAAGAGAGATAAGTTATCTTTCTCTCCCCGAGAGACAGCAATTAAAATATTTCTAATTATAAATTTGAGAGTGGTTGCGATTCCGAGGACTTCACTGATTGTTTGCTGGGGTAGCAGAAATGCAGCTGATGGAATCTCGTTGGAAAATTGATGAGCCTGTGGGTTTGAGCATCTTGATGAARTGAAACGAAAGGGAAAATAGGAGAATTGCAGGAATTGTGGAATAAATCGCAGAGGGCCTACCAAGGATGAGCCAAAACAATCCTGTGAGGGGCCTCACACCAAGCTTCTCCCACTTTTTCCCAGCTGTGGTTTCGTTGGGAACCTCTTTTCAATCCTCTTTTTATCTCTGTTGCCTCGCTCTGTGCTCCTGGATGGGGCTCTGGCATCTAGGAGGAAATCCCAGTTTTCCACGTTCACCCGGTGTTCACAGGGAACCAACAGCCCACCAGCACCGTTTGCAACCAAAACTCTGGAACAMAGTGGGAATCTTATTCCCAGCCTCCAGCCCACAGCAAGGCTTTCCCAGGGAAATCATCTGTTATCACACATTTCACCCCAYGTGGCTGTTTCCCTTCAGTTTTTCCGAGTTATTTTCCAGCTGAAGACACTGTTTTTGCTGGTGCCATCATTCCATTAATCCACTGGACACATTCTGATAATCCCTCCCTTCGGAGCTTGGGAAGGGAGCAGCTGGAGCAAAAGGTCTTCCAAGTTTCCGAGCTGGCTTCGCTTGCAAAGGAGGATAAGCACGGCTGCCCTGGCGTTTGGGATTTACTGCGAGGAGAATTTCCGACCATCCTCCGGAAAAATAACTCCAGGATGTTTTGTCTGCTTTTACTGATACACCTTGAGGGAACTTTGAGCCTTTCCAAGGCGGTGATGTATTAATTACACGGTGAAAACCTTCCTCAGCTATTCATGGGTTTTTGAATCCAAAAAAAAAAAAGAAAAAGCAGTATTTGTATTGTTAATGGAAAAGGAATTTAAACAGGAACTTCTCGGACAAACTGTCTGAAGTTCTTCTAYAATCAATATTTTTTTACATCAACAAGAACCTAGAAATAACTCATATTTATAAATATGAAGCGTTTTGGAGGAGAGCCGTGGACCTTGTGTGTCCCAGCAGAGAAGGTCCCTGAATTCTCAATTAACRTGGTACAACGTAACAAATGCACCGTGGGATGCCCATGAAACAGATAAATGCGGTCAGGAATTCACAATAACTCTTCCCTTAGAGCTCAGGGACTCGGGATCACCTGATATCCTTGGCATTTTGGGCTGGAGTTTTCTGGTTCTGATCCCTTTATGATACAAACTCTTAGAGCCGAGAATTTGAGCACAAACTTGGGGCTTATTAAAGTCACTCAACTAAACTCARGTTACTTAAGGACTCTGCTGAACTGGGCCCTGGAATAAGTTCAGGAAAAATGGATTTGAGGTTTTTTGTTAAAGTTTTACCGGGTACCTGACACGTGGAGCGTGTTCCGTGTGCCACTCCGCCTAATTAACATTCCTGCTAAGATTCCTTGAAAAGTTCAGCAATATGGGATTCTTCAAAGAACTGCCTTTCAACCTTTGACCCCCCCAGAGTGTTTCTAAGGAGTTACAAGCATGGATACACTTAAACTATTCCGAGTGGCTCCTTCCATAGGGAAATGTGATTGAGTCGAGTGTCCCTCGATGGATCCGTGTGTCCCTGGGAGTTTTCTTTTGGGGAGAAAGAGCATAAAAAGGGATTTTGGTGACGGATAAAAGGCCCTGGGAAGGTTCTTTATGGTGGGTGTGTCCAGCTGGAGGAGGGAAAGGAGAGGTCTCACCTTCAGGATGGAAGATCTTCCACTTCATCTGTCCCTCAGGGAAGTTATTCCATCCCTGGATTATCCAAGGCCAGGTTGGATGGGCTTGGAGCAACCTGGGATAGTGGCAGGTGTCCCTGCCCATGGCAGGGGATTGGAACAGGATGATCTTTAAGGTCTCTCCCAACCCAAATCATTCCATGATTCTATGATCTTACTCTCAGTGGGATTTCTGTGGGACATGGAGCATTTCCAGAGGTTATCAAACCTTTCCTTGTGGCCCTCACAGGGAGTCAGGACCTGTGGACACTTCCATGTCCAAAATTAAGAACGAGCTTCTCCAGCACTTCCAGTCTCACCTTTCCCAAAGAGAGGCACTTCCATGACATCTCATGGACTCAAAGAGCAGTGGGGTGAAATGTTCTATTTGGATAATCCTCCAGCACCGGCACAATCCAAGATTTTTGAGATGGCTGAATTTTTTTTCCCTTTTCCACGCAGGCGAATTGGGGCTTTCTCAAATATTGCCATTAATCTGCTCAGCTGGAAGCAAACCAAGCTTCTGTATTTCTTATCCTGCACTTCAGATCTGTTTACCAAAAGGCCCCGATTGCATTCCCATAAATCCCGGGATTCAGGGTTTGCTGTGATATTAATTTATTGGGGCATTTTCAACATCAATTACTCTCTATCTCAACAGACATAATTCTCTCTTCAAAGCAGGGAGAAAACTCTGCAGCTCTTGGCTTTCCTCATCCCCTCCCCTCCCTCTGCTCCGGCTCAGGCAGGCTTGGAGGCACCTGGAATGTGGATCCGAACAGCAGCGAAGACATCAATGGGAAGGGTCCCTGCTCCGGGGTTATTTTGGGTTTCCTGATGTTTTGCTGGAATGCTGGTCCAGAAAGCGGTTTTTCCTTGACAGCAAAACCACTTTTGTGTTTGTAGGGAGGAGCTTGGAATTGGGATGGGAGCACAAACATCTGACTGGGAGAGGAGGAGAGGGCAGAGGCTTTCAAAATGCCATGATTTTAAACCAGTTTTAAAAGAACAGCAAGTCTTTATTTTTTTCAAGCTGAGCAYCAGGAATAAATCCCTACAGATGTGCACATCTGCATTTACACCCAGAGCTTCCCACTCCAGCAGGCACTGCCCATTAGGGGAGCACGACGCCAAGCCTGGACTTCTTAAAATGAAAAACGACAGAAGAAAAATCCTTTGAAAAAGATTCTTCATCCCAGATCTATTCCCCGTGCCCTAATAYTGCAGGGAAAAAAGTAATGGCAGGGAAAAGCTGCTTTGGTGAAAAAGAGTTAAGTGCCTTCATTTTCTCCCTTCCGCTGGAATAGAAGTGGTGCCTTGGAAATGAAAAATAACTTCTCTTTGAGGTGACCTGTTTGAAACTGGAAGTGCTGTTCCAGTTTAAGGAACGCTTGTCAGCCCATCCCTGATGCACAGGGGGGAAAATGAGAAGCACATGGGACTTTGATCCRAAATTTGACACAGTTTTCCCCTCATCCCCTGGCCCTGGAGGTGCTCGGGGTCGCTCCGCAGGCAGGAGCCTTCCAGGCTGTGCTTTCCCAGCTGCTGGAAAAGTGGGAGCATTTCCCTGCTACTTTGGGCCAGAATTAATTAGCATTTAATGAGAATTAGAATTGTTGCCTGTTGGATTTTTTCACCCAACATTTTAGAAGTTTTCAGTGCTTGGTAGTGAAATGAGAAAGTCCCAATTTTCCGGTTTTTTATACCAAACCAAATCCCTTCCTCACACAGTGAATGATCCTTGCAAGTGCTGGGAGGGGATTCCAGAGGCAGAAAATCCCTAAAATTTGTCTTACTTTCTCTYCCCCCCCCCCCCAGTTGCCCACTCAGCCCAACCAGGGCTGAATCCCATGAAATCATGGAAAGCTTCTTCTCGGAGCCCACCATCCCTTTGAGATTTACTCCTGTGCAGCTGCCACAGGAATTCAACCTCCCTTTTAGTCTAATTTTTCCCTAATTTCCCCCCTATTTCTATGTATATTCTCTCCCTATATATAGTTCTATTTATTCTATTTTTATATATATATTTCTATAGCATTAATTTAAACTCYCCACTCTTTTTATTTTATTTTTTACCATTCTTATTCTTCAGTAGGTGATTAATTCCAATGGAAAGGGAGGGATTTTTCTGCAGTCCCTTTCCATTGGGATACCTTTCCATCTCGCCACACTGAGCTGCAGCACAGATGTTAAGCACATTTCACTGTGCACTCAGCGTGTGCATATTTTTAACATAACTTGTCTTGAAAATATTTATTCAAGCCAAGACAACAGAAAATTAGAGTAATTTGATTGCTCAGGCTTAAGGAATAGATTACTACTGTTCCAGATGTAAGGAACAACAGGCTACTTGCTCTCTCCAGGCTGAAAAAAAAATCCCCTTTGGCTCCTGATTCCAACCATATTTGCTATTATGTTCCCAGTAAATCTTTGAAAAATGGAAGAACTTTCAAAGATTTTTCAGCCCCAGCTTTTGCCAGGCAGCGTGAGGAGAGTTCCACYCCCGACTCTGCTCATTAGGAAGGGTTTCAAACTAGGCCCTGCTCCAAGGGGGCAATTACAAAGCAAGGTTATAAATCATCTTTGCTGGGAAATCAGGGTGCCAGATATCTCTGCAGCTCACTTGGGGCTTGGACCGTGCAGGCTTTTCAGCAGTCACTCCTGATTTCTTTCAAAAATGAGGCCTTTGGCACACAAGTTGAATAATCTGGTTTGCAGGTTGGGTTTTTGTTTTTTTTTGCTGTTCTCATCTTCAACTAAATCTTCTTTGTTTAGATTTGCAGTTATCACTCCATTTTTGGGCCTGTTTTTATTGGGGTTTTTTCCCCTCTCTTTGCATGACTTACATACAATTACCATTTTTAGGTTATTCTTTGTATCGCTCCCCGTGTTTCTGAATGTGTGGAAATGTGCAATAGGAAAGCAAGATGGAAATGCCGAGTGCTTTCCCAGGATTTCAAATGCGTATTCCCAATATCTTAGCTTGGTAAGTGGTTGTACCATCAGATTTCAGAGGACTGTGAGGTCGTGGAAGGATATTTTCAGMTATTTTTCTGCAATTTCTGTGTCACTCCTTCAGGAGTGTGTTATATTGATGGGACAGGGCTAGATGGGATTTTTTTTACCAATCAAACACAGAGAGTCAGTGATTAGYACAGAAAGAATGAAGGTGGAAGGTCACATGTTGTTCAAGAAAGGATCATTCTCGAGCTGTCTCTGGCGCTCCCTCCAAACACTGTGCTGATCCTTTCTCCATAGGCTGCTCTGTTTATTTGGAAGATTATTTTCYGAGGATTAGCTTTCTTCATTTTTTTTTATTCCCCCTGACCTTTTTCAACAAAAAAATGTCTGTCTAGGGTTTTTCAGAGACTGCACCATGCATTCTTGCATTCTTCATTACAGATCCCCCTCTCTGTCCCACCAGCTGCCTCTGCTCCAGCACTACATGGAAAAGAGACATAAAAACTTTGGTCCAGTGTCTGCTTTTACTTAAGGAATTTTCTAGTTTGGGGTGAAGATGAGCACGAGGAAATAGCCAATAATTGCTCTTGTACAGCAGCTCCATGGGTTTGAAATGATTTCCTTAAATCCATCTTTCTTTTCTGCGTTATAGATAGCAAAGAATGCCAGATTTTCTGCGGTAATGCCATGTATTTTCCTGTCGGAGCTGAGTGAAGGAGCGGTGAAATGAAGCACCTTGTGAGGAATACAAATGTTTGTGTCTAAAAGGCCATTAGGGGCTGAGTTACTGCTTGAATTAAGAGCACCTTGCGTCGTTTTCCACATAATAACCGGGATGCAGCGGGGCACCCTCGGGAAGGGAACTCGAGCCCCGCCGCTAAACGTGAACTGACAGCAYGGTGAAAACAAAACTCTTCATTTTCCTCGTTTGTCCGCTTTGTAACCCGCCAGAAACTGCTCCGAGTGCTCTTATTAGATCTCCAGGAGCAATCCCGGGATTCTAGAATTGCTGAGTACACACGAGCGGTGCCACGGTGTCCTCGGCCCGTGCCAAAGCAAATCCYGGGAGTTATGCAATTCTCCTCCCTGGTGTTTGCACGAGGTGCAACGTTTGGTGTGCCTGAGCTGCTGTAGGAGCTCACAACCTCTGCAGGGTCCTGCAGTTTGTCCAGGTGCCGCTGGACATTGTCCACAGCCTTGGATTTCTTTGATTCCACCTCGTTCCCCACGAGCTCYGGAGTGGGATCGGCCCCTCTGCCTTGTGCCCCGGCTCAGTGTGTGCTGCTGGGTTTTGCTTTCCCGGAGTTGTCTCCCTTCGGCTTTCCGGGATAAAGGCAGCGGCAGCATCAAGTGGTAATTGCAACAGTTAAAATTCCAGCACATTCCTCCATGTCTGTTTGATCCCGGTGCCACCAGACAATCCCTTCAATGGGGCTGCAGTCGGGGTGGGGCACATATTAATTTGTTGTCAAGAATTAATTGCTCAGGAGAAGTCAAATATGTTCCTGGGAAAATTCCTCTTTTCTCTCGCTGTGTCTCGGTTTTGCTCCATGTTGCAGGGTAGGGAATCTCCTGGCCTCTCTCCAGCCTGGCTCTTTCCCATCACAGTGACACTCGGTACCGCTGGGACTTTCTTCTGGACCCAGAACAGGATAAGTTAATCCCACCGCTGCTCTCTGCTGACTTCCAAGCGTTATGAAGTATTTTTGTACTTATTTATTTGAAATGTAAACCCACCTGCACTGCTTTCTATAAATACAAGCCGAGGTYGCCGAGACTCCTGTGCCTGCAGCTCGGTGTTTATCCCCTCGGAGCAGAGATCAGGTTCTCCAGGCCTGGCACAATGTCAGGATTAATGGCTCATTCCTTAAGATTTTCTTCTTGTAAGGTAAAACTGGGAAATGCAACGTCCAGGTAGCACAGGAGACTGGTTTTSCTGGCACAGAGAGCAGCTCTGTCACCTAAAGTCACTTATTTYCGGATTAATCTCTTGGATTCACACACCTCGCTGCAGGACAAATGACTCCTCATTTACATCCTTGTGCTCAGCCTTGCGTTAGTATAAAACTGCCCAAATATGTTCAGTAATTAATTCCATCCTGGAAGGGTGTAACAGAGCTTCTGCTCATCTCTAACAGTAAATAATTGCATTTATTGCTTTGGATACAACAGCACAGGCGACTAAAACTCCAGCCTAACACTGCCTTTGAGGGGCTCAAGCAGAAGTGAATAAAATTTGGTGCAATAATTCCTGGTTTTTCACCATTTTTAGCTTGAAGGARCAGCAGCAAAGCTGTGATAGTGAAAATGCCCACACTGTCTGCACCAGTCACATAATTAAAATGCCCTTTATTAGTAATCAGATCTTCTGGGCACAAGAAATGGTTCTCAGTGAACACTGGGAATTCTCACAGGTGAGATGTGGGATGTGCCAGCATCCCAGGTTTTGTATCCCAACCCCAAACCTGGGTGTGCTTAGCTGTGTGTGCACCGTGTGTGTGTGTKTGAGTGTTTGTGGAGGGATCAAATCCTCTCCGAGCTCGGAGCCAGGAATGCCAGGAAACCAAAATCACAGGGCACGATTTGCTCCGTGGTTTGCAGGGAACCACATCTGCTGGGAATTCCCACCTTCGGCATGCCGAGCCCAGGCATTCCGAACAAGGCCCGATCTGCCCGGAAATGTGGTGAAAAAAGACACTTTTGCATGATGGATATTTGCAGTTTGTCTGCGTTTGCATGGAGAAATKGGATATTCTTTGTACCAGCTCAGTGGCCTTGGATCCTTGGATGTGGCAGGAATGATTTGATCCCTTTACCCAGGATATTCCTCTCTGTGGGATCCAGTCCTGGTTTATTCACATCTTTTTGTGAATATGCCTCTTACTGCAGGTCCTTTTTACCCTGCCTTTGGCATAAATTGAGAATATTTATGACAGGTTGTGCACTCCCCATCCCTGGTTTGGGTTGGAAGGGAGTTAAAGCCCATCCAGTGTCACTCCCTGCCATGGGCAGGGACACTTTCCTCTATCCCAGGTTGCTCCAAGCCGTGTCCAKCCTGGCCTTGGACACTTCCAGGGATCCAGGGGCRGCCACAGCTTCTCTGGGCAACCTGTGCCAGGGCCTCCCCACCCTCTGAGTAAAGAATTTCTTCCTAATCTCTAATCTAAACCTACTCAGTTTAAATCTCTTCTGTTACTTCTCTTACATCCCTCCTGAGTCTTTAATAGCTAATTTTTTAAAAGATTATCRTAATGCTCTAATCTGCCATCCCTGGCCTTATATAAACACTATGGATAAGAGCAGCACACAAACCTCCTGTCAGAGTCAATTAATTTGGGAATTTGGGTGAGAAAATACACAGCTTGGCAGTGCTGTGCTTCAAGAGGATTAAAGACATGCACAAACCTGAAACAGCATCCAAAATCATTAACTGATGCTGGATTTTCCAAGCATCTCTGCAAAATCTGGATTAGGTTCAAATATTCCTTGAACATCCATGTGTTAAACAGTGGGAAGATTTTAGTCTTTTAATGCCACGGGGTAAGGAGTTTGGTTACTTCAGCATTTTAATTTAAATTAAGCAGGTGTTAGATSGTGATATTTGCCCAGAATCATGAAAATGATAAGGTAATTGCCAGAATAAAAAAATGCATATTTCCAGCATATTTCTCCTACCACTGTCAGGGTGTTTAGACTCTGTGCGATCAGAATTACACTTGGGAATTGTCTCTCTCCATCCTTCATCCACCAGGATTTTCCTTTTTTTGGTAAAACGGGGTTTTGTACACGACGGTCAGTGGGGCAAAGCAGAGGGTGCAGCTCCTGGCAGCGTGAGGAAAGGCCCTGGAAATGAACTTTAGGAAACTCGAAAAGCCAAACAGCACAAAAATTCAGCTTGACCACAAGGAGTGGTTTGGGAACTCGTGACGGGTGAGCGGAGGAAAGCCGGAGGAGCAGCCTTCCCGGCGTCGTGTTTGCTTCGGAGCTTTCGGGGAGAAGCCGTGTTTTCCTCGAYGCGTAAATAGTCCGTGCAAAACATTCCCGGATGCTCCCGGAGCTGGATGACGGGAATGACCCACGAGTGCCATTCAGCCCCGCAAGGAGCGTGCGAGCATTTGAACTCGGCACAATCCCCACGAACTCAGCCCTGCTTTGGCYGCCGCTCGCCCTTATCACCCGCCGAGCTTCACATTGCCGCGGTCCTTCGCCTTGGAAAACATGGATCGGGAGCGGCCACCCTGGCACCGCCTGGGAGAACAGCGGGGGGGGTCCACTGGAAGTCCATCGGCGTGTTTATTTGGATTGCCTCTCCTTCCAGAGGGAGCCCGGATCCGTTTCCAGCCCGACGAGCTCCTCGCRGCGCGGTGGCGGCCGCGGCTTTGAAACGCAATCCCCGCGGCCGAGCGGTAGCGCTCCACCAAAAGCTGAGCTGCTTGCTTGTCGAGCTCATAAAAAAATCATCAGTGCTTTATCCTTCCGTGAGGCTCCCGCTCCTGGGACCGAGCAAGCCGGCCCTGTCCCGCTCCCGTTGGATTTTCTGTTAACTTTTAGGGAGCGTGGGGTGGCTTTTCGCGGCAAAGCCGTGCCGGGGTCGTGGAGCCCGCAGAGGTTTGTGCTGCTGGGTGCAATTAAGGTGAGGGCTCACGGCGGCTTGATTGTGGTTTTTAGGATGTTTCTTCAGCCCTGCCTGTGCTTTGGGAAGTGCCTGAGGATTGCTGTGTGATTTGAGGATTCCGGAGATTGGCTTGGTCGAACCTTTGGATTTGGTGTCCTTAAGCTGCCAGCGTGGGGYTCGCGAGTGCTGAGCTCTGCGTGCCTGTCATGCGATGGGATTCCCTGGAACATCCTTAGAAATCGTGGGGAATACAGAGCAAGACCATGCTTAAACCACTGATGGAACTTAAGATCCCCCCAAAAGCAGCAGGGAAAATATAGTTMAGTTTGGATTTAATTTTTCTTAATGTTAGCGAGTGACTGAATCCAGAAGAACCTGATGAGCCTCGGATTTAGGAAACTTTCTTRCGGTAAATAAGCTGTAACTGTGGCTAAACCAATTCACTCATTCCATCAATGAAGGGATTAAAAACAAACCTCCGAAGCGGTGCCATAAGCCTTTTGTGCAGACTAATTACCTGCTTAATTGCTTTTGTTGGCTGYCATGAGGACAGCCCTGAGCGGGAGKGCCACAGGGGCAGGACAAGGAGCAGGACAAGGGGCAGGACAAGGACAGCCCTTGTCATGTCAGAGCCACAAGAAGGGAGTTCAGTGTTCACCTCCCAGAGCCCCTGCCCTCTCCTGAGGCTGCTAATGAACACAAATTAGCTGGAGGGTCTTGGTTTGGCCTTGGTCTCCAGAGGATCCGGAGGGATCCGGGTCAGGATCCTGCCTCCCGGCGCTTCCCGCAGCGCTCCCAGCTGAGCCCTGAGCCGAGCCCAGCTCTCCACACACACACASACGGAGCAGCTCTTACAAGTGTCATGTGCTGGACTTGAAGCAAATGTAAGAAAACAGCCTTTTAGCAGAAGAAATGAAGTTTAAAATCCACCTTCTACACGCACAGGGCCTGAGCCTGTCCGAGATGAGGCTCGTGTGGGTTTGGAGCAGGGTGTAAGTTCCTCCCGAACAATCAATGTAGCTCAGTCCCGACTTGGCCAAAGCATCCAGCTCTGGCATCAGTTAAATATTTACATTCCCCCCTTTTTATATAAATTGTGCTCTATTAGCACAGGTTGCACAGTGTGTCCTTGTRTTCCAGCCTCTCTCCGCAGTCGGCAGCGTGCGCATTAATCACCGCCGAGCCMCGTGAAATCCAAGGCATGGGGCTGGAGCCATCAAACAGGCACCATTTACTGCTCCATCCTGGGCAGCCAATAAGTCATGGGGCAACGTCTGCCCTGTGCCACGAGGATGTGGAAGAAAACGCAGCGTGTTTACACTGGGGAGGCTTCTGTGTATTTAAGGAGTAATTGTTTCAGGCCCTCCCATTAATTCATGACCTGACGCGGGGACGTTTTTTCGGCGCTGCAACAAAAATAATTATCGAGCTCCAAAAAAAAAAAAAAAAGAAAAAAAAGACTCCCGAATTTGCACGTGGCAGCCTTCTGCTGCAACTTTCTTCAGGAGTTATAAGGGTTTAATTGTGGGTTGCCGGGCTCCTCACCCCGCTGCAGTCGGCCGCGGCCCCCGAGCGCCGAGGCGCGAGGAGTTACGGCGTGCCGCGATTTATGGGGGATGTAAATGATTTCTTGTTTGCCCTCCCTGGGCTTGGCTGCCTTCGCCTTCTCTCTGTGGGTGGATTTAGTGCGGTGGCACTGATGGAAGCCAGGGCCAGGCCAGCAGGTGCAACGCAAAGCCCCGTCCAGGCACTTCATCCTCCGTCCCCGCCRCGCGCTCCTGGCGCTGCTCCTTCTGCTTTGGTGGGGTAAATAAATGGGAACCTGTGTCAGGACAGGGGCAGGCCCCCCCAAAATGCTGGTGCATGGTATTGGTRCCTTCAGGAAAGCAAATTCCATAGTGGAGGGGGCTGTGGATCGCTTGGAGTCACGAGGATGTGTAGGCTTTGCAAGGAAGGATCCTGGAAGGATCTCAGCACCTCTCCCTTTTGGGGCCTTTTGGGAGGGAAATCTCCATCTCGGACAAACCAGGTGTTGCTGTTGCCTCCCAACGCTCCTTCCATCCCTCTCTGGACCATTCCTCACCATTCCTGATGTGTCCTCACTTAACAGTGCCCCAGGACATCCTTCTCCTTCTCCATTCCCTTATGATATTATGATGTGGGTTTGTGACTCCTCTTTCTTGTCACATCCACTTGCCCCATCCAGTAATTTCTTTCTGCTTTTGTCAGCTTTTTGCTTCCTCCTRTTGCAGTCATCCAGTTTCCTTTGGGTGCTTCCCACTTCCACTTTCTCCTGTGTCTTTCTGCCAGTGTGAGATGCCCAGAAGAGAATAGCTCAGGGCATGGAAAAAAATCCAGTATTATTTCAGATAAGTTCGGCGAGATGGAAAATTTGCATTTATTRTGCAAATTCCCAGCCTTGGTAAGTTTTCAGCTCTGCTGTGCTCTCTTCCAGTGTTACAACTACCAAGGATCCACCGGACTCTGGATCCCTATCCAATAAAACCTGACTTTATGGGCAAGGAAACACCGTGTTCCTGCAATATCTTCCTTCCACACCCCTCGTGTTTCAGATTGAGCAGAGTTCAAATAATTATTCCTAGAAAAATGTGGAGGTCCTGCGAGTTTGTGCAGTGCAGGATCATTCCAGGTCCAGCCGAGCCGTGCTGTCCCCAGGAATGTGGTGCTCCCAGTCTGCCTGAAGTGCCCTGAAGTGCCATTGTAGCCACGTTTCTCCAGTTGGGAAGCACAAAGGCTCGACTGTGAGCTGGGAAATGCTGGCTCTCGGCCAAGTGGCCATTTCTTTTCTTCATTCCCTGTCATTAAAGCTGTGGGTTGCTCCAGGGTGCAGTGTTTGGCTCTTCTTAAGTGGAACTGTTAACGACCCAATTTAGAGTAACGTAAAGTGCACCCAAATTCCACAGTGACTTCTAAATCCATCTGACATTAATGATAATCTGTAATTAATAGCCGCAATCAAAAGGAATTGTAGCTCAGTAATTAGAAATTTAGGATTAAGGTATTAGCATATAAAATGGGCCTCTTAAAAACCTCTTCTTCCAAGAGATGGCTCTGATYCCGCGGAAGAAAACAATTTTTAACTGATGTGACCTTAGCCAAAGACCAAGTTGCTAAAAATACTGCAGTGGGCCCTGACTTGTGGAAGTCACTTGGCTGCTGCCAAAACATCTGAAGGTATTTTAAGAGTTTGCAGACACTCAAATGCAGCAATCACATCATTTTCTGGTGACACTGAGACTCAAGAACAAATCTTAAGAATGATGTTTTTCAGAATGCGTTCTAATCTCCCCARTAGCCCTTTGGGGTGGGTATTGTTGGAAAACCCCAGTGACTGCTCCCCTCCGAGCCCAAAACCGGTGTATCCTCACGGGAGAGAGCAGATCTGCAGGAAAAGGGCAGGCAGAGGTGTCAGGTGCATGAAGCACTTTTGTCTCCCTGCCTTGAAACTCARGAATAGGGCACTGGGATTCTTCCTGACGATGCACCAGGAACGGGTTCATCTTTGCCTTTATCTCCAGCCCTCGGAGCTCGAGGCACTCGCAGGGACTCCGAGGCAGAGAGGGACATGCTGATGAAAGTGCCAGTAGCAGTGATGAGGTGCTCTGATGGATGGAAGAGRCTGGGATATAAATGAAGTTCCTAACAATTTCCAGCCCTGCGCTAAATGAAATCATCCTGCTGCACGTCTCCCTTTGGAAGCTGGGAATTCATGCCTCGTGTATYCGAGATCCACGGAGCCTGAATTGTTTGGTGGTGTTGAAAATTTCCCTATCTGATGCCAATTATTAACCTGCCTTGGGCTATCARTAATGATAACAGTGCAGATAAAGAACAGGTAGAGGTGCAGGGGAGTTTTATGTTCCGAGGACTTGAACAAAATTAACCATTTGAAGGTTATTTTGCATCCCACAACATCATCCCTGCCCCTGGCTGTGTGGAGCAGCCTGGAGAGCTCCAGAGGGTCCTTTGACAGCAGAAAATGCATTTTGGACGTGGTGATGACAGTTTTGAACTCTGGAGGAATCATTTAAGTCCTTTGAGGSAGCTGGGAAAGGGGCTCAGCCTGGAGAAAAGGARGCTCAGGGGGGACCTTCTGGCTCTGCACARCTCCTGRCAGGAGGGGACAGCCAGGGGGGTTTGGAGTCCCCATCCCTGGGGGTGTCCAAGGAATRCCTGGATTTGGCACTCAGTGCTCTGRGCTGGGGACAAGGTGGGATTGGGCACAGGTTGGACTCCATGGTCTGTGAGGGCTTTTCCAACCTCAGTGCTTCTGGGATCTGCTAAACTCTTATCTCCTGGATCTGCCCACGCAAGGGTTTGGCAGAACCACTTTTCCCTTTGCTTTTTCAGCCATGGGATAAGCAGGTGGAGCACAGCTAACTGGGAGAAATGCCATCATGCAGGGTTTCCTCCTGCTCACCAGGCAGCTCTTTGTAGGATCTGTTCTGGGGCGCACTTTATGGCACATGATTTGTAGGCTCTTCTCTTCCAAAATATTGGAAATAGCAGCTTCACCTGAGCATGGAAGCTGGAGGATCTTTGCAGGAATATATTTTTAACATGGACTATTTTTTTAAGTATTCRACGGAAGGTTTGTCCTGTGGGATTAGGATTAGTATCCAGAGGTCAACAACTCCTCATCTTCTTGCACTTTTGCCTCACTCAACTGATGGAAGTATTCACAATTCCCACTTCCTTTGGAAATAGGAGAATTCTAACGGAGGCACACAGAGACCCTGATGCCATGAAAATCCTTGCACACGTTAAAGGTATAAGCAGAATTTGGGATACATGATAGAAATTTCAGGATGGTGCCAGCTTTTAAACAGACCAGAAAATGAGTAAATAATAGGTGTTATCCATGACAGCCTGTCTAGATTTCCTTCAGCGGCTCCGGGGTGGCCTGTGGAGAGGCTGGGAAGAGGCTGATTGCAACATGGAATATCTTGGGAGATCAGATGCAAACGTGTGGGGAACTCACAAAGGATCGGTGGAACAGGGAACGMGAAAGGCAGAAAAGGAAAAGATGAGGGAGATAGGACTGAGAGGAAAAACAGCCAGGAGGCAGATCTGTGGGAAGATCCTGGAAGGGATCAGTCAGGTAGGAACCAGACAGAGGGAAAGATGAAGTGTTGGTCTGGAATGTGCAGAAAAGCAAAAAACACTGAGCACTTAGGATAATTAGGTTTTCTCTAAGTCTGTCTAACTTTATCTGCCGTTCCTGTTTTCCTGATGTTCTATCCCAGTGGGATAGCTCGGGACTCTGTTTTCTGGAGATTTTATTCCTCTCTTTAAGGGACATTGATGTTTCTGCTTCTGTAAAATGTCCACGGGTGATTTGGCCGAGAGGAGCTGWGCCCAGCTCTCCCGTGAAGTTGTCCTGCCCTGACCCTGCTCCAGTGTGGGATAACTCCCCGCTGGTGTCTGCAGCCRCGTCTTGCCCAATCTTGTTTTTAATGTCTCGGGAAATTGGGCTTTTATCACTTCCTTAGGCRAATTCCTTCACGGGATAACAAAGCTCACTTGGGGAAGGCTTTCTGCTCAGATTCTGAAGGAGACTTGCGAATGGAAAACTGGTTTTTTATGTAGTTTAAACATTAATTCTGAACAGTTTATCTTGTTACTCAGACTTCTAACTCCTTCTGGAAATACCTCCTTGCTCTTTTTGCTGGTTCGAGTATCCTGCAGTGAGATCTGAATTGCACATGATGCAATCACATTCATTTCTCTATCAGAAAAAAGAAATTATTCCTGATTATAATTATATAATTATATAATTAGGGTATGGAATTGGGGTATAGAATGACCCGCTGGTGTGATGCAAAGGATGCCCATTAAGAAGACGCTTGGAGTTTTTGGGTTGCATGTTTTAACTGGATTTACCTTCCACCTTAAAATGATGTGTCCCTGCAAGACCTGGGATTTTTATCTCTGTGCCCAAAAAGAAGGTCCATCCCAGGCCGTGCTTCCACTGGATGTGCCCATTCCTCTGCTTAGCATCCATACATCCCCAGGATGTCCTCATTCCCACACTTACTTTGCTCTCTCCTTTTTTTCTACAACAGATTTATTCCCCATTAAAATCTTCAATTATTTCTGGGCTTGATGTSATCTCAGTTATCTCCCTTTCTTTTCTGACTTACAGCTCTAGCTCATCTTCCAGATGATGGTGCAGCTTTTTGTGAGCCTTATTGAAGTTTATTTAATCACAAAGGCTTTACAAGGCCTGACGTGTGAAATTCACTCCACACTTGTGCAATTCGGTGATAAAATCAGATCTTGGCCAACCTCTCCGTGGGGAGGGTGTTTGAATACACTTTACTTGGCTTTTCACAGCCTCTTGTGACTTCTCATTAACTTAAACCCAATGTTTCTTAATAGGCAGGGAGTTTTGAGCAGATAATTATCTTGCCAGTGCTAAGAAGAAGAGTCATCATTCAYCTGGAATGATTCCAGGGATAAATACAACATTAACGGGGTAATGGTTCTCTCTGCTGATCACATCTCTCAGGTTGACTCCTGAGATTCCAAACAAATCTAATTGTTCCAAGTCAAAGCGGGGCGTGAGGGGATTTTTAAAAATGGAGAATTAATTTTTAAACTCCACATTTGAAATTCATCAACAGGGGAAGAGAAAATGGCCTCAAGCCGTGCCAGGGGAGGCTCGGGTTGGACATGAGGAGGAATTTCTTCATGGAAAGGGTGGTTAGGCTTTGGAAGGGGCTACCCAGGGAGGTGTTGGAGTCCCTGGAGGTGTCCAAGGAATGCCTRGATGTGGCACTCAGTGCTCTGGGCTGGGGACAAGGTGGGGATTGGGCACAGCTCGGACKTGACAATCTTGGAGGGCTTTTCCAACCTCAGTRGTTCTGTCATTCTAATATCAAGCAGAGGTTTTTTTCCCTATTTTTAAGTGCTGACAGCAAATGGGCAAGTCTATTCCAGCATCCCAAATGCCGTGTGCAAATCCCTGACTCATCCCTTCCCAAGGGCTGGCTGGGAGCTCACCTTCCCACTCCGTGCCTCGCCTGGAATCATCCCAGAGCTCTGCCAAGGGGAGGTGTCGCTGCTCTCACTTTCATGCACAGCGATCCTGAGTCATCACACCAAGACACGGAATTCAGGGATGGCTCCCGGACCTTTTCTCCGGGATGCTTTCGTTTCCTGCATTGGGATGGTTGTTCCCGCACGGTGCAGCTGCTCTGTGGGTTCCTTTCAATCAAACAAAGTGTTYACTACGGCGATGCTTTGCTCCTCTTCAGAGCTTTAATCGAGGAATATCAGAAAATCACCAGTTGCCRGCCTGCCAGAACTATCTCACTAATAGGAAAGTTTGGTCTCTTTTCATGTGGTTTCTTGTGYAGATGAAATGATGGGCGTCTGCTCCCAGAGATTCACGCTCCTGTTTTCAAAGCCTGTTCAGGAAAACATCCATGTGAACGCTCTGGAGTTTKAAATAACAAACACTGCATGTGGTCACAGCAGTTGTTAGCGCTTTTTTGTTTAATTCTGGATAATGTGCGTTACCTGCTGGCGGATTATGGTTGTTTTGTGGGCTCTTCARACTAAAATATTTCCAGGTGAGCCAAAGTGCCTACGGAAAACCTATTGTGGAGTGCCAGAYGTGAATGTGCGAGGGCTGTGAGTGAGGTAACCCATCGTGTGGATACAGGGATGAACCAGTTTGGTCCCAGCAGGAGCCACAGCGCCTCAGAGCCTTGYCTTGGAGAGGATTTATGAAAGGAGTTGTCCCTTTTCTTGGGGAGGAGAGATGGAAAGGTGAGGACCTGGGGAAGGCGTAAGGGATGAAACATCCCAACCCCCAGTACCAGCTCCTGGTCAGTRTTTGCTCACTGGTTTTTGCCACCTACCTCCATGTCAGTCCTGGGCACCACGGTGGTGATATTGGCACTGGATATGCTTTGTTTTCCTTAAACCCTGCGGGTTTGAGCCGTGTGGTCCCAAACATTTGGGTTAGATAAGAAGCTGAGCTGTTAATTAAAAGTAAAGAATGAAGAGGSATGGACCCAGTGGGCCAAAATCCCAGCGGGTGCAAAGGGGTGTCCCTGCTGGCTGTGCCACTTCCCTGTGCCCAGGGACGGTGCCCAGCAGTGGGTTCTGCCCTGTGGATCTGCAGGGGCCAGGATGTGCTCGTGGGTGAGTTATAATGCCTTCAMATTCCCTGTTTACATCGGGAATACTTGGCAGAGTGTTGAATAAGCAGTGCTACCAGGTGGGCTTTCAAGGCAGGCCTTATTTATAAAGAGGTTACTGGCTGTACCCTTCAGGGGTTTGTGTGACCTGATGTTTACAATCTCTTGGGATTTTTTAATGGAATAGAAGAGTTGCCAACAGGTTAAATAAAGGCAGAACATCTCTGCAGATCCTTGCACGCCATGTTTGGTGAGGGAAATCTGGGAATAAGCTAAAGGATGGTGTCAAAGCGAAATGARTACACTTCAAAACATTCCTGTTCTCCTCTGGCTCTCGGCATCCCAGCTCTGCCCTCCCTGTGCACCTCTGGGGGTCCCTCCAGGGTGCAGGACTGGGCTGTGGGATGCTCATTTGTAGTGAATCTTTCTGGACTGACACACTGAGCGCTGCTTGCTYTTGTCTCACATTCCCACGTTCCGCGCCGGAGCGCTCCCGGCCAACATCGCTCTCCTCCTTCTCCAGCTCAGGTTTCTTGGGGCTGGGTGGACACAGGGAATTAGGAGGTGCACTGCTTCCAAGTGCYATGGAATGTGTGTGCACACCCCTCCTTCCCACCCTGCCCACCATCACTCACTGAAGCTCATCTATAAATCTATTTATCCCTGGGGGTGACTCCAAAAGCCTTCCCTGATGCCTGAACGTGGATCTGCTGTTACAGGGAGACAGTAAACCCAGATGCTGGATGAAGTCATCCATGTTTGGATACAGGGAACATTTTACCATGACCTAGAGCTGGGACATCTTCTGATTTAGCATCATCCTCCCTATGATTTGCTGTTTAAAATTAGGTAAAAAATATAAGTAAAGACTTAAATCCCTCCTTGAGCTTTCTCTTGAAAAGTAAAGAATTCTCCCAGCAATGAGCAAATGCTGCTGCTGTTCAGATCAGCCTTCCCAGCCCCTGCTTCCATGAGCCACAGCAGGAATTTTCATACAGGTAGCCCTGCTAATTCAGTGCATCAACCACAGCCCTCCTCGTGCCCGTGGGTTCGAATGGCTTGTACATGCGAACAGATAACACATTCAGCAGCCTCCCAGCACTGGGGTTTTCCTCGGCTCTCCCAGAGCCATTCCACCTCTATAAAACCCTTGGAGAGATTTTAAGGTGGGTCAAGCACATCCCAAAAATTGGCTGCTTAATGAGCACGAGGCCTCCCAGAGAACGGAGTTGCAAAATCAACTCCAGCCCTGGCCCGCTGCCTTTTCCCCCTCGGCTGCTGCTGCTGCCCAGATGTGTCAGCCTGCCAGCACACAGCATCAAATCATTTTATTCCTCTGACAGCAACTTGATTCCTGATGATATAGAATCCATGGATTAACAGCACCTCTCGGTTTTTCTCTTTTTCCCTTCCAGGAGCGAATTCCTCCGTTGTTGCCGATTTCATGCCCACGTCGTCATGGAACATCTCAAGTGAATTAGATAAAGGTAAGAAGGCAGAACAAAAAAAAACCCAAACCACATGAAATCAGATTTAAAAATCTCAATTCTTCTTAGCTTGAGCAAATCAGCAAAGGGGGTCAGGGGGTATTTAAGATAAACCTCGTTTGCCTTGGGATCCTTCGACATTTAATTCCGTGTGGTTCTGTGATTTCTGGAGATTTTTGTCTCCAGTTCTTGTACCAGGAAAATGTTCCATGTGGTAAAAATATTTCAAGATGTCCTGTCAYGCATTTTTTCGAGTGGATCTTAGGATTTGAACTCAAAAATCACAATTATCAGGCACTCAGTTTGCCCCGGTGTGTTTTAAGATGAAATTTCGAGGCTKTAATAATAGAAGGGAAAATCCATTTGCAGGTGGCAATGATGTGTGACTTGGAGCTCTCCAAAGGGTCTATATTGTAAAAAAAGGGAGATATTTCTCATTCCCCTTCACTTTGTAAATYATGCACTGCTAATTATTTCAGCCAAATTGCCGACGTTCCTGAAGCCCTCATTGCAAGACAGGGACTGCAGCTCCTGAGTCCAACTGGGCTTTGAAATGCTTCTAATTCACTATTCAGCTGGAAATTTCCCATTGTGGAATTCTGCCCCAGATGCATTTTTCCARCTGTTTCTGTCTGTGTTTTGTTGGTGTTTTTTTGAACATGTGTTCATGATGTTTGATGTTTATGCATAAATATGTTTTCTGTGCTTAAAGATGAGCAGAATATTTAGTTCTGAGCACTTTAGGTTGGTTCTTTCACATCTGCCTTCCCAGCAGGGAAGGAGCAGGACTTTCTGGTGATCCAAGACACAGTGGAGAAGACAAAAGACAAAGGGCTGGTGCTTGCTGGAGGGAAAGGGAGAAAAGCTTGTAGTCATCCAGCAGAGAATTCCCAAATCCCAGCAAAYTGATGAAGGAAGGTGTTGACAGAATGGATGTCTTATCCCTCTGCAGGGATTCATCCAGGTGCTCGTGGCAGGTCCGGGCTGTGCTCGGGGAACATCCCAAAGCTGTGGAGAAGTGAAGGTGGTGGTTCCCCCAGGCAGGATCATGGAATCATGGAACGGTTTGGTTTGGGAGAGATCTTAAAGCCCATCCCATCCCACCCCCTGCCATGGGCMGGGACACCTTTCTCTATCCCAGGTTGCTCCAAGCCCCCTCCAACCTGGCCTTGGACACTTCCAGGGATGAGGCAGCCACATCTTCTCTGGGCAACCTGTGCCAGGGCCTCCTCACCCTCCCAGGGACGGATTTTTTCCATATATCCCACTAAACCCGCTCTCTTTCAGTATTTCTTTCCTTGCTTTGCAACTTCCTTTGGTTTTTTAAAATAAGAAATAAGCGAGTGGCCCACAAAATGCAAGTTAAGGCCACAAATCCAGACACTTGAAAGTCTGGAAATKCCGGAGAAAGGCAAAACTTTGACTTTGGAGAGTCAAAGCAGCACCACTTCCCATGTCACCTCCGTGGCACCTGGTCCCGAGCCACGGATATTGCCAGAACCAGGTAAAATGACCTTACAGGCTCCTAATCCACCCGGAATGCGGCCATCAGCTCYGGCTGGGCTGAACCCTGCATTCCTGGGGGATTACCAGCCCCTGGGCTGGAGCTGCTCGGCGTTTCCAGCGCCGGCAGCTCGCACACCTCGACGCGGATTCCCAGATTTCCCCGCGGGATTCAAACGCCCGAAGAGCTTGGTCAGAGGGGCGGCTTCTCCCGGAGAAGGGCAGGAGACACACAAACAGGAGCTTTCATGYGGGAGCCTTGGAAACTCCAGCTTGGATAAAGCCGAAACCTGGGCAGCGCACGCTGAGCTGGGGAGGTGAAACCTCCGAGGGGAAGACGAGGCTTGGGCTCTGTTTCCATTCCTTTTCCGAACGAGCGTCTCGAGGAGTCGACATCCACTTGTGTCCCTGCTGCTCCCAGCCRCGAGGTCCCAGGAAAACTCGTTTTAAAGCCTGTTAAGCTCACCACATGAAAGTGGTTTCCAGCCAAATTTCCCAATTAAATGCCTGCCCGCTCCAAGTGGCTCCGACTCAACCTGTTGGAAACGAGCGTCTCCTCCTCCAGCTCCTCCCGGTGTTCGGGAAGGAGGAACAGCTCCGTAACAATATTCCGCGTTTCCAAATAATGACTTCATCCGGTGCTTTCCCTCGCCCGGTGAGCTCTGCGCTGATTRTCTCACAACTGAGCCCTATTCAGGTTTCAATTTCTATTAAATAAGCCAAATGGACAGCATTAAACAGTTGCCTGTTTATTCTTTTTAACAGGAAATGAATTTAAAAGAGACGCAGCCACCCGTGAAGAGCTGTTGAAAGCAGCGATTGATGGGAGAGAGGAGGTGGTTTCTCACCAAAACCTTCAAAAAACCAAACAAACTGGGCATAAAAAAAATCAAAAATAATCACTTTTCAAACGGGGGGAAGTTTAGCCATGGGCATTCCTCTCTCTTTTCTGGCTGGTAAACCATGGTGTGCAGAGGGAATGCCACRAGGGAGAAAGAGAAATGAAAATATGAGCCAATAAATGTTTAATGATATAAGGAGAAATAAATGAAGTTGGGGGGAAAGAAGGAGGCTCTGGTGGTAGGAAAAGCCCCATTTCAGGGGCAGAGTGTGAAGCTTTTCACTCCCAAGCTTTTAGTTGAGATTCCTTCGGGCTGGGGGAGCCCTGTGGTGGGAGATGTCCCGTGGGGACCGTGGTTCATCATTCCATGAGGCTTGGCAAAGTGCCATCCACGTGTGCTCCCACACGGCCCTCCTGCACAGGGATTGCTCCTTGGATTTCTCCTTCCCTGTGCGTTGCCTYCCCTTCTCAGTGCTCACACCCCAGGACAAGCTCCTGCTCCAGCTCTCTGTTTGGGAAAGCTCCTGATTTCCCATCTTCTTTTCCTTCTTTRCAAAGGTGAAGATTCATTCAGCTGCTCCTCTCCCACAAAAAGGATCACGGCAGGAGAGGCTTTTCCTTCTTCCTTCCATCAGGTGTCAGTTTATTTACAAAGAAATAGGCCTGAATTGGAAAGAGAGCCTATTTACATCTGCCACACTGGAGGAATTGTTTGGGAACTCCTCATCCTTAGGCAAAGATAATATTGGAGTCTTTGCCAAGGAGAATCAGCTTGGAAATGTTATTTTCTTTGAACTGTGAGTAGGATTGAGCTTTGGTGACTGTTCATTCTGCAGGGCTGATCAGGGAATGATGCCGTCACCGCAGTTTCCCTGGAATGGGTCCTCCCAGTCTCCCCGTTCCCACCTGCAGCTTCCTCTGGAGCTCGTTTTGCCATGTCCATGCACAGGGATGTGTCCTGGCCGTGGCTGAGCCGGAGCTGAGGGCACTGGTGCTGGGATGCAGCACTTTTCCTATTGCTGGTTCCTCCTGCTCCTCCCTGGAGCTCTTCCCTTGGTCCTTCAGCTTCCAAAGAAAACCATTAGTGTGAGTTTTTCCGTTTTGCCTTCTATTTCCTGGCCTATCAGCTCTGGCAAACAAGAATAAAGCTTTGGAATGGGTCAGAGCTTGGGAACCATTTCCATTCCCAGACATCCACGATCCCAAGCCCTGGCTTGGAGCTCCCCACCACTCACAGCCTGGAGCAAACMTTCCCTGGAGAACTTGGCAGCAGGAGTCAGGATTTTACAAAATGCACCCAAATCAYTTAAAATCAAGCTGGGATTTATCCTTAACATTCACAGGCATATCAAGGATCACCTCCAGCATCCCTCCCCTGGGATGGTCTGGGGATCCACAGCAGAAAACTGCGGAAGGTCAAACAAGGGATGGGAGAGGTGCAGCATTTGGGATTGCGTGTCATGAACTTCCTGGACATCCTTTTGTGGGCAGAACATTCCCTGGAAGGGCTGGATGACAGCTATAGCACCAGAGGAGGCCGTGGAAGGTCTGCAGGACATCCAGGGGGACAGCCAGGCTGCTGATGGAGCCTTTGGATCTGGGGGCTTCCCCAGGGAAAGCTGTGCCACCCTCACTGACAAATCCAGGCTAAAGCTGCCAGCTTGGCACGTCTTTCCAGGCAGGGAAATGACCTGGCTGGGAGTTCTTAGAGGGAAGACCTTGGTGATCTCCCAAGGAGAATTTGACTCTTGAGCAAACTACACCTCAAACGACATCAACAACTCCAAACGTGGGGAAAACCAGGTGGATCGAGGCCTCCTGCCTTCGCCCCCCCCACCCCCCCGTTCTTCAGAGATCCCAGATTCTCCTTTGAAATCGCTGGACGCGAATTCGATCCTCGTGGTGACAGGGGAAGAATTACAGCTTTCACATTCATGCACAATTTACCTTTTTATTTTCCTTTATTATCCGGGGGATAGGGGGTAAATCAAGCTCCCCCGGCGGGGCTCGGGGTTCTGGTTCGATTTGTGGGGTCCCGTTAGCAGCAGGGCAGTAAATCGCTGCGACTTTGTTTGGGAATTTTTTTAGCCACAGTACATTAAGCTCCTTTTGTTTGCTTTTCCACGGGCGGAGCGCGCGTTTCTTGTTTGGGAATTTGTGTTCCTTGAACGTCTCCTTGATAAATAATACGGAGTGTGAAATTCGAAGGTCACGGAAAGCAACCCCGAAAACGACACCACCCCGAGGAACTCGGGGCTCTCGTGGCAAAAATCCCCCACAAAAAGCTTCAGTTTGGAGTTTTTATTTAAGCCRAGGGTGTGCAGTGAATATTGGCCATTATACATAAGGTAACTATATATAATAACCTTTTCCTGGCTCATCCAGCTATCTTTGTTTATTTGAAAGATTGATAGATCAGAGGGTCAAGGGACGTGTTTTATTGTACGTTTCTGTTCCAAATTTCCTGACATTTTTGGTTGGGGGGGAAAAAAAAAAAAAATAGACCTTTAAAAGGCACAGAAAGGGCTAATAAGAACCAGATCCTAAAGTGATGCTATGTCAAAATGTCAGAAATAACAGCTTTTCTTTGACTCCACAGCATTAATCTTGAGGCACATACCTTTCCTTTAATGCTGGAGTTTGTGGATGTGGCTCTTTACTGCAGAGCAGCTTCTAAAGTGACAACAAAATCCCTTGATGGTTTTCAGTAGTTGGCTTTATAGCTGGATGTGGACATTTGTTTACCTATTCCAAATCACTTTTTTTGGGGGGGGGGAGTGATAAAGTTTAGAAGCTTCCTACTCGGGCTATAAAACTGGTTCCTGGGTAAAGAAAAGCTTCATTTCCCCTCGGAGCGACCTCTGTCCTCAAACCTCAGAGGCGACTCGTGAAAGGAGGGGCAGCAGCATCTCTCAAATGCATCTCGAGAGCTCAWGGAGGGCAGTGAGTTGTCCAGTTCCCATCCAAAAGCAGCGGGATTCAGGTCCCAGATAACTTTTTGGAAGTCTGCTTTCCCTGGCAAATCCCCGGCTCCGTGTCTAAGCTGCCAATTATCAGAAAGGAGCAATTAATTCCGAGAACCCCAGAGTGTCACAGTGCCCAGGCTGTTTGAGGTCAGTGAGTTATCAGGGTGGCACTGAACCCTCTGGATGGAGTCTGGGAAGGGAAAGCCCAGCACAAACCTTCGGTGTGCATCCCAAACTCAGTCCTGCACGTGCACAGCCCTGTGGAAACTCATTGGGAATTGAGCTGGGCAAGCAAAGGCAGCAAAGGGTTTCCTTTTGTCCCAACACAGTTGAMATTGGGTATTTCCACATGATTTTCTGGACTTCTTTAACTGATATTCTTCATGAATTACTAAATCATGGGTTGAGTGGGGCATCTCTTTCCTCCCGCTGGCATTCCTCTGCTTTTATTCGTTTAAAATAAGTGGAATTCCAGCTGGGAGTTTTCCTTTAGCCCTTTTAACAACAAGGATCTGGTGATCACACCCACAGGGTGTGAACTGTGGGCGGATCCAGCAATCAAGGGTTAATCCCTTTTCCAACAGGGCCCTGTCTATGGCCACGCTTCCATCAGAATTCCTGCTGRTTCCTTCTTTAGCTTGAAACTCCCTGGAACAGCCAGCAAACCCCTCCAGCATCCTCAGGCTGGGTGGGCTCTGTGTTGTTGACCTTCTCCAAAGACAACTATTCCATATGGAAAATTTCCGGCAGTCTGAGCTCAGTGGTGGTGCCGATAGTTGTGAGTACGGAGCACATCCTGGTGTGGCATCACACTGGACTTGTGGATAAACCAATGCTCGGAATGAATGAAAATGCAGCTTTCCCTGGGCATTTCTCCAGTGTTTGAGGTGACAAAAAAACAGGGAGCTGCTAAACCTTTTATTTCACAAGGATAATTCAAGGCCAGGTTGGATCTGGTCTACTGGAAGGAGCCCTGCCCATGGCAGGGGTTRGAGTGAGATGATGAAGGTCCTTCYCAACCCAAACCACTCCAGGATTCCMTAGGTGCAATAAGCAGGAAGGTTGGTGTCCCACTGCCTTACCCCAGCCGGGCCAGGTGGCTGCTTTATGTGCTGCAGTGCAGGTTTGAGTTTCCAAATCCAGAATTCAACAGCTTCTCCGGCCCAGCAGCTGGAAAAGGTGTCCCTACAGCTGCTTGGGGAAAGGTCTGGAGATGTTCCTTTGCAGAGAGGTGTTGGTACCCAACTGTAACGGAAGGAACTTGGCACAGCAGCCCCTGGGGCACCTGGATTAAAGCTGCTTTAGGCTCGAGCAGAGCCTTTCATTTCAGCTTTCCTTTGAATATTCCCAAAAGATCAGAAGGGCAGAAAGAAAAGGAGAAATGAAACAACAACTCCTCTCGCAAAGTGACCCTTTCAGGGTCTAATCCTGCATCCCCACGGTGCTTTGAACACCTTGTGAAATCAGAAACACAAGGTGCTGGGCAGGAGAGGCCTCGCCGTGGCCAGCAAAATCCTCCTGCAAGCCAAGAGGCTGTTCCTGCTCCAAGATGTGCCTTTGGTAATTTAAGATAGAGCAACCATGTGGTCGCAGAGGAGATTAACATTCCTTGGCCAGCCGGGACGAGCTTTTATTTTGAAAGCCACCTGGGTTCCACTTAAAAGCAGTAGAATACTGGAGGATTTATTAGGCCCGGGCAGGCTCCTATTTAACAATGTCAAGGCAGAGCTGTGGGAATGCACACTCTTTTCTCCTTTGGAGACAGGCAGCGCTCTCCYGTTCTCCTGGCCTTGCACAGCTGGTGCTGCTCCGTAACATCAAACCGGCCCAAAGCTTGGCCATGAAGGATACCCAATATTTGGGTTTTATGTGCAGTGTCTCCAATTTATGCGCTCAGAACCACGGGGATGACTTATGATGTGTTGTGTTTGCCTTGGCAACGGCTCAAACCCAGAAATATATTTCAGGCTTGGCTTTCCAGATATTATCTCAAGTCATTTAAAAGTTCATTATAGGGCACCCGCTAGTGCTGCTCCAGTAAAGGGGCTGTCAGCATTTTTCAAGGGTTTATAACTCAGCCATTAAAAAAAAAACCTCTCTGTGGGCTGAAACTTGGCATTCAGGGTCCAGGCCCGGCAGTAAATTGTTTTTACAAATTAAAAAAAAATCAGTTTGACTATTATTAAATTATAGGTGGGCTAAATTTTATTTAGGACTCTTTCGGGCTATTCTCCCATCCTCCTGCAAATTAAAACGTTTCCCAAATGTTTTTATAGAGTGCTACTCTGAAATATGGACGGGCTTTTGTTGTGTGCTTGAAACCCCGAGATTTCACTTCAAATATAATAACAGTGCTTATCCCAGCATAGCACTTTTCACCTTCAAAGTGCTTTATGAGCATTATCTCATTAATGCACAGAGCAGCCTCCCCATGATGTAAGAGGGATTATTATCCTCACTTTATGGCTGGAGACGTTGAGCCAAAAGGTTTAAGGCTGTTTTTAAAAGGCCTGAGCTGCACAAATCCCATGTGAGCTTTGATTGGCTTTGGGTGTCTACTTCCCTTTGGCTCTCCTAAAAATCACAACTGAGGTGATTCACCCAAGGCTGCTCAGAGCCAGGATTCAACTCAGACTTTCCAAAGGCCAGTGCCACCACACTGGTTCATTCTCAATGCAGAAGAACCATCCTTTTCCTAAGAAATTATTCATTGGATCAGGGGGAGTCAACTCCAGGCATCTGGAGAGCTCGTGGGTGGCAGGGAGACTGAAATATGATAAAATTATTTAGGTTGGAAGGGACCTTAARGCCCATCCCATCCCACCCCTGTCATGGGCAGGGACACCTTCCACTATCCCGGGTTGCTCCAACCTGGCCTTGGATGCTTCCAGGGATGGGGCAGCCACAGCTTCTCTGGGAAAACCACGCCAGGGCCTCCCCACCCTCACAGGGAAGAATTTCTCCTTTGATGGGCTTTGGCAGGTGAGAGACACAATAAAAATAAAACTGGGTTTCTGTCCAGCCTCTCCACACCAGGCAAGGGCAGCAAGGGATGAGTTTTGTGCGTGCCAGGGAAGGAATGCTCATCATTTTGTAGTCCTCAGTAGYGATCCAAGGTTTTTTGGAAGCTCATTTTCAATTCCAGAACCGCTTTATCTGTGGGAAACATCTCACAAAGCTCTCAGTGGCTTGAAATCTGTTTAAATCTCATCTCAGGTGAGCTGCTGGATCTGATTCATGATTTGGATGCTGAATTTGTGGATGTGTGGACTCAGCTGGGGTGAACTGAGCAGATGAATTTGTTTTGGTGTTCCTGCAGTAGCTCATGGAGGAAGGTGGGGAACAATTTGAGGAGGCAGCAGCTCCTGAGGCTGAGGCCACTTCTGTTGTACCTACAGAGGAGTTGCCCCATAGTTCTTGTGCCACACTTTTTCCCTGATTTATGATTCCTACTGATACTTCAAAAKCCTTTTCCAGCCCTTGGAAACTCGCCCCACATCCTCACTCCTTTGTTTACCTCTCCTGTGTTGCACAGCACCTCTAAACCCTTCTATTTACTGTGCTGTTCGTCAGCAAGCCCATCCCATCCCTGCTTCTCTCCCTGTCAGGCTGTGGATGTCTGGAGCAGCCTCCGGAACATTATCAGGAATTATATAAATGGCTGTGGTACGGGAACGTTACGTTGGATAATTAACTGCGGTTCTGCAGTTCCAGGCTGTTAGTGGGGCTTTATTAAACCCAGATTGTGCACAGATCCCRGGAATACGGGCGCTGGCTGAAACTCTGCTTCCCAGGGAGGTTGTCAGGATGGCAAGGCTGAGACATTCCTCGGGATGGAGCTTGGAGAAATGGTCCTGGGGAGCTGGGGAGCCAATCCGACACCCCTGAGAGAGACGTCAGACCCCATTGTCTGACCAACAAGTGCTGGGATCTCTGCCCTTTTCACCCATCCACAGATTTCCTAATTGGATMCATGGCAGTGTAGGAACAGCTGTGTTTTCATAGAATCATGGAATTGTTCGGGAAAAGACCTTTAAGATCATCGAGTCCAACCACCACCATGTTCACCACTAAATCATRTTCCCAAGTGCCACATCCACACTTTCTTCCAACACTTCCAGCGATGGTGACTCCACCACTGCCCTGTTCCMATGCTTTACAACCCTTTCCATGAAAAAATTTTCCCTGATACCCAATCTAAACCTCCCCTGGTGCCACTTGGGGCCGTTCCCTCTCATCCTGTCCCTTGTTTCCTGGGAGCAGCCCCAGTTTTAGACCTGCGCATTCAAAGCTTAGCTGAAAAAATACACRTGGCAAAAAAATCTGKGGGAAAAAAAAAAATCTGTGGAAAAAAAAATTTCTAYGGGGCAGGGCCTTGTGCTGAAGGTTTGTCCCAAATGGCTCGAGGGACCMAGCCAGGACAGGGAGGCCTCGTTCAAAGTGCTGTGCAAACACAGGGTGAGCTGTGTGCCAACCAGATGGAAAACAAAGGGAAGAGATACTGCTCCACACAAACCATAACGAAGGGAGGAGCTGCTGAAGCCRAGATTACAGGGAATAATTAGGGAAGTGGCTTACTCGGCAGGTTGGGTGGATGAGCTGGTTTTCAACATGCTGGAGGGTTTTTTTCATATTTTTAGGAAGGCTTCTTGCTGGAGCGAGCGGCAGATGGACCTGAGAGGGGTGGAGCATAAGCAGCACAGCAGCAGTTTGTGGATTCYCCATCCCTGGAAGTGTCCAAGGCCAGGYTGGACACAGCTTGGAGCAACCTGGGATAGTGGAAGGTGTCCCTGCCCATGGCAGGGGGTGGGATGGAAYGAGCTTTAAGGYCCYTTCCAACCCAAATAACTCTTTGGTTCTGAGTTCATTTACTGATTCTGGCTTTGCTTGACCTCCTGGTTTGGCTCTGAGGGTTCAGGAGCTGGATCCAGTCAGGATCTCTCATTCCTTGGCCACCCTGCTGGGGCAGCCAGCAGCTCACAATGGGTCTGGGCACCAATGACCACCACGAGGTTTGAACCTCTGACACGGAGATGAAAGCCTGAGCATTCCATTCCTCATCCCCAATCCCAATCTCACTCCCTGCCTTTAAAGGATTTAATTAAATGGTGATTACAGTAAACTAGGAATAGGCCTCTTCCTGAAGGATGCACAGTGAAACAGCCCTTGACGGGAGAAGGCAATGCTCAGGAATGGATTAGGAGAGATTCATCTTGCTTAATTTTAATTTAATTTGATTTTTCCATCATGAGACTTATTTCAGGTTGAAGACAAGCTTTAGTACCCTCGGCAATGGAAATAGTGAGTGAGAACAAAGTCTCCTTCTCCCAGATGTGATCCTTATTCCTCTTCTCTGCAGTTGGTGCTTATAAAATCATGGACAACACAAAATCATGGACAACACAAAATCATGGACAACACAAAATCATTGTGTTGTCTGCAGTGCTCTGTGAGTCAGCTAAAAATGGCTCGGAGACAGGATCACAGAATCCTGGAATGGTTTGGCTTGGAAGGGACCGCAAAGCCCATCCAGTCCCACCCCCTGCCATGGGCAGGGACACCTTCCACTATCCCAGGTTGCTCCAAGCCCTGTCCMRCCTGGCCTTGGACRCTTCCAGGGATGGGGCAGCCACAGCTTSTCTGGGTAACAATGGATTTTCCCTTCTGAATGACTCGTTTCATATATTCCTATATTTTGTGGATTCTAACATGAGCAGAGGCATGGCTGTATCAAAATGAACAACTGGAGTTTTGAGATGTTTTTAATGTTTATTGGTTAGGAAAAATAAAAGAAAAAAGRGGAGTAATGTTACCTCTTTTTTCCTGTGCTGAATGAAGCCAAACAGGAGGATGTCAAAAAACTAGGGGGAACCTGTGGGAAACCTGATGCCCACTTCCTTTGTGCCCCTTTCCAAGTCAAGCAAGAGCTTTCTCCACGACGACATTCCCTGCGCCGCAGCTCCTCATTCCCATCCTTTTCTCCCCCAATCCCAGACTATTTCCTGACGCTGGACGAGCCCATGAACAACATCACCACCACGCTGGGCCAGACGGCRGAGCTGCACTGCAAGGTGTCCGGGAACCCCCCTCCCACCGTCAGGTGGCTGAAGAACGACGCTCCCGTGGTGCAGGAGCCGCGCAGGATCTCCTTCCGAGCCACTCCCTACGGATCGCGCCTGCGGATCCGCAACCTGGACACCACCGACACCGGCTACTTCCAGTGCGTGGCCACCAACGGCAGGAGGACAGTCTCCACCACGGGGGTGCTCTTTGTGAAGTTTGGTGAGTTTTCYCCTCTTGAGCTCTTCAAAGTTTCGCTTCCTCCTGAGCGTTTATCCGGGGAAAACGGGCGCGCCGGTGTAGCGGGATCGTGGAGTTGTTGAGGTTGGAAAAGCCAGCTTTATTCAACTGATTAAAGCCAGATTGTGCAYAGATCCCGGGAATACGGGCGCTGGCTGAAACTCTGCTTCCCAGGGAGGTTGTTAGGATGGCAAGGCTGAGACATTCCTTGGGATGGAGCTTGGAGATCCAACACCCCCGAAAGAGACATCAGACCCTATTGTCTGTCCAGCGAGGGCTGGGATCTCTGCCCTTTTAACCCATCCACAGATTTCCYAATTGGATCCGTGGGAGTGTAGGAACAGCTGTGTTTTCATAGAATCATGGAATTGTTCAGGTTGGAAAAGACCTTTAAGATCACCGAGTCCAACCAGCAACCAGCACCACCCCTGTGTTCACCACTAAAGCACATCCCCAAGTGCCACATCCATGTTTTTGGAACACTTGCAGGGATGGGGACTCCACCACTGCCTTGGGCAGACTGTTCCAACACTTTGGGGGGAGAAATTTTCCCAAATATCCAATCTGAATCTCCCCTGGCACAGCTTGAGGCTGTTTCCTCTTTGTTCCCTGGGAGCAGAGCCCGACCCCCCCCCGGCTGCCTCCTCCTGTCAGGAGTTGTGCAGAGCCAGAAGGTCCCCCCYGAGCCTCCTTTTCTCCAGGCTGAGCCCCCCATTAATGTGGTACCAGGGTGGATTCAGAGCAGAGCAGGAAAAAATCCTTTATCCTAGAGTGCCTGGGTGACCTCAGTGTCTGGTGAGTGAGGAATTTCAGCTGGCACTGCAGACAGAGGGCCTGTGATGAGACACATATATACCTGTCAGGGAAAATAAGCACTTTTTCTCCCAAGTTTATATTGAGATAACTGCCTTCAAAGCTGATCTGACCACTCGGAAGATTCCAAACGAGAAACAGGTTTTGTGTGTCTTCTCCTCCTCCTCCACAGGCAGGGGGAAATAATTCAC
This sequence comes from Amblyornis subalaris, assembly GCA_018881555.1. Taxonomy (NCBI): domain Eukaryota; kingdom Metazoa; phylum Chordata; class Aves; order Passeriformes; family Ptilonorhynchidae; genus Amblyornis; species Amblyornis subalaris. The sequence goes on from JACAXG010000097.1 coordinate 1,347,215, forward strand.
TGAGATGAAGATATTTGCACACAGTCCTGGTYAATCCTCTTTGGAACTGGCCAAATAACACGCAAGAAGTGATGGATGTGATGAGTTTCACAGTCTTTTTTTTTTTTTCATAAATCTCCCACGATTTCTGATAAGAAATGAATCCTGAGATGCTCTCCTAAGGCAGTTGGAAGAGGAGGGCGAGTTCCTCTCCTGCTTATTGTCCTCGTCWCGTGTTCTGCAGCCAACGCAGGCTTGTCTTTGGTGCTGAGGAGCTGCCGCTCCTCTGTTCAACTACACAAACCACATCCAACACGACACACTGGTGCTTTTATCTTTGAAAAGCTTTGCAAAAGCTTCCTGCTCGCTCCCTGGCCGTAACTCATCCCGCTGTTTTTCTTCTGTCACTTTTCCAGGTCCCCCGCCAACAGCGAGCCCGGGATCCTCGTAAGTCCTTTCATGTCTCTTCTGTGGCTTCATTAATCTTGCATTGCAGCAGTCAGGAGTTCATTTGTCATGTGGTGTGACAGGAGCACTTTTACATTCTGCTCGAAGTCAGATAGGAGGGTGATTTATGATAACTGAGTTTRTCTGTCTCGGGGTTGTATTTTCGTGTTATCGTGTCAACTCTTATTTCTTACCCCAGATTTCTTCATTTCCAATATTATTGCCTTTAGATCCCGTGGTGCTTTCAGTGTGTGAGGTGRTTTCAGTGCACCTCCAGGTGCTCCATACCTGTCACAGCCCAATCTGGAAAATATTTATCACTACCAGTAGATTTTACTGCCCAGGGTCGTAAACTGTATCTGGATCTCCCTGTACCTGTATTAGTGAACTGTCTGAAAACTGAGTTTTTAAACACTGAGTTTGTGGGTGGGAGCTCAGGTTGGGTCCCKGCTGCTGGCTCTGAGCACTTCCCACGCTGTATTTTGGCAGGGGAGCTTCTGTCTTGGGCAGTTTTTGAGAAAATTCCCTTTTTCCCTAATTTCAAAATACATGATCAACCCTGCTCACCTTTTGCATCCCTTATTGCCTTCAAGTGTCATCYCCAGCTGTCCTGRAGTTTGAAATCAGTTTTTTTGGTGSTGTGYCTGGCTCATTCACATCCCACATGTGTGGAAAAATCCTGAAAAACCACCTAAACCACAAAATGAATCTATTAATATAATTAATATGGTTACAAGGGGGAAAAAACCTGGGGATGTGAATGCTCCTGGCTCCTTATGGAAGATCTTTCACGAGGTATTGCAGAGGATATAAATGAGGAGAAGCATCTGACCACAAAAGGATGTTCTAGGATGCCCTCTAATGGAACAGCATAAAATGTGGTTTTCCCTTCCCGTGTGAAGGTGCCTGACACGGAATTCAGGGAGTTTGTTTTGGAAGGGGAGCCCTTTGCTGGGATTTGAGCTCTGTTTTGGGGTTGTGGTGTTCTGGGGAGGGAAGTTTCGTGGTGCTGTGGGATTTGGGGGCTGTTGGGCTCTTGAGCAGTTTGGAGACTTAATGAATGAGGTGAGAAGATGAGGATTTTGTGTCTGCTCCCACCCAGTTTGGGGTTTCTGAAATTTGTGGGGTTTAGCARCACGTCCTTGGTGGTCAGAACCCACTGAGAGCAGTGTGAGCACAGAAAGCAGAGAGCTGTGCTGGAATTTCACTGTCCAGGCCACTCAGGATTGCCTCACTTTTTAAAACAAARTACATTTGGGAACCTTTTTTCCCGTTTTTTTCTTTCTGGCATGGCTTTGTTTATTTTTGCCCTCCTTCCAAACAAAAAGACCACAACTTCACTGGCTAAAATACACACACAAGGAATGTGGAAAGGTGAAAAGAAAGAAAAGAARTAGTTGGTTTTATAATTGTGCCATATAATTTTGTAACCAAACACGGCATTTAATGACACTTCAGTTCCTTGTTGTGGAATGCGGGAGGGAAATTACCTCGAAATCTGGTCCTTGCTGYTTGTTCCTTCCATGCAAACAATATCCTGAGGATTGGATTGTGGGACTCAGTCACGTGTAGCCTTCTCCCTCTACAAGYTGAAAAAGGAATTTGTAGCTATGAAATCAATTTTTCTGCTTTTATGTGTGAAAACCAAGCCCATCCATGCCAATTTTCAAGCTCCAGGGTGAGACATGAAGTACCTGGTCGACTTCCCTCACCATCCCCCCTCTGGGGAAACACTTTCTTTGGGAACACTCCGGCAGCTGGATCGTCAAACACCTTCCTGCCGTTTATTCCAAGTGCTGGTGCTGTGGCTGCACTGGCTGTGGACCCGTGGGTTCAGCTGGTTGTGATTCCCTAAAAACGCATCCATGGGAACCTGTGTTCCTCACCCCTTGCCGAGCAGAGCACGGGGACACTCCCAGCACATCCTCGTGGGGACATTCCATGGCGCTTGGAACGGAGGCTGGGTATGGAAAGCGCTTGGAAGGASGCTGAGGAAATGCAAACTTGTCCTYGCAGAGCGTTTGTGCCTTATCAGCTCAGAACAAAACTGATGGCAAGCAGCAGCCTGTTCCCCGGGCCTGCTTTTCCCAGGATTTTATCAGGCAGCCAGGAGTGGAAGGTTCTGTTCATTCACACCGAGTCGGAGGAGCACGTTCGTGAAAATATCCACACGCTCAGCACTTTCTCTTCCACGATTTATGGGTGCAGAGCCCTGCCCCGATGTGAGGGCAGCCAAGCAGAGGGGCCAGGGGGAAATGGGGAGGTGAAATGGGRATTTCTGTAGGAGACAGGCAGTGCTAGATAACCTAATCATTCATGGGTAGTGTCCTTTCTGCTCTCCCTAAGAGAGCCAAAAGTCTGATGGGAAAATCAGTGTGAAGGAAAGGGAAGCAAAGCCAGCCCTGCTSTCCCTAAGGACACCAGGAACCCAAGGCACTGCTGGGCTGGGGAGCACTGGCTGCCCTGAGCACCTTTCCTTACACTYTCCCTGCTGGACAAGGGTCAGCAGCACCCCCCTGATCCGTGGGGCCGTGGAATCCCATCCCATCACCCTGCTCTGACCCACTGGTCCTTTATAAAKCAATTATTATTTTATCTTTGGCCAYGCCAGAAGGGGCTGCAGATCCASTGCCAGCCCCAAGCAGCTCAGGGMGAGTGGGAATGCCGAYGTCCCACGGTGTGGATGTGTGTCCAGGAGCCAGCTCCAGCCTCTCCAGCTGCTGGAATAGTTTCCATGAAGTGGATGGTGTCAAGGGCACCTCCACAGCAGGCGGGAGTCCGGGAGGGGCAGAGGGGGCAGTGCTGGCTGATGGAGCCTCTTCTTTTATCCGTGGAATTCATGAATGCAAAAGCAAATTGGGTTGATGGAATAATTTGGGGCAGATCCAAGGGAGCATTTTGGGAGTTAACTCGTGTGGCAGAGTGTGCATTGGTCTGTGTGGGTCTGTGTATTGGCCACATCAAATCATAGAATCCCAGGAGGGTTTGRGTTGGAAGGGACCTTAAAGATCCTCTCATTCCAACCCCTTGCCATGGGMAGCTTCCACCAGCCCAGGGATTTGCAGAGCTTGAACATTATTTTTGAAGCTCCTGTGCTTCTCATGCCTTTGAAACTCACTTTTTGCCCMTCATCCCTGGCAAGGTTTGGTCTCRTAAGGACACAGAAATGTGTCTCCACCCCAGGTCTTGCTACAGAGATCAGAATCAGAAGAGAATGAGGTCAGAGCACAGCAGATTGCTGGAGATGAGAGAATTTAATATAAAAATAGAGATCATTTGGCCTGGGAAATGGTTCTGGGCCCAATCTTTTCCATTATTATTGTTCTTCTTGTCTCATTCTGTGTTGTTTCCATTACCTGGAGCCTTGGCTTTGTGCTTGCCCTGAACTTCCCACACTGCAGGAGAAATCCTGGGCACAAGTCACTGGAATTAGAGGTGGTGGAAGAAGAACTTCCACAAGGGCTGGAGTGAGAAAGAAAAGGAAAACACCAATTTACACAGGATGGTCTAAAAATGAGCTGGAAAAACMCTGCTGGAGTGTAACCCAGTGGGGAAAGTTTGGGAAAACGCTCTCTATAATCCATGAAAACCACACACAATTTCTTGTCATGAGCATGTTCTGAAGAGCTTTAACCTGGACGTGCATGGCAGGACTGGCACTTCCCAAGTGGAATATGTACAGTCCTGGTGCCAATATTCCTCTGGAACAGTCCTTTTGTTCTTAATGGAGCCTCTTCTATATATAGATAGCCTAAATATGGCATTGTTTTGTTCTTTATTTAACCACTGGGAACGAGGAGAGGAGGAAAAGAGGAGACGAGAGGGCTGTAACTTGCAGGGGCATTTGATTCCTAAAATGAAATGGGGGTTGTGATTCCCAGAAATAGCTTTGCAAGGCTTGTGAAACCACAGCCTCCCCCACCAGGATTCTCCCATCCTCTTTGTGAGCGATTAAGAATTTATTTCTTTTTAAAATTTTTGATTTTTTTACTTTCAGCTAAACACATCTGGGTTTTTTAGCAAAACAGACCTTTCCTACAGTGGCTCTGTGTGCCAGCGTGGTTCCCTCCACAAGAAAATGCCACTGGCCAGCATCCAGGTGAGGCTTGGCCAACTGCGCGTGTGCCTGTGGATTTCCAAGAGGAACACGGAGGCTTTCCTCTTTTGGCCACAGAAATTAAAATGTACGGAAGCAAAAAACGCCRATAAAGAGGCAGGAGGAGATTCCCTGCTCCAGCAGCATCCTGAGAGGGATGTCCCCGCGCTCTGGGTGCCTGGAATCCTGGAGGTGTGTGCAATTCCAGGCCTGGGCCACGTTCTGTGGCTGTCACAGAAACTCTGTGGAATGAAAAAATCTGGAATGAGGACTGAGCCCCATTCCCAGGCATGGGATCTTTTACAGCCCCACTGTGGGCTGGAGCAACAGCTCGTACCTACGGCATGTGGGATGTGAGACACAAGCCTGAAGTGGGATATTCCATGCAGAGGCCAATATAAATATATTTTTTAGGGGGGAAAAAAAACCCCCACGTGGTGCAAAGTTGGAGCCTGAGTGGCTGATGCTGACACAAACCATGTTACGTCCTGCTGCATGACTTCATCCCAGGGAAAAGAATGCTCCCTCAGTTCTGCCAGGGGCTCAGAGTCAGGTTATCTGCTGGGAGCACGCCAGGCCTGGAATGGGAATGTTCCCAGGGAGAGCTGGCCCTGTCCTCTTCAGCGGGTCTTTGATCTGCTGCACACTTATCTCTGTGCCACTGCCTCACCTTTTCCCTTCGTTGTGCTGCTCTGGCACTGAGGACAACAAGGTGACTGCTGAGGCACCAGGGTGCACAGGATTTTGGGAATCATGCTCCTGGATTTTCCAGAGCGAGCAAGAAGGGTTGCAAACCTCTGGGTAAATGTAATACAGAATTTAGGAAGCCAAGGTTGTGTCTTGTGTGAAATGAATTGGCTGCAGACCCTGTTCCAGYGGGGTTTGTCTACCTCGGGGTATATCCATGGCTAAATATGCACCTCAGCTGGGAATCCCAGGCGCCTTTCCCTCTTTACCTCCCCTTTCCTCCCAGACCACGTGTGGGAAACTGAGCCAAAGCAAGGTTAAAGGTGTGTTTGAGGGGCCACTGGGCACCAGGCCTGGGGGGATCAGCCCAAACTGTTGCAGGAGYGGCCTGTTCCGAAACAGAGAATGGAATCATGGAATGGTTTGGTTTGGAAAGGACCTTGAAGCTCCAGTGCCACCCCCTGCCAGGGGCAGGGACACCTTCCACCAGCCCAGGTTACTCCAACCTGGTCTTGGACGCTTCCAGGGGTGGGGCAGCCACAGCTTCTCTGGGCAACCCGTGCCAGGGCCTCCCCACCCTCCCAGGGAACAATTCCCTCCCCATATCCCACTGTTCCTKTCTGCTGTGACCCTGCATCACCCTCTGGGTTTCACGTGAGCAGTGCTGCCAACACCCAAGTTCTTTGCCACGAAGTGGCTTAAATTGCATTTTTTGACTCTGTGCTAAGCGTACAGAAAAGAAACTGGCCTGGAGTTTGGTGAAAGATTGACCCTAGAAAGTGCTTTTGGCCTCTCAAGGGCTATCTGATAAGTCTCTTTACAGTTTCCAGCTGCAGCGTTCCCTTATCTGCGGGCGGCGCGCGGAGCCCTCCTGTCCGCACGTGGCGCGGGGGAAAGGCCCGGCCCGGCGCGGACACGGAGCTGGATCAGCTGGAAACAAACTCATTCCGGCCCTGTGGATGCTGTTTTAAGCGGGGAGGGAGGAGGGAGCGAAGGGAGTGAAGTGCATTAGGACTTGGACAGGGGAGCTGGAGCTGCCTAGCGCGTCCGTGCGGCACGAAGGAGAAGACAAAGTGCCGTTGAAGAGCTGCGTTTGTTTTCCTTCTGCTCAGGATCACCCACAGCAGCTACAGATGGGAACGAATGTTTGGTGTAGGAATGGCCCCTGTGGGATGCTACAGTCAGGATTTGAGGAGGTTTGGGGCTTCTATTCCCACCTGRCCTTAATACAACCGCTCGTACCCCCAACGGGGCACGTGGGATTTGTACCAGGCCCCGGGGGCTGAGGGAGTTGAGTGCTGAGGAYGACACTGAAAGTTGCATTTTTGCTGTCATTACCTTTTTATTGCCTTTATTTATATATCAGTGACTTTATTTATATTCAGATTTATACATATCAAGACCTTATTGCGTATTTTTTAGCACTGGAGCTTTTCAAATCCCACGCAGGGTCCTGGTTATTCACTGGACTCARTGATGTTTCCCAACCTTTAAAATTCTACAATTCCAAGGGGAATGATAAGTGAAGCACAGATCTAGGATAAATTTTCCTGTCTCTGATTGAATATCTGAGTTATCACTGTTTCTGCAACACTAAAGGAATCCTGTGGTGACACAATTTGACCCCGAGTTACAGGCTCTGTGCCTGTTTTCCTGATTAATTTGTAAAGGAGCAAAGTGAGGATCATCTTTGAAGTTTCTCCCATTGGACAACAGCAAATAAAAGCAAAAAATAAATCAGGAAAGGCTGGAAAGTTGCATTACTTCTGATCACCTCCTCCAGGCCATTGTGTTCATGGAGATGCTCTTCAACTGCTGTAAAAAATAATAAATATCATCAAGCCCAGTTGGCAGCCTGGGTCTGACTAATAATAAACTGAGTCTTGTGAGTTAAACCAAACAGTCAGACCTGCCAAGTATTGTTCCCATTAATGCCCTAATGTCACCCAGAGGCCTTTTTCCCACTGCAGAAGTTGTCTGGGTAGGAGTTCCTCCCCCCCAGGACAGGGGACCTGTGTTCCCAAGTTTCACATTAAGACGACAGCTAAGCCTGGTAGGGGAAAAAAATACCTGATTTGATTAAAAATACTGAGCTCCCAAAATTTGCTTTTATTCCCTGTTGAAATGAAGCTGAGGCCATCAAGCATTTCTCTCAGAAAATAAAAATTTCCCAGCCCCTAACCCAGCAACGCTTGAGAGGAGGAAGATGCTGGCTCTTCCTGACAGGCATAATCTGCTTTTCCCATATTTCCTGTGGTCATTCCAGGTAACAGCCGTTTGGAAGCCAACCCAAAAATTCCTTGTGGAGCTGCTAAAAGGATCGCAGCAGCACTTTGGGCCAAACCACTGGGATTGTGTGGAACATTCCAGTTTTCGGGAGGCGACGTTCGCTCTTGGAGACAGTTTTAATCAAAAAATTCTCATTCAGCTCTACTCCTAAGGACATTTTAAGTGGTTTATGGGATTTAAAGTATTGCAGTAACAATGGATTTCAGCCATCCTGGCCTGTGGCAGGTTTCAGTCCTGGCTCAGCMGAGCTTGGTTTTGGAAAGGCTTGGCCTGAATGTGTGTCAAAGAAATGCTGGTTTAGAGTGGCTCTGAKTCACGTGGGATTAGACCTGATTTGTGTCGTGCTTGAGGCAACACAGGATCTGAAAATTGTCCATCWGTTGTTTTATTTGTGTGTAAATACAAGCCAGGTCCTTCTGCAGTGACCCTGCACCGAAGAGTTGCTGAAATAGAGGTGGGGACTGTTGTTTTGGGGACAAGGACTGTATTTTACAGTGTAAAATAGTCCCAGGCTTTGGGTGCTTTCTATTCTGTTTTGGGGGTTTGCTGGTCGACCTTATAATAAAACACAACAAAAAGTTAAAGGTCTTTGATTTCCGTCCCCACCAGCCTGCGGTGGGCAAATGAAATTGTGGCTTGTCTTAATTATGATTTTCTGAAGGAGCAAATGGAACATCTCWCACTGGAACAAGTGTGTTTCAAAGTCTTGTATGGTCTCATTCTACTTAAAACCCTGCAGCGTCTGGGGGCCRAATGCTGTTCCAGAACTTTCCCAGGCTGTGGGAGTAGCTGGGTGTAAGGGTGGAATAAAGAACTCCTCACACATTCCAGAACCCACTTCATGTCTGAGCTCATCTCCGAGGTGCACGAGGTTCCTCTGTGCCATAAAGGCCTTTAATTATGAGGGAAATCCTATTTAAAGCCCTATAATGTTTCTGTGGTCGCAATAAAACTCGGCCATAAAATCTCCGTGGGCAAATCTCGATCTCCGTCTCGTTCTGTTCTCCTGCTTTAGTGCCCAGCTGGTGTYGGTATTCCTCCAACAGATCCTTTTCCTTGGGGAACCAAGGAGAGGAGGAGCACGGAGGGATGTGCAGGAGGTTCAGCAGATCCAAAGCTCGGCTCTGAGCACAACTTCCAGCAGGTTTTGGGTTCCAGCCTTGCTGCCAGCRGGTTGGAAAATGAATTAAGATGAAACATTTCAAATGTGACAGTAGTGAAAGCTCTGCTGGCTTGTGGTAGGAATTACTCAGGAGAACAAAAACTAGGAATAATAATAATAATAATAATAATTACAGTCCTGCAAGCACGGGGGACAAGAGGGGGAGAGGCAGGGCTGTGGCTCTGTGGGATGGATTTGTTTCTTGTCCTGGGCGTTCTTTCACCCACATGAAAAGTCATCCCTGGCTCCATGAAAGCCTTCCTTCCTGCCCCCCTTCCCAAGGGCAGTTTGGGATTCTCCTCCCTCTTCAGACAGACTCGGGGCCGAGCCTTTGCTTTTCCCCTGGTGAGACATCCCAGGCTGGGATYCGGAGCTGGGTGCTGGACCTCTGCTTGTCCCTGGGAATCGCTGCCCCAGCCGAGAGCTGGGCAGCTGCAAAGCTTCCTTCCTTYGTGGAATYGTGGAATGGCTTGGGTTGGAAGGGACCCWGAAGCTCATCCCAAAGCCAGSGACACTTTTCACTAKCCCAGGTTGCTCCAAGCCCYGTCCAACCTGGCCTGGGACACTYCCAGGGATGGGGCAACCACGGCTTCTCTGGGCAACCTGTGCCAGGGCCTCCCCACCCTCCCAGGGAACAATTCCTTCCCAATATCCCATCTAAACCCATTCTTTTTCAATTTGAACCCATCCCAATCCTGCCTTAAGAGTTTGCCCCAGGCTTCTGCAGCCTCTAGGAGAAGCAGCGTTGGAGCAAGTGTTTATTCAGTCCAGTAAAAACATTAAAAAYGGGAATAACTCCGTACTGACCCAAGAAACTTTCATTACTGCAACAGRGTGTGAAACCTTGGGAATGAGTTTTCCTATAAGGATAACATCACTGCTCAGCCAGCCTGTGTGTAGGTACTACTCCCTCCCAGCCTGTGGAACTCCACCACCAAGCCCCTGAGCGTGAGGGAGAGGATTGTAAGGTGTTACATTACTTATCCTGATAATTAAAACCACTCCTGAGGGCCCAGCTCTGGCTGTTCAAAGCAACAACCCCGGGGAGGCCCCGAATGCTGTAAAAGGAGTTAATCATCGATTTCTGAGCGTGACAAGTTTATTGATCTTGTTAACAGGGAAACRCGTGTGGTTACCTGGGCGAGGCAGGAAAGCACTTCTGAGCTGGTGTTTGGGTGCTGCCATCGATGCCTGAGCCAGCAAAGATCAGTGCTCAGCAAAAACGAGTCACAAATGTGACCCYGCCACGGTCCCCAGCCAAATTGCTTGTGTGGGTGAATTTACTTTAAAGGAAGAAACCTCCTCTCCACCCTAGTTTTGCTGGAGGGGACCCAAGAAAAAGCACCAAGAACACTTGGCAAGCCAATGACCCTTCAAGGTTCTCAGCTGCTTTAGAGGTTTGGAGGTTTTAGGGTGAGAAGAGACCATTGCAGTGCTCACAGCTGTAGAACTTCTCTTTTGGGGTTATGGCCCAAATCTGGTGGTTTTCAATTAACTGGGGCACATCTTTGGGGAAAAAAAAGTGTAATTTTGATTTTATCTGTCTTTAGGCTCTGAACATGCTCTCTGTCAAGGTGCCCCTTTAGGATCCTAAATACACAACCACAGTTCCCCTTACAACCCAGCTCCTGACTCTGCCAAAGTGACCCCGAGAGGTCGCTTTTCCATGAGTTCCTGGGAATTACCCCCAACTCTGTGACCACCTCAAATCCTGGGTTGTTTGGGCTTCATTCCAGCCATTCCTCTCTTTTGGCTTGGATGCTGTAAGGCCAACAAGCTGGGTTTTCCCGGGATGTGTGTGAGCACCAGGAGCGCTCAGTATCCTGCAGAGAGCATGGAGAGGTTTCTTTTACACTTCTAGGGTGGAAGTCATCTCAACCTGCCTATCTTTAAAAGATTTGGCTTTACTAAGTCCTCTCTGAGGTCTTCTCCRGCTACTTTTGGAATAGAAACTATTTTGTTGCATTTAAATGATGAATAAACACCTTAAACTCTGCGTTACTGGTGACAATTCCACCACTTCCATCTTTGAGAAACAAATTTGAATTACAGCAGAAACTCTCAATCTTGGACTTCACCACAAAGCCTCTTCTGCACTGTTGGCAGCTCTGATAATTTCAGGAATCTCCCTGTCTGACTTCTGCTCCCCATGGGAATTTTTTAGCATTTATCTAAAATTTGGTGGTGTCAGTTTTTTCCTCCTCAACGGATACAAATGTCAGACGAGGATTCGCCCTTCCGGGAGTGCCCAGCCTTCTGCAGACTGGAAAGGAGCACGAGATAMAGGGAGAAAATATGGGTCCAGCAGGGAGGATCTGGGGAGGCTTTGCTTTGCTCTGGGAGCTCTTTGGGGCAGTTGTTGGCACCAGGAGCTGGAACTGTTTCAGGGCTGCGTGGGGATAGATCCAGAGGAACTCCACGAGTTTCAATTCTGTATTTTTCCATGAATAACGCAGATCGTTGCTCCATCCCGGGCGTACGAGGCATTTCAGACAAAATAGGCAACGGTGGTCTTGCCAAAATAAAGCTCCTTGGCTGCATGGAAGGAGCAGTGGGGCAGGAATTCCAGAGTTCCCTTTGATTTCTCACTCACACGCTGCAGAAATGGGGGGGGGGGGGGCGTGCCTGCCTTTTAAACGATGTTTGCCTTAACCCTCGTTTCGTTTTTTATGCACTTGCAAAAATACATGTTTTATATTACGAGGCCGCGATAARAGTGAGTATCGATCTGAGCCAGCATTTCCCTTATTCCGAGATAAAACCCAGCTTTTAGATTTGATACAGCGCAACTGCTAACCCGTGCCAGGACGGACCTTATCAACACAAACCTCTAGGAACAGGGCTGTTATCTTAAATAATATTTTCCTAGCGGGGTCATGCATGGGTATCAGTCACATCACGCGTTTCGGCTTATCAATACCAATTAATTTCACATTTGCAGCTGAAATGGTGGAGCCACAGGTAAGGAAGTGTGGGAGACATGGAAGYAGAGCTTCAGCACCCTGAAGATAATTTACATCAAAGCAGCCAAATAATCACGTGTAAAATGCCTTGGAAATCCGTGATCCCTTCCCGGTGGCACTTTAATATAATTACTTCTAATGCAAACCTGGATGGGATTCCTCCGGAATAATAAAATACGCTGGGATAGTAAAATCGACCTAAATAAAGCAATGGGGATCGTTTGATGTGCCGGGAAATAGCAATAAATTGCATCTCCTAAAAGTTAGGTCCAGAAAAATCTGTGCATTTTCAGCCACATGGATTTAAAAAACGTGGTGCTTGTTACGGGGGGTGAAAAGTGGGTTTTTTTCACCTCGAGTACCAATTATTGGCTGTAAAAAGGCTGTGAAGGGAGAGGATTTTAGGTGTTTTCTACAAACATCTCACTGCAAACAAACTGGGCTTTTCTTTGGGTTGCTCAGACAAGCAATTGACATTTGTAGAGTTTCCAACAGGTTGGTCTTGCGAAATTAGATGTTTCTAACCAAAAAAAGAAATAGAAAAGGAGGTTAGAATTGACTTAATAATTCTTTTAATGCTGCTGCCAGAAAACAGGCAGGAAGGTGTGGTGTAACATATTCACCCTTTTGGGCTAACACGAGGAAAAGGCAGTGACTCCCTGGGATTTTTTTCCTAGAAATTGAAGTTTTGGGAGGGATCTGTCCCWTTTCTGAGTAGAAAAGTGCCGTTTTTAAACAGTTCTTTCCTCAAAGCAGGATTTTCAGCATTTAGGGCCGGGCATCCTCCTCAAGGCTAAGCAAAATGTGACTAATTGGGCCCTAAATCCTGAATATTCCAGAGTGGTTTGGTCCCAGGGTGCTTCCTGGAGTGCGGTTGCTTCGCTCTGGTCCGTGCAGCCTCTGGAGAGGAGGGAAAACGTTTTTAAGGAAAACAAACAGCTTCTCCCTCCGTGCCTTATCCGATTTCCACGAAGGCACGGAGGGACTTCCACTGGAGCACATTTCCACTCGTGCTTGTTGTCTTAAGAAGGAATTTTTTTATCTCCTAAAGGATCTTTCCCACAAGCCCTTCCCAGCTTGGTGTCCCTGGGGACGCCCTGGCAATTCCCAGCTGGGGATCCTCTCTTTGTGTGTCTGTCTGGGGCTGGATTTATGCTGGATCTGGGAACTTCCAGGGTTTTCACACGTGTTAGGCTTGACCAGTTATTTCAGTAGGACCAGCCCTTAAAATGGGTTTGGATTTACCCCCAGCCCAAATGTGATGCTCCTAAAAACCCAAAAAAAACCTCCAAAGTGACAGCCAAGGAAATTTCCTACCTGGACATGAACTCCTAAGAAGGTTTTTTAGGRAAATATGCTAAATTTCCTCAAAGGAGTCTGGAATTTCATAAAATCATAGGATTTTTTACGTTGGAAAAGCCCTCTGGGATCGAGCCCAACCCTTCCCAGCACTGCCAAGGCCACCACTGCCCCACGTCCCCAAGTGCCACATCCACATGGATTTTAAATCCCTCCAGGGATGGGGGCTCCACCACTGCCCCTGCTCCAATGCCTGATCACCCTTTCCATGAAGAAATTTTCCCRATATCCAACCTGCCCCTCCCCTGGCACAGCTCGAGGCCGTTCCCTCTCCTCCTGTCCCTGTTCCCTGGGAGCAAATCCCGACCCCCCCCCCGGCTGCCTCCTGTCAGGGAGATCTTTTTATCTGTGAAATAAAAAGAGAACTAAAATACTTAATTTTTGTAACTTTGAGCTTAGTGTTATTYTCACAGCAGTTGTGGCCTCCATTTATTGACGGGTGCGAATTTTTGGTCAAATAATAACTTCAACGAGCCAACGTTATTAGAAGTATTATTTTTAATTAACTGGTGCCGGGGCATGTGTTTCACTCGGAGTGCAAGTGTCAGCTTCGGGCAGTCTGGTTCTCATCATGCTCAAGGTTGCAATATTAGGTCACCAGAAGAAAGGACTGTTTGAGGCAGGGAAAGACAAATTAAATGTTAGGAGGAAGGAGAGGGGAGGAGGGAGGAGCAGGAATAAAGCTGTGGCTCCAGAAAATCAGGGAAAGCAGGAAAGAGTTCGGGAGAGGTAAAATCACCTTTTGCTTTAGACTGAATTTTCATTTTTGGTGTTCTCATTTGTGTGYTTTTCCCTCTGGATTCCAGAGGGGGTGACTGTCCTCCAARGCAGGAATGCGTCACGAGGAGCAACCAATTCCAAAACTCCCCTTTGCCTGAGCATTCCCAGYCTCAGCCAGGAATAAACACTTGGGAGAGACAGGAATCATCAGCGAACCAACAGCAAAATTAAAAATGGCCATTTTCCCTAAAAAAAAATCAAAGGATACCTGACAAAAGAGATTCACTGTAAGGCAAAGAGAAAAGTGTTACTCAAAACCTTGTTATTGTTCTCACCTTCCTCTCCCTGGGCTTCAAAGGATCCTCGTGGTGCTGTTTCAARGCAGTGCTGCTGGGAGGATAGCAAAATATTTGGGAATAAAGCTCTTCACGTGCACTTTGAGCCATTTGAAAGGTGACTCAGCCTTGACTGTATTTCTTTCATATGTAGAAATAATTTTATTTTTTTAATATATCCCAGAAGTTCCATTTTCTGTGTATTATGAGGGGGGCAGATCTGTGGGGCAGAGGCAYAGTGACATCCCGAACTTATTTAATTGCTCCATGAAATGCCTTCATGTGACTAAAATATGGATAAATTCCATATTATTGGGGACTTTTCCCTGACTAGGAACTGATTCCAATCTCCAGCACGTCCCTGGTGATAGGATTTATCTGTGTGTATCCTCCTGCAGACCTGGAGAGGCAGGAGCATGCTTTGTTCTCCTGTTCCTACGTGGAAAAACACCGGGAAAATACTTCAGGATCACTCAGGACAGAGCAACTGCAGATTTACGGGGTGGAGCTGACGATCCTCCCATCAAATCCTCCTKATCTGGAGCTTAATTCCCGATGAGAGGCGGATAAGGGCCCTGTGAGATCCCTGCTGCTCCAGGAGGGAATCCAGCAGCAGGGAATGTGTTTGCCTCAACAAACACAAGTGCGGGAGTTCCCTGCATTCCCATAACCACGAGSGTATGATCCGCAGTCCATCCCGAATAATGATGTAAGGAATCTGCCAGGAAAGATCCCAGTGCTGTTCCCAAGGTTGTTCCCTAACTGGCTGCAKCTGCTGAGCCAGCCTGGGGCAGGGAATGCCCCTTGGCTTGGCTGTAATTGTGTTGGGAAAGGGACATTTCAGGTGTTCAGGAAGAGAAAACTATCCCTGGATCTGAATCTTAGAGCTGATTTATTGATTTTTGATCAATATTTGTAGCCCTAAYGTGGCCTCAGCGCTGGCCTGGGCTACCTGGGGCCATCCCACRTGCTGATCCCTTCAAACCAGCATCCCAAACCCCCAGGAATTCTGGATTCTTTATCCCTATCTGGACCGGAGGCATCATATCACAGCAACCATCAGTGTGGATTGTGAGGTAACGACCAAGCAAAGGAGTTCCTCGGGCAGATCTTATTTGCTTATTGATATTTTTAAATTAGAAAGTCCTAGAATGGTTCGGGTTGGGAAGGAAATTAAAGATGATCTTGTTCCAGCCCCTGCCATGGGTAGGAACACCTTCCTCTAGACCATGTATTATTATTACTATTATTATTATTATTATTATTGTTATTATTATTATTATTATTATTATTATTATTATTATTAGCCAGGGATGCTTGGAGACTCTATAAATATAATGATGCCAAAGCACAGCACAATGAAGTTTTAACTTTATGCCTCTGCTTTCCCAGTGAACCCTTTCAACCCTGGCTGCCCTGTGGCTTTCAAGGGGTGTCCAACAGCAACAGCTTTTATTCCCCAGAACTTTTCCTCAAGTTACAGCGAGGTGGAAGCCAGGGCAGTTCTCTCYCTTTTGCAAAGTGCAATGCAGCCCTCACATTGCTGAAATATTACGTGAGCTCTGCTCACACTTCTGTCCTGCACTCCTGATTTTCCCTGGAAGAGAAGAGCATAAAACACTTGGTTGTGTGAGTGAGGCATCATCGCTCCCTTTTCCCATCAGTGCCTTTTCCCATCAGGGCTCTGCTGCTGGATATAAATGATTTAGATAAAACAGCTCTGACTGCTTCAGTGCTGTGGAAGGACTTTTTTTTTTTTTTAAGCAAGACAAAATGCCTTTCACTTTCCAAGTGAAAAAAATGTCTGGACAGTCTTCGCCCAGAGGCAAAGCTTTTCCATCTCCACTTGGTAGATCTGGGAGATAACACAGCATTTATTTGCTTTTGCACTTCAGATTGGTTGATTCCCATAAATCAGCTTGGCTCTGCACCCACWCCTTAATCCCTGCTGGCTTTTGGGACACTCAAAGCATTTGGGACTTTGTCTTGCCTCGTTCTGTTCTCTCCTTTGTCCATTTTTTGCTCCAGATACCAAAATTAGTCCTGTATTTATGATTCTTGCTTGCAGGGTACTCATTCCAATTCTTCTTAAAGCAAAAAGGGCAAGAATCCAACATGATCTCACAGGGTTCTGTTTTTCTATGAATACAGGAAATACTCCTAAATGAACTCACATTAAAGCCTGGTTACAGATCTCGTGCTGAACTAAATCCCTCGACTTGTTGTTGGCATTTGCTGGAAACGTTGTTTAGATTTGGGCAATTTCTCGTGATTTGGAAAAGGACTGGCAAAGAAAAATCAGGAGTTTGACAGGGAATCTTGCAGGGATGCTTTGTGTTTGGAACCAGCCACGGAGAGGTGTTTGGAGGAGGTGGTACCACGAAGCCCCTCCAGGCTTGGTGTGAATCAATAAATTAAATATTGCAAATGATTGTTGCTGTTGCTCCGCTCTGCCTGGTTTGCAGTTTAGAAATTGTCCCCGTTTCCAGGCTGGATGGGGAAGGTGCTGCTCTGGGAAGCGGATCAGCCTCTGGATTCACCGGAGCCTCACRCCGGGAGCTGATGAGATAAAGAGGTGGAATCACAGAATGGGCTGGGCTGGAARGGACCTTAAAATTCATCTTATTCCAAGCCCCTGCTGTGGACAGGGATGCCACTCGTTATCCCAGCTCCATCCAGCCCGGCCTTGGACATTCCAGGGATGGGGCAGCCACAGCCCCTCTGGGCATCACATCTCTCCCGGTACAGCCCTGTCACTGCCTCCTTTGGGATCCCAGGGCAAWGTCAGAGATTTTGGGTGTGGACACCCTTCAAAGCTCTTGTGTAACCCTTGAGCAGTCAGRTACTCAAAGGCACCCGAGCATGGTGTAAATTTAACCCTCGCTGCTATTATTACACAAAGCCAGAGGTACCGGCACGGGGGGAGCCGCAATGGGCAAGCTCCGAGATAAACATCCAGGCTGGAAATATGGAAAGAAGAAAACAGAGTGGAAACCAAAGCTGAAAAGAAACAATCTTCAAGCCCTACAGTGCTGCGTCACCTGCTGCTCACTGAAATCCAGCGCTTTCCTTTTTGTGCAGCCTTCACTCAACGACCACTGGGGCTTTGTGGGGTGCTCTGTGGGGTGCTCTGTGGGGTGCTCTGTGGGGTGCTTTGTGGGGTGCTCTGTGGGGTGCTCTGTGGGGTGCTTTGTGGGGTGCTTTGTGGGGTGCTTTGTGGGGTTTATCACCACGGAGCAGCTCTGGGAGCAAAGAGCAAGGCACCACCTCCTCTGGTGTCTCAGGGATCCTTCTGTCACACCCTGATGCTCCTGTTCCTTTCATTTGTTTTATCCTCCTGCCCCGTTACGGAGCTGATTTCCAAAACAATCCTAAGTAGTTCCTGCTCCTGATGAGCTACTAATCTGCTGTTTTCCCAGTGGGAATTCCGCTGGCACGCAGCTCCAGGGCAGAGGGGTGGCATCCTGGCCCTTCYTCTTTATTCTAAATCTGCACCTCCTGAGACTGGCTGCCAAATCCTGCTCCTCAGGGCATTTCCAGCCAGGCAAAGGTGTCCCTGCTCACTCCCAATCCTTGCTGTGCGTCCTTCCGTTCAAAGGGGAGCCTTTGGGTARTCCATGAGTTAAATTCCATAATAATTGCAACCTGGAGAGAAGGAGGCTCGGGGAGAACTTCTCACTGTCCTCAACTCCCTGACAGGAGGCGGCAGCCAGCGGGGATCGGGCTCTGCTCCCAGGGAACAGGGACAGGAGGAGAGGGAACGGCCTCGAGCTGTGCCRGGGCAGGTTTAGGTTGGATATTGRGATATTTTCTTTACAGAAAGGGTGGTCAGACATTGGCACAGCTGCCCGGGGCAGGGGTGGAGTCTCCACCCCTGAGGGATTTAAAATCCATGTGGATGTGGCATTTGGGGACATGGGGCAGTGCTGGCCTTGGCMGTGCTGGGAATGGTTGGACTCAAACTTAGAAGGCTTTTCCAACCTTAAGGATTCTCTGATGCTATAATTCTATTAAAAACAATAAATGAGTGATTAATTATATCCCATCACGGCATTTAGTGTTTAGAAGATGGAGAGCTGAACTCCAGAGCCTGCAGTTGCTATTGGGGTTTGTCAGCCCAGGTTTCAGCTCTTCTCTCCGAGAACCAACAGGGTAAAAATACTTTCCCCAGAGCTGATTCCATGCAGGAACACATGGATTGTGTGTCCCTGGGTACATCTCAGGGTGTCTTTGTTGGCTGAGTACCTGAGGCATCCCAACCTTCCCTCGTGCTGTTAATGAAGAGTTTAATAGGCAGTGAAACCTCGTGTTTTTGCAATCCACCTTTCCATGTGCTTGGGAACATCTTGGGACCATCATCCCRTGAAACCTGGACCCCTTCCCACCGATTTCCCAATGGTGAGATGGCCGTGGAAGGTTTCCATCCCTCCCATCCCTCTTTTCCCACCCCGTTGTCTCCACACTCATAAATTACTGCGCTTAATCCCTGGCGTTTGGCTTCTCCTCGCGAACGCCGCGGGAATCCCGGGACTCTTCTCTGGAGCCGGGAGTGCCGGGAGGTGTCTGGGGTGTCCTGGAAGGCGATCCCAGCGTTTCTTCCCTCTAATCCCATTAGCTGGCGGCCGGGACAGGGCACCGGGAGCGGCCGCCGGCTCTGCGAGGCGAGCGCACAATGAATGGGCCACTTCAAAGAGCCTCCACGGAATTTGCATTTCCAAGCTSTCGCAGCCAAGGTCTTCAGGAAGGGATGAAAGTGGCTTTTGTTAAACTTAATGGCGGCGTTGATTAAAAAAGGCTCTGATTTTTCCCTTATTAAGGCGTGGTGTGATCCCACTGTCGGGATTTGGGCATCTGGGGGAGGCTGAGTTCTGCACACAAAGGCAGTAACCTGTTCCCTGTCCGGCTGTCAGCATCCCTAGGGATATTCCAGCAGCATTTATCCTCATTCGAGAGCCGTGTAGTAGCTGTCTGGGGCGGGCATGAATAACAAAGAAAATACCAGCAAATTTTCATCGGGCATCTCCTTTTGCCGGGACCTCAGCAGAGCCGAGGCGTCTTGTCCCGAAAACAGATCCCAAAAATCTCAAGGCAAAATATCTCCTACTGGATTCTCAAAGCAAGGAAGTAAAAGGGCTGATTCCTGCAGCTGGGRTTTCAGTGATCATGTATTAAACCCCCCCCTCAAAACCCCCCTAAAACTCTCTGTTCAGTGCTGATTGTCTGTTCAAAATACCCAAAAACTGTCCTGGTTTTCTGAGCTCCGGTGATTTCCCTTCTTTGCTTTGTTTGAAGAACATTGGCAAAGAATTTCACATCTGGATTTGTGTATTAAGTGTCTCCTGTATCGCCTAAAACAAAGCACCCAATGAAAGAAATGTGTCTGTTTGACTCCTGCCTCAGCTTTGGTTCTGTTTGGGCACTGAATGTTACCACACACGGGAGATTGAGCAAACTTTTCCTATTTCCAGGGTATCAGTGCTGGGAGAGGTTGGATTTTCTGTGCACACTCGAAATTCTGCTCGCGTGACTCTTCCCGCTGTGTTTATCAATATTCAGTGCAAGTTTGGTTCAGAAATAGAAAACGACGTGTTAGCTGCTTTAAATAAACAGAAATCTKATTTTTCCAGGCAGTTTATGTTTCTCTTCTCATCGAGGCTGGGTGCATTCCCGAGCAGAGCCTTAAAAGCAACCATTTCATACAACATTAATGTGTGTTTTGGCCGAGCTGAAATGCCACTTTTTACCAGGCAGACGAAGGGGTTTATTCTTTAAACAAACAAATATCCGAGGTCTTGTTGAATGTAAGGAAATAATCCTTGTTGTTCCCAGTGTCTCCCAGTGACCCTGTTGTGTTTCTGGCTGATTTAGGGATGAGTACGAGGAGGATGGGTTCTGCCAGCCCTACCGGGGCATCGCCTGCGCCCGCTTCATCGGGAACAGGACCATCTACATGGAGTCCTTGCACATGCAGGGGGAAATAGAAAATCAGATTACAGGTGGGTAAACACACCTCGGCTTCTTCCTCCTCGCGGAGCTGTCTTCTCCCAAAAAGCTGCTGGAGTTTTATAAAGAGCAATTCTGTTTTCTTCGCTCTTTATCCCCTTCTTGCCGTGAACTTCCCACCTGAAGTGACACCATCCAAGTGTCTCTGCTCCTCCAGCTCCCTCCAAAAACGCCTAAAAAAATGATTTTCCAAGGAGAAGGGGCTGTGTGTTCACAGCTTCTGGGAGACCGTAGCCAGGCCACCTTGTGCTGCTGTTAGCCCAGCAGATTTTGAAAGCAAAGGGGGACCAGCCTGAGTTGATTTTACGTGGTTGGAATCATTTAGGTGCTGGGAAAGGCTGCATAAATCATCCAGCAGGTAGTGGTTTTCCTTTGGATTTAGGGAAGAACAGGTGTTAATCTTGGTGGGATGTGCTGATGGGGCTGCTCAATTCAAACTGATGTATCATAGGTAGCATGATACATTCCTATTTTTTTTAATATAAATTATCTTGGCCTGATCCTAGCCATGGTAATCATCTCTATATTCAGAGTTTTTTCTTGCTGTCAGAATATCCCAAATTTCTTTTCTCCCTAGAGAGTTCTTCCTTTGTCTCCAAACACTGTCTGCATTGCCCCCAAGAAAGGCCAATGTTTTCTGTGCATCCACCATTCCATAATCTTCCAGCATTCAGTTTGAAAAGCCATTTGGGATCGTATAAAAGTTGTCATCTTCCACGAGGGAACCGATATCCTGCAGGATACTGTCATCCCGCAGCCCGCAGGAATTTGGGGTTTACCTCTTGGGCCAAAGGCATCCAAATATTACATGAATTTGCAAACTATTAGAAGTCATTTGGGAGGGGGGAAAAAAAGGAATAATTAAAGGAATAATGAAGTTTGGGGGTTGGGTAATGAGCTTAACACGAATCCCACGTTGAAAAGCAGATGCGTTCTCCTYGTCGGCGGAACCGCCCTCGTTAATAACTCCCAGGGTAATTAGCTCCGCGCATTCCCGTTCATCACCTGAACGGCTGCACTGGGAAGTGAGGGCGGGAAGGCGGGAAGGCACCCAACGGCATTCCCAGTGGTTTCAGCCAAATCCCCGCGCGTGTTTTCCAGCCGCCTTCACCATGATCGGCACCTCCAGCCACCTGTCGGATAAGTGCTCCCAGTTCGCCATCCCTTCCCTGTGCCACTACGCCTTCCCCTACTGCGATGAGACCTCCCTGGCTCCCAAGCCTCGGGATCTGTGCCGGGACGAGTGTGAGATCCTGGAAAACGTCCTGTGCCAGACGGAGTACATCTTTGCCAGGTCCAACCCCATGATCCTGATGAGGTTGAAGCTGCCCAACTGCGAGGATCTGCCCCAGCCCGACAGCCCCGAAGCCGTCAACTGCATCCGGATCGGGATTCCCATGGCGGATCCCATCAATAAGAGTGAGTGGGAAACGACTGTTTCTCCACGGGAAAGATGGTGCTGTGCAAAGGTTGGCTGGAAGGGCTTGTGCATCCCAGTTGGAGCCGGTGCTGGGCTGAGACATCACGCAGGCGAATTTTCCCAGCTCCAGCGCTTCCCYCCAGCTTGTCCAGCAGGGGTGGGAATTCAGGAGGACTTTTTCAGGTGTTTTCTAATTAATATGGAGTGGGAAACTATGGAGTGTAGGCAGGAGTGTGGGTGGCTTCATCCTCCCTGCCTCCTTCATCCTCCTCCCCCCTCAGCCCGTGTGCTCCGGCAGGGCTGTGGGTGCAGCGTAGGGATGTTTGTCAGCAGGAATGTTTGTAGGAGCTGGATCCGTGGCTGTCCCTGCCTAAACCAGCCTAATTTGAGGCACTGGCTGAGCTCCCTCTTTGATCAGGCCRGGCTGCAGCCTGTTCACGTCCCTTACACATCTGAATGGTCAAATATAAAACGTGGCTCCCACAAATTCTCCACCTTCCTATGAAAATAATGGCCGCAGTTCAGGTTCCCACTGTAGTTTTGACTTCTTTTGTGTATCTTATATTAAAAACGCTCGGCATAAGCTGTTTTCATTACAGGAGCATAAGCTTTAAATCCTCCCAGGAATGCGAATGCAAAGCAGGCCCTGCAGATCGGCAGCCCGTGCTCCCAAACCGGGCTTCCCGGCCCCGGGCCAGCAGGATTTTCCCGGCAGCTCCCGGCAGCTCATCCCCCTCCCGGGGATGCTGCATCCATCACCRACCGTGGCTTTGGCCTGTGGTTGTCTTTGCAGATCACAAGTGCTACAACAGCTCGGGCGTGGATTACCGCGGCACGGTGAGCGTGACGCGCTCGGGGCGCCAGTGCCAGCCCTGGAACTCGCAGTACCCCCACACCCACACCTTCACCGCCGCCCGCTACCCCGAGCTCAACGGGGGCCACTCCTACTGCCGGAATCCCGGGAATCAGAAGGACGCCCCGTGGTGCTTCACCTTGGATGAGAACTTCAAGTCGGAGCTGTGCGATGTCCCCGCATGCGGTAAGGGCCGAGCCGGTTCGCGTCCCGGTCGGGGCCTAAAAGGGGAAGGGTTTGGTGATTTCCTCGGAGAAATGTGCACAAAGTGTCCTTTGGGAGTCCCTGATAAGGGAGCTGTAGGAAAGTCTGGCTGTCCCTGCTCCGAGGAGACCTTTGAGCACTGGCTGCCCCTGCCAGTGACAAAGTGGTGGCATGAAAATAATTTATTGGGGAATAGCCCAGCCCAAGCGTTCCTGACTTTCCAGGCCGATGTTCCAATCAGTACAACTCCTTAGGCCAAATTAAATCGTAGAAACATGRARYTGTTTAGGTTGGAAAAGCCCTCTGAGGTCATCGAGTCCAACCATTCCCCAGCACTGCCAAGGCCACCGCTGACCCACGTCCCCAAGTGCCACATCCRCAGGGATTTTAAATCCCGCAGGGATGGGGACTCACCACTGCCCTGGGCAGCTGTGCCAGGGCTGGACAACCTTTTCAGTGTAGAAATTTTCCCTAATATCTGATCTAAACCTCCCTTGGTGCAATTTGAGGCTGTTCCCTCTCCTCCTGTCCCTGTTCCTTGGGAGCAGAGCCCGACCCCCCCTGGCTGTCCCCTCCTGTCAGGAGTTGTGCAGAGCCAGAAGGTCCCCCCTGAGCCTCCTTTTCTCCAGGCTGAGCCCCTTTCCCGGCTCCCTCAGCCTCTCCCGGTGCTCCAGCTCCTTCCCCAGCTCCGTTCCGTTCCCTGGACACGCTCCAGCCCCTCAGTGTCTTTCTTGTTGTGAGGGGCCCAAAAACAGGGAGAGGGTTTGAGATGCACATGATAGAGCCCAGACTGTCTGCCTTCCCCCCCATCTACCCTTTCAGTAAGAACATAATTTAGATCCCATTTTGGCATGGATCCCCATCTTTCCATTAATTGAAAAAGACTTTGGAGCAGACTCAGAACATGTCTCACTGCAGGAATGTTCATAACCATAACCAGAAAAAATTTAATTTGGTTCTGGCTATGGAGCAGGAACATCAAAGGTATCTCCTTTCCGAGGGGAAAGGTAATATTGCTGTGACAACTCGTAGGCAACGTCAAATTTTGTGTGAAACTTTGTACYCTGATTTTCCATAACGTTTCTGGGAGCATTTCTGGCACGTCCACRGGAATAACTGCATTTTTTTCTTGGCCTGTGATCAATATTGTTATTCCTACATGCAGATAAAACAATCAGGACCCATTTGTTCAGGTATTCCGCTCCCTTCCCCCGGGGTCTCTGAGCAGCAGGATCAAATGAGAGCTGAATCTCCCCTTTTTGTTCATTTTGCAAAAATGTATTCCGAAGATTCTTTTGCCAGACCCCTCTAGATGGGCTCTGAGATGCCAGGCCTGGGGATCCTTTTGATGTGGGACACCAGGACACTTTTGGGTGCCAAAGTCTCCGATTTGCATGCTTTGCTAGATAATAAATGAGAGATCTGGCCGGCCTGGAGAATTCCTGACAAAGGTTTTAATTGCCAAAACCTCTCGCCGCYGCCTTAAATGGTACTCCTTGTTCTGTGCCTTTCTTATTCTAAACACAACCAGAGCTCGATCAGGTGAGCAGTAATTGAATTGTTAAGTGCTAATCTGCATATTAAAACCAGAATACCGTGTGGGGCTTGCATTCTGCTGGCTCTGCACTGCCTGAAAGAGCCATTCCAGGCCCCTTTCAATCAGTATTGTGCATTCTGCCTCACCAGGACATGCCTAGATGGGAAATGGATTTAATTAGGGTGGCTCCCAAGAAACCTATTAACCTAATGAGGCTTCACGGCGGGAGGCTGCTACTTAATAAGAATAATAATTGCCTTTGACTGGGAGAGCTCAGGTGATGAACTAGTGCCCAGGTCTCCCTGTGCCTCGTGCTGCTGCTTTCTTTTCCTTTCTTCGACTGTGTCTCACAAGCTGTGAGAGGTTTGTTGCGTGAAAGTTTGTCAAGCTGACCACAGGGAGATGTGAAACACGGAGCAATCCGAGCTTAGCAAAGCCAGACCTAAGAGCCTTGGGAGGAGAGGGGAAGGGCAGCGTGTGAATCCCTGCCTTTCCCGCGCAGGGAAAATGTCGTGGGGCTGGCGCTTTCCGTCCTCTCCCGTTTCCCAAAGGCTGCAGAAATATTTGGGCTGCCTCTCCTCTCAATTAAAAAGCAGATGGCACAACTTAATCCGAGGAGAAGGATCCGAGAGGAGCGTGGGGGAGCCGAGGGACAGCGTGAGCCTGAAAGAGGAGAGGGCTTGTGCAAAGTGACATCCAGAACCGTTTGAACTTTGCCTCTGTCACAATTTGAGCGGAGCCCAAGCTTCAGATCAAGTTCATGTCTAATTAAGTGCATAAAAGAGATCTGTGTGGGCCGCTAAGCCCTTGGACAAATCCAGCCTGGAAAACACAGACAAACAAACTGCAGTGACCCTGCAGGGATAATAAAACATTCCCCGTTCTGCCAGACTCCCTAAGGCTGCCGCAGGCATTCCCATTTCCCTCAGAAACAGCCAGCCCGCGGCTCCAGGGGATCCTCCATGGTCCTGCAGTCAGTGTGTTAATCCGGGTGTGATTACACCCTAAGCCTTGGGAATGCTCCTGGGAAGCGGCAGGGCAAGGCAGGCGTCGGTGTCCTGGAGCACTCCAGAGGGAGAGCCTGGTCTGTCCTTGTCACCACCAGCGGGTGCTGCCTGAGCTCCTTCCCAAAGCCTSTCCCACTACATTTCCCTCTGAGCAGCATTCCCTGGGAAGCCAGGAGGGACATAGTGCCTGATGTCCTGGGCAGTGGCAAAGAGGGGATCATGTTCCTAAAATTACTCACTGGGAGGAGACCTGAGAGCAGAGGGAGCAAAGATTGCAGGGAGCATTTGGACTGTGTTACATCAGCCAACTTCCCAGCCTCTTCCAGATCCTCCCTTTTATCCCTGCTCCAGCTTTCCTGTCACCTCTTGTCTGTTGCTGCTCTGCTTGTAGTAAACTATTCTTTTTTCACTTATCTATTCTTTTATCACTTTCATCTACTTGTATCCATTCCTTATTGGTGGAAAGGGATTGGTTGAACCAATAAGGGGAGGCAGCTCATTCCACAGTGTTCTCCTTTAAATTTTCTTAAACCAAGGAACATATAGGAACATAAGGAATCCATAATCCCACCAAAGCTGTTCTTGGACTCATAGAACGGCCTGGGTTGGAAGAGACCTTAAAAAMCATTTAGTTCCAACTCCCTGCCATGGGAAGGGGCAGCTCCCACMCAGGATATTTTCAGAATTCCCTTTTCTGTGGATCTGTGTGGATCTTCATTTCCCCCTGAGCAGTGGCCACCCTGAAGCATTCGACCCTTTCCTGACCATCAGTAGGTTTGACCTCACAGGGGCTGTTGCTGGGTGTCCTTACAGAACTGTTACTCCACAAAATAATCTTCTTTTTTAATATTAAAGAAATCAAACAGCATTCAAGGTGGATTTCAGTAACACAAATTGGATGTTTGATTCCTTTTAACACTTCCGGTTGACCCAGGGATGCGTTTGACCCTGTGGGATGCTTCATTCACTGTTGGTTTGTTGTTTTTTTTTTTCCTGAACCAGATTATAAGGATTCCAAGGAGAAGAATAAAATGGAAATCCTGTACATCCTGGTGCCAAGTGTCACCATTCCCCTGGCCATAGCCTTGCTCTTCTTCTTCATCTGCATCTGTCGCAACAACCAGAAATCCTCGTCCCCTCCCGTCCAGCGGCAGCCGAAGCACGTCCGGGGCCAGAACGTGGAGATGTCCATGCTCAACGCCTACAAACCAAAGGTAATCCCACATTCCTGCCCCCACATTCCCTGGCTGTACAGCCAGGGAGGGAAATGCTTCAAACAACTCAGCACTGACATGTGAAGGTGCTTTCCAGCTTGTGGTTTCTGAAAGGGCTTTTCCCAGCAGCAGCGTGTGCTGGACCAATGGGGTAATTCCTGTGTGTCCGTGTCSTTGGATAAATAATGGAGTTTTTGTGTGATAAAGCAAGAAATCCCTTCCTGAATCATTTCTGAAACAGCTCATTTAAGTGAGAGAGTGATGCAGGTAAAGATGTGGGTCAGCATTTCCTCACGGCTCTGCTCTGTTCATCTGTTGCCTCTCACTCCGCTGAAATCCCTCTTGGAAAGATTTGTTCCTTGTTTTTTCAGGAGAAACGACCAAAACAGCCTCAAAGCTGTGCCTGCAGCTCTGGCCACATCGCAGCCGCTGCTGCTGCTGTTTGCCTTCCCCACAGTCCCAGGTTCAGGAAGAATTTTTGGGAATCTGTGGGATTTAAGTGTGATCAACCTTGTGCTCCTGATTTCCTGGTGGGATATGCAATCCTGGCTGAACTGAAGATAGTGGGAATGTCAGCATCCATCCATTGAGGCTGCAATTCCCACCTTTCCTGCTGGCACACGCAGCATAGGAAAGCAGCGTGCCAGGAAAAGTTTGCAAATATTGACCATTTTTTTTCCTTTCAATTCACAAGTCATGTTCTGCAAAAAGCTTTATTATTTATGCTAATTCTGTGTTTTCCCACTGGGAAATCCAGCTCTCCCAGTCTCCAACGTTTTGATTGCCTTTCAAACAATATTTTCAAGGAAAGGAAGTGGAATCCTATTTTTAAATGCCGTAGCCAGTATTGATGTCAGCTTTGGGTGAAAACACACTCAGGCTCCGAGCTCCAACTGAGGTGGCTGTCTGCTTGGATAAATAGGAATGCTARCATTTCCTCCAGTTTTAAAGGATTTTAATTGCCTCCAAAAATATAATAAATGAGGGGTTTTGTCACGGAGCTGAAGAAGAGGTGGAGGGGGTGGGTTTCCCTCTTCCCCCCCTCTCCTCTCCCTTTGCCCTGACCTGCTGCCTCTGGTGGATTTTACACTTCCCCACATTTTGGACACTCGTGTGTGACAAAGACTTGTCGAACAAGAGCTGAGCAGATTTACAACTGCTTCACTCCAAATGAGCCCTTCCTGCCAAAACTTTATGACTTCATTGTCTTCCCTACTTTTCCACTCTGTTGGTTCAAACAGACGGACCCRGGCTCAGGTCAGACAGAGGTCATTTCACTTTCATTACTAAAATATAATTTACAATATGCCAGACCTAAACAAGTTTTAGCCTAAAGGATTTGGGTAATATAAACCATCTGTTCCTCAACAATATAGCTAATTTCCTGCCATCACTGTACAGTCTACTGGCTGCCTGCTTTAATGGCTTTGTTATTATTATTATTATCATCATTATTATTATTATTATTAATGCAGTGTTCGTCTACAAGTCATAAGTGATCAATGCAATTAGAATTAATTTATGCTAAAATGGCTTTTTCCATGGTTTTTTGAAATGTCAGTTCTTTCTCACATTGCCACTGGAAAGCTGCTGTTCCATGAGTTCAGGAATGCAAATGCCAATGTTTACACTCATTTACAGAACCTAGATCCCAAACTCATTAACCTTAAATTACTACCTGTGGCTTTACTGAGGGCCCTAAAGGAGAGGGTTTGGKGTTGGGTGTTACAAGTGGAAGTTGGGAACGATGCGGGTTCTTTATGGCCCAGGAGTGMAAATCTGCACACCAAAGGGCAATAAAAGTTTCAAGAGTTTGCCTTTCTCCTTGGAGCACTCTCTGAGTTTCAGGATGGAACAGAAATAGTGGGAACAGGAACAGGCTCTGCCGTAGCTGGARGGGTTAATAGCAAAGTCAAGGGAGAATTGGCTACAAGGACACGGTTTGTAAAACAAAATAATTTTTTTCCTGCTAAAACTCCAGGCCCTGGCCCAGAAAACACTTCAGCATGGACCTCTTAAGGCAYGGGAATTGCCTCAATTCCTGAAATTAGTCACATTCAATTGGAAGTACAGGAACGCCCAAGGCCAAATGCCGRAATGCTGATGGTTCCTGCATATATTTCAGTCCAATGCTTCTTGTGTCTGACCTTGTGCAGAGCATGAAAAGCARTCCTAAGTTCCTTTTTTGGAGCGTGGTGCACCGGGGGAGGGCCTTTGTCCCGCTGGGGTCCTGGCGTYCCTYGGGCCGCGCCTGGCGCCTTTGGGAYCGTTGCTCCCGTGTCGGTGCCCTCGGCTTCCACCCTTCCCGCACCGAGAGATTTCTCTTAGAAAGTCGTTCAGGGCCCTAATGTTTTGCCTCTGTCGTTTCTCCCAGAGTAAAGCCAAGGAGCTGCCCCTCTCCGCCGTCCGCTTCATGGAGGAGCTGGGGGAATGCGCCTTCGGCAAGATCTACAAGGGCCACCTCTACCTGCCGGGCATGGACCACGCGCAGCTCGTGGCCATCAAGACCCTCAAGGACTTCAACAACCCCCAGCAGTGGGCGGAGTTCCAGCAGGAGGCGTCGCTGGCGGCCGAGCTGCACCACCCCAACATCGTGTGCCTGCTGGGCGCGGTGACGCAGGAGCAGCCCGTGTGCCTCCTCTTCGAGTTCACCAACCAGGGCGACCTGCACGAGTTCCTGGTCATGCGCTCGCCGCACTCCGACGTCGGCTGCAGCAGCGACGAGGACGGCACGGTGAAATCCAGCCTGGACCACGGCGACTTCCTGCACATCGCCGTGCAGATCGCGGCCGGCATGGAGTACCTGGCCGGGCGCTTCTTCGTGCACAAGGACCTGGCCGCTCGCAACATCCTGGTCGGGGAGCAGCTCCACGTGAAGATCTCCGACCTGGGGCTGTCGCGGGAGATCTACTCGGCGGATTACTACAGGCTGCAGAACAAGTCGCTGCTGCCCATCCGCTGGATGCCCCCCGAGGCCATCGTGTACGGCAAGTTCTCCTCCGACTCCGACATCTGGTCCTTCGGGGTGGTGTTGTGGGAGATCTTCAGCTTCGGCCTGCAGCCCTACTACGGCTTCAGCAACCAGGAGGTGATCGAGATGATCCGCAAGCGGCAGCTGCTGCCGTGCTCCGAGGACTGTCCGCCCAGGATGTACGGGCTGATGACGGAGTGCTGGCACGACCTGCCCTCGCGCCGGCCGCGCTTCAAGGACATCCACGCCCGCCTGCGCTCCTGGGAGGGCCTCTCCAGCCACACCAGCTCCACCACCCCGTCCGGCGGGAACGCCACGACCCAGACCACGTCCCTGAGCGCCAGCCCCGTCAGCAACCTCAGCAACCCCAGGTACCCCAACTACATGTTCCCGGCGCAGGGCATCCCCCAGGGGCAGCTGGCGGGCTTCATGGGGCCGCCCTTACCTCAGAACCAGCGCTACATCCCCATCAACGGCTACCCCATCCCGCCGGGATACGCCGCCTTCCCGGCCGCCCACTTCCCGCCGCAGGGCCCTCCCAGGGTGATCCAGCACTGCCCCCCTCCCAAGAGCCGCTCCCCCAGCAGCGCCAGCGGCTCCACCAGCACGGGCCACGTCACCAGCCTGCCGTCGTCGGGCTCCAACCAGGAGGCCAACATCCCTCTGCTGTCCCACATGGCCATTCCCAGCCACCCGGCGGGCATGGGCGTGACGGTTTTCGGCAATAAAACTCAGAAACCCTACAAGCTGGACTCCAAGCAGTCTTCCCTGCTGGGAGACTCCGGCGTGCACGGACCCAACGACTCCGTGATTTCGGCGGAGTTGTGAACACGCGAGGCCTTTGTAAATAGGACTCTGCGCGGCGCGGACTGGGAAGGGGTGGAAAAGATTTCTATTCGAGTATTTTATTAAGGATCCTTCTGGTTGTTGGACGGACAAACCGCGGGAAAGGACCTTCTGTGAAGTTTCACCGCTCGCCAGGACGGGCAGGCACAACCCTGGATCCTCGTGGCGGGAATCCTCAGCCTCGGCCACGTTTCTCCAGTTCAAAGAGAGGGAAGAGGGAATTTGGGGTGTTTTTTTTTTAAAAATAAAACTGTTTTATCCGACGCTTTTTTCACGGCTTTTTAAACCTCCGGCGTGGTTTAAATCACAGGAACTTGTTTTGTAATGCCGAAAAACCGATTTTAATATTTGTCTCTTTTTTTAGGAGATGCAAAGATTCGGAGATCTGGGCGTGCAATTTCAGTGCCAACGGGGAAAATRTTTGTAAATTTTGCGGTCGAGGATTGTGTTTCCAATCTGTGATCTGAGAGCTGAATAAATTACTTCAGGTGGGATTTCGGTCTTTCGTTGAGTTGGGAGTCTGAGCTCGGATTCAGACCAAAAAAATGTCATTTACGTGACAGCACAAAACGCTCGAGTTATCGACTTGCAGCCTACACAACTCATCTGCTGCTGCCTGCTAAGGACAGCTGGAGTTCTTAAGGAATTGCCTTAAAGGAAATGAAATTAAAGGGTTTTAATTTCAGGACCTGAATCAGCTTCTTCAAAGATAACATTTCGTGATGYAGTCGCTCAAGCAGGAATTTTCTATCCTTTTGTTGCTATGCAACTGTGTAATGGAAAAGCTCCAAGCCACAATTTTATATATGACAATCAGTTTTCCCAGGAATATTTATTGTGCCCTTTCAGTGACTCTGACTCCAGTAACCCTGGAAGAAGGGAGACTCACATTCCATCAGGCAGCGAATCCATCGATAGCAATTGTGTCTAATAATGTGAATTAGTGTTGATTTTCCACTTAGAAATGCACCATTTGTGTCATTAAAAAAAACCCATTCAGGTAGAACCGATCCAGACTCTTCCTTTGAAACCACTTTAAGGAGTTACACACGAGCTGTGTACGGTACAGTGTTTGCCACAGACTCTTTTTTTTTGTACTGAATAATATTTTTATTGTCCACAAACCCAATTTTTTGCTCAGTCGACGACGTTGTATGATAGGACTTTATTTTTATCTTTTTTGCACAGAAGTGTGATGATGTTTTTGTACAGCAGAAGTGGAAAATACATCTCTGCATTTTATACCTTGGCCTRTTCCTTTTTCTTTTTTCCCCCTGATGTAGATGTTCCTGAAATATATTATGGTGATACTCAGCCACTACCTTATACAAATATCTTTTCTTTGTTTTCACTGCATGCTTTTAATCACTGTATTACTTGATGATTGAGTTATTAATTACGGGCATTTCAATTAGGCGAGCATGGAAAAATGTAATATCAAAGGCTATTTTATAATGGAGATACGTGCATTTTTGTATTTCACGTGCCAGAGATGATATTAAACACTGATTATTTTATGCTGCTGTTTATTAAAACATTGTTTTGCCATCAACTCATCGGAATTTCCTCCGTCTTGGTGTCAGGTGCTGGAAATGGTTTGTGTTCAGCTGGGAGTAAAATCTACTCCCAGGTTAGGAACAGTCAGTAATGGTTTAGTAAGTTCTTTCCAAGCTGGGTCCTTAAGGTGAAAATATTTTTAGGTACGAAGCAGCTCTGAACAGCACACCTGGAAACCCTTGGAAAGGCCTCTCCCTGGCCTGGCCTCCCTCTCAGCAGGGAAAATTTGGGAATTTTGAGGCTGAAGTCACGGTCTGGCTCAGCCCTGATGCACAGGGAGGCAGGAATTCAYCGGGAGAGGCAGGAATTCACCAGGGAGAGAGGAGAGGGAAAAATCTAAAAAATGATGAATTAGGTAATGTGGAAAAGAAACRGTGCCAGAAATTAAGGAATCGCTCCTCGGGTGGGAATGCAGATGTAGGGATGAAAGCTGATTTTGTGGCAAACAAAGGAAGAGGGAATATTCCAGATGCTAAATCATCATCCCTGCTTCCTTCAASGGGAGAGCACAGCCAAGGCTGTTGGAAGTGCGAGAGTCTTGGCTGGACTGAGAAGCTCTGGAGGATTGGGAATAAAACTCTGGATCAACACAGTTTACTGAGCCTTCGGTCTGGAGAGTCTCATCCCCTCCAGGTTGGTTGTGTTGCTGTGAAAGAAAATAGAGATTTGGTGRTTGAAAGAGCAGGATGCAGGGTCGGAAACGGGGATCTGGATCCTTTGTTCCCACAGAAATCCCCAAATGGATTTCTGCGTCCTCTGCACGGAAAGGTAAAATCCAGAGCTGCCTGTGCAGAAGTGGAGGCTGGAAAACTCAGAAATGTGTTTGTTGAGGATTGTCCAAAGGGAATCTGTGCCTTGCTTGGCGGGAGTAGGGATTTCCAGGAAGGTTGGAAATGCTGGATTACATTTCCTTGTTGTCCTGTGAGCTCTGAAACCTCCACCGAGCCCAAAGCACTCCTGAGAGGAGCAGAGCTCTCCAAGTGCAAACACGGGCTGGATCCAGAGCTCTGGGATGTGTGTTCACCTTCCACATCCATTGGCTCCTGTTGCTGCACATTCATCCGGAGGAATTTGGCTTTTTGGCAGGATCCTCCCTCCTCAGGGTGTCTGAGCCTTGAGCCTTCTCCAGAGGGGCTTGGGCATCCAAAGGAGATGGTTTGGATTGGGAGGGACCTTAAATCCCATCCCATTCCAYGGGCAGGGACACCTTCCACTAGCCCAGGCTGCTCCAAGCCCTGTCCAACCTGGCCCTGGACACTTCCAGGGATGGGGCAGCCRCAGCTTCTCTGGGAATTCCATCCCAGCCCCTCCCCRCCTTCACAGGGAACAATTCCTTCCCAATATCCCATCCAACCCTGCCCTCTGACAGTTTAAATCCCACCGGAGGTTCACTTTTAGGGAAAAAATCCTCTCCTTGTGGCTTGGCAGGAAACACGGGGAGCTCCRCAGGAGCTTTGCGCTGATGGTGGTGGTGTTGGAATCAGCCTTTCCACCTGCTGGAGAGGTTTTAGGAATTTTTTTTCAAAACTACCTCACTAGGCCAAAAAAAAAAGTCAATTTTTCACCTGCAGAAAAAAAAACGACAGCACCTTCCTCGTGTGTCACAACATTTCATCCAGGGTTCCTTATGGATCCGTGCTTCTGTGGTCGGGGGGTGGAATGAGCAGCTGGTTCTGCTGCAGGATATCCATGGAAAAACCAGGCCCTTTCCACGGGCCTGGAGCCTCTCAAGGATGTGCCGGCTGTGGAATCCAAGCAGCGATTTTCCCTAGCCGTGGGTTATCTCTTCTGGGAGGAGGGAATATCGTCCCTGAGCCTGTCGCTCTGCGGCCCATCACATTCCTCCTGTTTGATTCCCAGAAATCCAAGCTCAGCCCCTTGCAGGACAGTAGGGATTGCTGAGGTTATGTAAAATTATTAAAACCAGAGAGAGACACAATATTGCGAGTGCACATCAAAAGCTCTCCGAGACAAAGGAGGGAAAAGTGACTCGAAACTGGAATTATTGGAAGCATCTGTGGTGTCCTTTATTCCCCAYGAAGTGCAGCACATTTTGGAATGGTGTTGAGCTGTCCTGTGCCTCAATTTGCTGGTTTTTACCCTAAACCCTGGGGTTTATCTGCTCCTGGAGACACAAAGGAATGTTCTCCGGGGCTGCAGCCTGRGTGGAGAATTTGGGTTGTTTTCGTGCTCATCTGGGGAATTTAAAAGCAGAAATCTCAGTTGGATTTGTAAGGATCACATCCATTTATAAAGCTTGGAGGAGAATCTGCATCTGTTCGGATCTGTGGGTAAAATCTGCACAAATCCAATGGTTTTGTTGGATATTTCCATAGTTTAAAAAACAAGCCAGTAACATTTTAGAGCAGTGACCAGCAAGAACAAGGATAATGATGATTCCCAATTCCCTCAGTGTGTGATGGGTCCATCCCGAGCTGGGGAAGGCAGAGGTGCTGCTCCCATGGGATGGGTCCCCATGGAAGGATTGCTTGGATTGGGATGCCTCTCCCAGCACAGCTAGGGGTGGTTCAGCCCTGGCCAGGTGGATGGAGCCACTGGGGAATGAGCCAAACATCTCATCCATGGAAAAATATCCTTTAGTGGGAGCTCAGCTGCCTCTGCTTTCAATTCCCTCACCTGGGGCGAGGCAATCCTGGYACAAAGAGCCTGGAGAGGAGTTCTGGGGGATGAGCTGATCCCACAGCGTGGGCAGCAGGAAAGGGAGGAATTCTGCCCTTCTGCTCCACTCAGGTGAGGCCCCACCTGCAGAGCTGCTCCAGCCCTGGATCCCAACATCAGAGGGAYGTGGAGCTGCTGGAGAGAGTCCTGGGAAGGCTATGGAGCTCCCCCAAGAGCTCTGGAGCCAGGCTGGGAATGCTGGGGGTGCTCACTTGGAGAAGAGAAGGCTCCAGGGAGACCTCAGGGCCCCTTCCAGAGCCTAAAGGGGCTCCAGGAGAGCTGGAGAGGGACTTGGGATGAGGGATGGAGTGGCAGGATAAGGGGGAATGRCTTTAAATGCTGAGCTCCAGGTTCCTGCTGGAATGACCATCCCACAAATTTGTACCTAAACCTCTGCTGCTCCTCCCTTGGGTGGCTCCCATGGATTCACATGGTTAGAACAGAAATCCCTACCAGGATTGTTGGGATCTGCCTGTGTAAAACCACCCTCATCCCAGCTGGAAAACTGTGTGTGTGTGTCCTGTGTGCTGGCACTGGAGGGCTCAAATCCAGGGAAATCGACTTAGGAGTGCAGAGAGGCACAGGTAAAAATGGTCTGGACATTAAATTATGGTGTAGCAGGAATAAAAGTGGCAGAAATGGAATAATTATTCCAAAACAGACTCACGTAGCTCATAACCTGGAAGAGGGATATTTTCCCCAAATATAATTGGCTCAAAATGGATTTGATATTGGATAAAAGTGAATTTTAACTCGCGTTGGGCAAAGACGAGAGAGATGTGTGAATTCCTGACAAATCAGAGGAGCGTGGGGAAGGAAGGAGCCATGGGAATAACAAGCCATGGCTCACCGGGGTGGTGCTGCCCTGTCCCTCTCCAGGATAAGGAGCAAGGACGCTTTCCAGGGAGGATTTGCTCCGTGTTCCCATCCATTTGATCAGTGCCTTTGTCGTCAGCATTTGCTGGAGTACAACAGGCTGGTGGCAACTGTGGAGCTGTTCCAGCCTGGCCGTGGAATGTCCAAATTTTGTGGACAAATAGAGACATTTCAACCGTTTCTGCCAGGAGGGATTTTTTTTCTGGGTAGAAAAATGGGAATATACCTTGGAAACCAGGGAAACACCCCAGAGATAGAAAGTTTGAATGGTTTAAAAATACAAGATATGCAGGGCAAACAATCTCTGGGCCCTTCGRTGCCTGATGACAAAGCTGTTCCATCTCAGAGTTGCTCAGGGTCTGGATGTTTTCCCTTCCCGCCATGGATCAGTTTGGGAAGCCATGGATAGACTTCCCCAACAAGTCTGAGAAGCAGGAGGAARATGAACATTCCACAGGTGAGGAAACAGGTGGAGGTTTCTGGGTCTTCCCTGGCAGAAAATGTTAGGATATAATTTCTCTAATGGCTGGGAATGTTAAAGTGCAAATTCCCGAGCTGGGATAAGCAGGATCTGTTCCTGTTCTCCTTTCCCTCCTGCTCTCCTTCTCCGGKGGCTCTGGGCAGCTCCTCACCCTTGGAGAAGGGATGCTGACAGGAATGGCTGGGCTGGAGCTGTTTCCAGGGCTAATTTCCAGATAGGCCAGGGAAGGGCTTCCTTTGATCCTCGGGATTTACGCTCCATTATCTCCTGGGAGTCGCCCGCTCCAGAGGCAGGTCCCCAGCAGCTCTCTGCACTTCAAAAAGGGCTTCAAGCCGCTGATAATTTCACTTTTAACTTTCCTGGCCTCTCCCTTTTCCCATCCCGATCGGGAGTGTTGGGATGAGCCTTGAGACCAGCGATAAAATGTTTAATTCGGCCGAGTGGGGCTCTGTTGTTTAATTCCCTCCGGGATTGGGGTTTTTTTTAAGACAAATTGCGAAGTCGTGGATCATTCCTGGCTGTTCCCTGGGAATTAGGAAAGAATGAGGGGGAAAATGAAAGGAGTGAGAAGATCGATTGTTGTGGGCAGCAAGCAGCCAGTGGAAGAGAATGGAGTTGTGTAATTGTGCTAAGGAAGTATAAAATCAGGGCTTGGAGAGTTTGTAGAGCCTTSGGTGTTCTTCTTTCCTTAGGGGGTGATTCAAATCCAGGGACAGAAAATCCAGGGAACAGACCCTGCAGAAAGTGGGGGAAACCAGCATAATTTGATTTAGGGAAGTAGTTTTGCAGTGTTTGAGTCTGCACCCAGAAGGTAACACAGCCTCTTTTTAAATTATTATTAATTAATAAATAATAATATTTTWAAAAATTATTTAAAATAAATTTTTAATAGAATAAACATATTCATTATTCATAAATAAATGCTAGGAATTATTCGAGCTTCCCAAACCATTCCAAAACCTGCTGGACYCGTACATTTGAGTGCTGAGTTAATTTTAATGGCCAAGAAGTAGAGTTTTGAAAGCAAATACCTGGCACGACCTTACAAAGGGTGCAGTGGGGAATGAGGCCCGGAGTCCTGGAGGACCCAGCCGGGATAAAACAGGGATTTGGGAATTGGTATTTTCTCCCTGAGCCTCCAGCTGGTTTCTCTACCCCCCAATCCCAGCCCAGCGCAGCCACTCCAAAAACACTGCCTGGATTTCACGGGAATAAGGAGAAAACCAAACTCTGTCCTTTCAAACCACGTGGAGAACACAGCCCAAACTCCTCATCCAAGGGTCTCCTCCCGCTCAGATATCTCTGGAATGGAGGAAAAACTCCTTTTWTTTCCCAAAGGGAGGTCCCTAAAAGTCCCACACCTCCAGAAAATTCCATTTCTGCCCTTCCTTCCTGGCCGGCCCTGAAGCCCTTTAGCCAGGAATGCTCCTCCGTGGGGATTCCCAGCAGTGCCAGCTCCTCTCCAGGCTCTTTAAGGGATGTGTGGGGCCTGAGGGATCCCAGAGCTTCTGTTTTACAGGGATCAGCTGCCAGGAGGGATGTCCTGGAGGGAAAACTTGGTGACAGAAGTTCCCTCAGGCTGCTCAGCAGGCACCAACAGGAAGAGGGAGGGAGCAGGGATGGATCCACATTTTTTATTCCGATGGCACAAAGAGTCCAGAAGATGATCAGGATGATGTGGTGAGGCCCTGGCAGGGTTTTCCCAGAGAAGCTGTGGCTGCCTCATCCCTGGAAGTGTCCAAGGCCAGGTTGGAGCAACCTGGGATAGYGGAAGGTGTCCGTGCCCAGGGAATGGATGGAACAAGCTGGGATTTAAGGTCCCTTCCAAGCAGGATTTTGTGATCCTCTGAGGCAGCCCAGAGCTSTCCCTCTGCCTTGGCCTCTTGAGGATATTTTTTATGTTCCTGTTTCCTGCAACTTGTGTGTTTGTAGTGGGGGAAAACAACTCCTGAATTTTGTGGTATCCTGGGATAGGAAAGGAGGGAAGTTCCTCCCATGCCCAGCACAGCTCCACTGACCAGGATCAGCTCATTCCAGTAGGATCTGGATGAGAAACGCTTTCCAAGACCTTGTTTTCCCTTCCATTCCTGGCTTTGGGAAGGACTCTGTGTCTCCACCGAAGCACCACGAGGCAGCTCAAAGCTCTTCCCTTGGCCGTGCCAGGGGACAAATCCCCAGGAACACTCTGCTTCCAGTGCCACCAKCCCAGCTCCAGGCTGTTTGGGTCTGTGTACCAACGAGAGCAATCATTTTCTTTTTCCTGCTAGGGAATATTCCCAATTATTCCATTTCCTATGGAGACCTTTGGCAAGCGGCTCCCTCCTCCCCAGCCCCTGCCAGCAGCTCTCGTTCCCAAATGGAACAAATCCTTGGCCTGGCAGGASCAGAGCCAGCAAATCCCTGGCAAATATTTTCATTTGCCCTCCTCGATGRCATTTATTCCAGGCAATGCATATTCCAAGGTCGTTTGTTACATTAATGAAGAGCAGAGGGAAAGCAGAAGGAATTCACCCCGAGGAAAACAGAACCCTGGGGTGTTTCTGTGGTGCATTTCTCCCTGTGCTGCTTGGCTTTTCCAGGGAATCACTGCGGAAGTGTTTTCGAAATGAACTTCCAAACCAGCACACGGAGTCAGATTCTCCGTCCTGGTTCAGTTGCCTTCGCTCCCCTCTGGAATTTGGCAGTCCCTGGCCTGCTGAGAGTTTTCGTAGGGACAAGGAGTTCTGAGCCCTGGTAATCCGAGATTCCTGACCCAGGCTATTTCCAGCCCTCAGCAAGGGATGTGGCTGGGACTAAAGGAGAAAATCTCGGCCCTGCTGAAGTTGAATTCTCATTCACCTCGRTGGAAATAGGATTTCAGTGCAGGATTTTAGCTCAGGTGGAGAATCAGATCCACGGCAAACCCCAAACATCTCCACTTTGTCTTGGAAGTCTGGCTCTGCTTTTGGTGCTCAGGTACAGCTTCCAGCGGTTCCATCCCGAATTCCGAGGGTGGGATGGAAGGAAATTGAGGTCTGTGTGAGGGAATCGTTCCCTTTTATGGACACAGCTTCCAATTTTGCTGGAAGCAAAAGGCCTCTGGCAAGCAGCTTTTGACGTTCCGCAGGGCTACAATGACAGGGCAGGTTGGAAGGATATCAAAGGGGCAAAAACGTGGATCAGGGAGCTCGGGAGACCACGTTTGTTCATGGATGGTGTCCTCCTCCCCCTCTCATCCTGACTTCCCACGGGATGAGAGACAGCAGCGGGATCACAGGGATCTCGTAACTCCCACAGGGGCTGCTTCCGTGCTCTGTTGGGTATAAAACTGCATTGGCCCAAAATGGTTTGTTTTCACCTCAGTCTGACCCCCAATCCCTGATTTTTATGGAAGGCAGCTTTGTGGTGGGGGCCAGCAAAGGGGATCCAGTTTTTAATGTTCCTCCTTCCCGTAAAAGCATCCTGCTAAAGGAATGTTCTGGATCCTGGGCTGTTTCAGAAGCAGACTAAGGTGGGATTGAGGAAGGTGGAAAAGCTCCCAGTGGGTTGTTCCAGGTGGGATGAGATGAGCCAATGGGACTCCTGTCTAAAAGGAAGAATCCCAGAAAGGTTTGGGATGGACAGGACCTTAAATCCCATYCCATTCSATCCCCTGCCRTGGGCAGGGACACCTTCCTCTATCCSAGTTTGCTCCAAGCCCYGTCCARCCTGSCCTTGGACACTTCCAKGGATCCAGGGGCAGCCACAGCTTCTCTGGGCAACCTGTGCCAGGGCCTGTCCYCCCTCAGAATTCCTTCCCARTATCCCATCTAAATCTCACCCCTTTTCAGTTAAAGCCCTTCCCCCTTTTCCTGACACTCCCTGCCTGGGTAAAAAGTTCTCCCCCTTTTTCAATCCTCCTTCAAATRCTGGGAGCCTTCCCTTCCCCAGGGTTGTCCAGCCTGGAGAAGAGCCCAGCAGCTCCCAAGGAGGGTTCCTTTCCCTCCCCATTCCCAGATTCCCACCCCTCCCCTGTGCCCACATCCCACAAGTCTTCCATTCCCAGCCCTGGAGGGGGAAGTGCCTCATTCCCTGCTCTGTGGATGGAAGGAGCTGACAGAAGTATCCCATGGATACAGAGCAGTCCTGAGGGAACCAGGATGAGCTGCTGGAGACTCCCTGATGGAAGCTGAGGCTTGGTGGGAGTTTGATCCTCCCCCTGCAGCGTCCCAGCTCCGGGAGCCAAACCAGGGGAAAAGGAGCTTTTCCAATTGCATTTTCTTGGTTTCCCTGCTGGCTTCCCTGGGCTCACAGCGGGATCAGGTGGACCCCGGGGAGGGATAGGAACGTGYGGACAAAAGCAGCACCATTTGGACTCTTTTAGGCTCTGGCGGAACTGGGAATTCCTTTACCTCCCTCAGG
This sequence comes from Amblyornis subalaris, assembly GCA_018881555.1. Classification (NCBI taxonomy): domain Eukaryota; kingdom Metazoa; phylum Chordata; class Aves; order Passeriformes; family Ptilonorhynchidae; genus Amblyornis; species Amblyornis subalaris. The sequence continues at coordinate 1,387,280 of JACAXG010000097.1, forward strand.
CTGTGCCTCCTGGTTTGGTAAAAGATAACACAGGTATGGAGCATATCCAAGGCAGGAGGGAAGGACAGAATATTAAAAGAATCTTTTTTGCTTTTGTGGGAGTCACTCCCCTCGGGCTCGGGGAGCTTCCTGCATCCTTTTCTTTCTGCCATATTCCAGCCCTTAATAATGCCAACACTCAAACTGTTCRGGGGTTTGGATCAACTTCACTGATGTGATAAATAACAAATTCTGGAGCGGCCACGAACTCCTCCCTCCAACCGAGGATGTGATCGAGGTCCTTAAATTTTACTCCTGGATTCTCCTGTGGTTTAATTAGTGGGAAAAAATCAGGGAAGCTGCAAAGCCAGGAGGCTGCCTCCTGTCTCAGAGGGAACTGGAATTTTCCTCCTCCCTCTTTCTTAGGTGGTAACTCTATAATAGCTAAAAAAGTCCCTTTTTCCCTTTGAATCCCATTTGTTTCCAACGTCAGTTAGGAAGGGAAGGAGCATTCCATCGGATCCGAAGGACAGCAAGCCCCGGGTTGAAACTCAGGGTATTCTTTTCCCCTCTCCCAAGGGATTGTTTCATCCTGCAGGGACACAGCATCCTCTGGGATGTCCCTTTTTGTGCTCCACAGYTCCCGGACCTGCCGGGATTATTTTCTTCCCCCCCACGCTCAATCCATAAGAACCAGGGAGGAAATCGCAAATTCTGAATTTCGGGGGTGACGGCGAACGGGAGCATCCCGGTGCCACCTGGCGGCGGCAGATCCCGGGATTTTTGGGAGATTCCTGCCGGCCTTTGGAGCGCTGCGGGATGGAAGGCAGGTCCAGGCAGCGGCTGCAGGGTCGATCGCGGGGTTGCCTCGCGTTTTTGGGGKTGTTTTTGTTCCCTCCGTTGCGAACAGCTCCCGAAACGCGCCGGGATTTTCCAAGCCTGCGGTCTGCTCTTGGATCCTGGCGTGGGATTAGAGGGGAAAGAGGCCAAAAATCTGCATTTCGGGGCTGTGATCAGGCAAATGTTTGCACTCCGATGTGYTTTCCCCGGGAAATGGGATCTCTAAATTCCATTATTCCTGTGGGAGAGGTTTGGTACAACCTCTGAGCACATTGCTGTGAGCTCCGTGCTCCCGGTGAGGTTTGGCACATTCCCTGATTCCAGCGGCACCGGCTCAGCCTTTGATCCCTGCCAGCCTCCGGGGACAAGGGATTTGTCCTGGTGTCACGAGCAGCTGGTGGAACATCATCCTCGGGAAGTGCTGTTAAGGGAATGGTGGTGAGACACAGGGAAAGGGCGATGGGCAAGGAATGGGAACGTGGTTCTCTCTTGGTGGGCTTTCAGAATCGTGGGATGGGGAGTGGGGCGGGTCTGGAAGCAGCACTGGAGCTGGTAAGGGGCCTGGAGGGACAGGACACAGGGAATGGCTTCSCGCTGCCAGAGGGCAGGGAAMGATGGGACACTGGGCAGGAATTCCGCCTGGGTGGGTGGGGAGGCGCTGGCACAGAGAAGCTGTGGCTGCCTCATCCCTGGAAGTGTCCAGGGCCAGGTTGGATTTTTCCCTTTTCCCCTTCCACACCCGGATCAGCTGCCCGGTGCTCCCTGAGCCCAGRGAGGGCTGGAAGCACACACAGGTAGAATTTTCCATGGATTTGGCTGAACTCCCCAAACCACGGAGCTGCTGGGTTTCGTGGCATGTTCGAAGCTCTTTTGCCATCTCGTGGCTGCCGAGGGAAGGGAGGGAGCGGCTGCTCCATCCCGAGGATTCCCTGATTTCCTCTCGGGAGATGTGAATTAAACRCTGATTAACAGCGGGATATTTAGGAACTGTTTCCCTCCTTTACAAAAATTAATGTCCCAGGAAGCAGGAACATAAAAAATACCCTCCAAAAGCCCAGGCAGGGTCACAGCCCTTGGATAAATCCCTGGGATGTCACACAATCCCAGAACGGTTTGGATTGGGAGGGATTTTAATGCTCGTCCAATCCCAGGGACACTTTCCACTATCCCAGGTTGCTCCAAGCTCCATCCAACCTGGCCTTGGACATTTCCAGCAGCAGCTGGAGCAGGCATTACATAAAACTGCCTGGAAGAAATGTGTGCTCAATGGATTTTATCCCTCAAAATCCTCTTGGGAAYGATGGGCAGAACCAGATGCTCTGGAAGAAGGATCAGCGTTGTCAGAAATCCATGGATAACTCCCCAGGGTGCTGCTGGGGGTCACAGGTTGTTTTTTGACCTGTTCCRAAGGGTAAATATTGAGCATTTATTGCCATTTCTGCAGTGAGAATCGCCCTGCTCCGACCCAGGCAGCACAGCTCGGTTTGGCTGGAGTTTGGAGGATTTTTCCCTGGTAACCAAAAGAAATTGGGACCTGCAGCCACTTGTGAGATCTCCTGGAAAAAAAAATGAAGGAAAAAGATTGAAAAATCCTGCCCGGGAAATCACTTCGTGCTCTGGAAGAGGAGCAGGATTTGGGGTTGGCAGGCCAGGGAGAGGGGAGGCTGTTCGTGGAGAGCACGCTTGGTCCTACCTTTGCTTTTTTTTCCATAAAATCCTGTTTTTGTCAGAGAGCAGGTGACAATGAGAAGGATTTTGTCGGTCCCTTGAAGAAGGGGTTGGAAATACATGGTCTTTGAGGTCTCTGCTGYTTCATAACCCAAACCACTTCAGCCACGTGTGAAAAATTTAAATTTTCGAAGTCTTTCTTTTCCCTCGCTTTCCTCCCAAAGCAAGAGTTTGGTGGTTTGGAGCATTGGGATTTTGCTGGCGCTCAGGGTCCGTGGCATCACCAACTGGCTGCAAGTCAGTCAGAAACCCCACCCCAAAATAGCCCCATTTTCCCCACGGGATCTGCTCCTTGTTTGGTTTGGAGCATCTGGGCCCACTCACCCGACACAAACAAATCCTAACCCAGTTAGCAGAGCCAATAAACTCATTTTTTTTTAAAGGGAATTCTCCCATCAGCCTTAGGAACACGCGAGGAGTTGTTCTATTTAGTGTGTTTTACTGTCYCTGTCGGGCTGTGACATCCGGAATGGGGCGAGGAGCAGGGAATTTGCTGCATCCCGAGCAGACATGCGCATCTGGGAAAAAGGAATAAGCACGGACCAGGAGCCAGGTCTGAGCAGGTCGTGGCTCTGCGGGAGGGAAGGACACCTCGGGTGGGGCTTCTCCAGGAGCGGATCCCAGCTGGGAATGCAAGGAATCACCGTGGCTGAGGGAAGCTGGGCTTTCAGCCTGGAGCGGGTGGGATCCCTTTAATCCTGCTCAGCACGGGTGGGAAACTATCCCCAGCTTTTCCAGGGGAGATCCAGCTCCGGATTTTCCCGTGCACGGGGAGGTGGGACACGGAACCGAGCTCCTTTAAATTCCCACTTTTTTATGAGCTCTTATCTGCGACCTTTGCTTCGTGGCACAGGCAGAGTGYGCTCCAGCCCTGTGTCCCACGGGGCGTTATCCATGGAAATTTTCCACCCACTCTTCATCAAATACCTGTGGAAAACCTTCCCCCAGCTGCAGCATCCCTCTGGATCTGGCTCTGGTTTAGTCGCTGGGATTCCAGGAGCAGCCTGGAGCCTCTCCAAGTGCCACTGGGGCTGCCCAGGGATGGCTGCTGAGAAAGCTCCTTCTCCTTCTCCTTCTCCTTCTCCTTCTCCTTCTCCTTCTCCTTCTCCTTCTCCTTCTCCTTCTCCTTCTCCTTCTCCTTCTCCTTCTCCT